>CM068318.1:21581586-21631586 GCA_034766995.1 Acanthacorydalis orientalis | reverse complement strand
AGTAGTGCTAATTTCATTGTTTACAATAATTTATCACATGACTATAATAAAAGATAACGGTAACTAAAATAATCAGCGTCAAACTTAAAATAATTTGAAAAACCGCCAGACTTTAAACCAGAAAAATCTATACGATAAAAATAATAAAAATATTTTCGCACCAACCTAACAAGACTCTTCCTTCAGAAAAATAAGAAAAAAATTAATATCCATAAAAATGAATATACCTGTAATCAAATCAATGAAAACTGTTCAGTTTACAGCACCGGATGCCAGAGTGTGGCATACAAAAATATATTAAAACAGTTTTATATTGCAGAGAGTACTGTATATATTTTTAGTGTGTGACCAACGTTGAAAACTTTACAATGCCATTCGCAAAACCCGAAGCAACGCAATCAATTTTCAGTGTCGATTGCAAAGTCATTATTAGTTGTTATCATTTCTCGATACAGTTACAAGTGTTTTATGGTTAAAAATACATGTAACGATTTACCGGTACACCTCTTAATCTAATAACAATACTGATTAAGTAGAATTTGAATATTATAATTTTTAAAACTATAAAATTTATCACAATTTTAATAACTATTTTTATATAAACGACAGAGTCGAAATGTTAATTGTCATCATTATGAGGTTTTTAAATAACACTACGTATTAAGATAGATTAATTTTTTTATTCTGCATTATCACGAGCTAGTTGTACTATCCAACAGTTCTAACCATTATACTGCCCTTAATTATAAAATCTGAATAGACGCATTACTATTAAAGCACTTCACTTAACAAAATGTCGACAATAAGAAGAAATTAATAGCGTTAACAACGTTAAATATTTTAAAATAAATAAAGAAAAAAAAAATCTTAGAAAGAAGAATAAATCAAATCACCGGTGTAGAAACAAACGGTGACACAAACATTACTTTTGAAACAGACATAAATATAAAAAAACTAACAAACATCGAGTCAGCATTTAACTTGCAAGATTAACTGAATATCCGGTTAGTCTTTTCAATGAAAGTCTTTCATTTACAAGTAATTGTTTTAACTCAATAAAACTTTCATAAGAGAATTATATTCTGTATAATTCGTATGTTTGAAGGCTACTTTAATAAAATAAACAGCGACGAATAAAAAATGGAAAAAATATATTTCACAATACAAAACCGCACGTGGTGAATGTTACAGCTGATAGCATCAAAACACTCAACTGACAGATGCTATCATATCCCCGTCTCTTTTCCGTTTACTTTTATTAGTCTTTAATTTGTTTCGACACGACATTTTTAAGTCAAAAATAATATGAAAAAAAATGAAATTTAGTTATAAATAAAAATATAAAAGTCATACTTAACTTTTTACAAATGAAATACAATTTCATCAAAAACATTTAAAAGTATGAACTGTTCTCTACAAGTACAAACATACTCTTAATTCTCGATATGTGATATTCTAGTATTGATTTTATTTATCATAAAAATATTTCTTTATTTGTAGACATCACACACTGATATTAAAACGGAAACTGGTGATAGTGTTTAATGAAATGAGTAACGCATTTAATTTAATATGATCAAAGTGTAACAACTCATCGTTAATTTTTAATTATTCTCCGTAAATAAATATTGTAGTTCAATTGTGTGAAAATAAATATTGCAGTATTATTTACCTTTTAATTTATTTTTGAACAAGTATAGATGTAATCAAATAATTGCATCCGTTTCCGAGGCTTTACAAAAATAATAGTTAAATAAAAATACAAAAACACTTTTTTTTCTCCTTCGATAGCGCTACAGATCAAATCGAGCTTCGGCCTCCTCAATTTTCCGCCTCCAGACATCTCTCTTCCATGCGGCCATTCTCCAGTTCCTTACTCCCAACAGTTCCACTGTATCCTTCTCTACATTATCTATCCATTCGTGCTTTGGTTCACCCACGGGTTTTCTTCCACCTGGTTGTCCATTCAAGGCCCTTTTCGTACTCTTGAGCCCGGAATCCGAATCAGTGTGACCTACCCATCGCAGGTAGAGCATTTTTATGAAAACTGATTTTTGGTTCCTTGTAGACTTTATATGATTCGAAGTTGTAGCGTATTCTCCATAGACCTCCATCGTTTACTGGAACAATTTTCTTTCGGCGGTGTCGAACATTTCTGCGGTCTAATTGACATGATCCACGCTTCACCTCCATACGATATGACAGTACGGATGAAGATTTTATACAGTCGGATTTTGGTCTTCTTATGCACATTTTTGGATTTCATTATGGGCAAGAATGCGAAATATATTCTATTTGCTGCTGCTATTTGTTTTTGAACTTTTGATATTTCTCATTTTTAGTGCTGTTTGAGCCAAGGTATGTGAATTGTTTACAACCTCGAAATTATAATAATATATATTGACCCAATCGTCTCCTTCGTCTTCTATTTTGCAGTAAGAGTTTAATTTTATTCTCGTTTATTCTAAGACCAGTGCCTGCTGCAGCTGTCTCAATGGGTCCAAAGACTTCTTTAATGGCAAGTATAGATATTTAGGTCATCGGCATTTCCCACTATTTGTTGTGCTTTGTTGAATGTGGTGGAGTTCACGTTTACTGGGACAGTTCGTATTACTTGTCTAAATGATAGGTTGAATAGAATTGGGACAAGATAATCAACTTGTTTTAAGCGCTGAGATACTTCAAAATGTTCACCATTGATCTTGACTTTACATTGTGTATTTTGTATTGTCATTCGCGTTAATTTAGGAGATATATACAGGTTTAGCATTACTGTGTACACCTTTTCTCGGTTAATATAATCATAGACCTGCTTAAAATCTAGGAAACCTGATACACGTTCACGTCGAACTCCCATCATTTCCCAAGCACTTGCTACACCGTAAAGAGATGGTATATTGTGGATCTTCCTGATCTAAAATCTACTTGGTATCCACCTAAAATGTCCTTTGTGTACTTTTCAAGCTTCCTTTTAATAATCGCAGTCAATATTTTATATGAGGTGTTCAGTAAGAATATTCCTCTGTAGTTTCCACTATCAAGCTTGTCGCCCTTCTTCTTGATGGGACATTCAATACTCATCTGCCATTCTTCGGGAAGGTGCTCAGAGTTCCAAATTTTAATGATAAAATTATATTTTACCTTCGCAAGTTGCTCTCCCCCATACTTGATCAGTTCAGCTGGGATGTTATCCACTCCTGGGGACCTTTTTTTCACACGTTAAATGTGCGACTTTCAATAAACAGTACAATGTTATACATATTTTATAATTAAGGATTTATAACAATACATTATATGTTTTTAGCTACTATAACAATGAATACATAAGTAAGGATGAGTGTTTCATTATTTTAACAAATCTAAAAAAAAATCAAAAAAGGCTGGTATCTAACAAATTACAAAATATTTTACAAAAAGAATTGATTCTCATACACCATTACTAATGTTATAGTACAGCAACTTAAATATATGCATATTTCATTTAAAAATGTACAGACTGGTTATTCATAAATATTAATAATATCTTGTGTAATAGAATTTCACAAGATTTAAATTACAATTGTGATTACTCATAAAAGCATTCAATTTATTCTGAAAATACCATTTGAATGACACCTTTGTTTCTATAATTAAAATAAAAATAAATTTACATTGAAAGTTTTATATTTAAAAAAAATAAAAGTATCAAACAAATATTTTCTAGTATTATTTTTCATAAAAATAATTTCATAAATATGTTTCATTTCCGTTTGTAGCTATACGAACGTTACAGGAAATTTTTGACACGTATTTCACATACATTATCATGTATTTAAAATTATTTTTTCCACATAACACAACAGAAATTATTCTCTTTTATAACCTTATTTCTAATTCAAATTGCATATTCATCTTCATCATAGACTTAAATACTAAACAGTTTATATACAATTCATTCAATTCTATTCCACAGTACTCTGTTGCTTGAAGCCATATTTTTAAAACAAAAGCATTAGGTATTTTTACAAATGTACTAATACCCCACCACACACCTCAAAAATGTCCTAATATTTGAGATATTACTTTATTTGTGAAAACAAATTTAACAAAAATGCCAAGTTATTGCCATTAGATATTTTATAAAGTTATATTTCTAGGAAATTATACTTGAAAAAATCAAAATATTAGATTGGTAGAAAAATAATTGCGATTTATGACCTTCAAATTCATATACATTTTTCTATTTTTTGATTTTCTTAGCTGTTTTAAATGGTCCAGAACTGTTGGATGATTAACGATTAACTTTTCTGCAAGCTCTTGAATTATTATGTGTGGTTCTGATGCAACTTACGCCTTCAGTTGGTCGTTATGAACTGAAGGACGCACGTGACCTTCTCTATCTTTCGTAATCTTCTTTATCTTCAAGGCTCTTGTCCCCAGCATAAATTTTTTGGAACCATCATTTCACTGTACGTTCCTTAACAATATCCACAAAAAGCATCCATTTACTTTACAAGCATTTGCTGCTGCTTTACCATGCGTTTTGACTCGTACAAAAAAGATCTAATTTGCTTCTTTCTATCTTCAATCCAATAACCAAATTTGAAGCAAAATTAATAATAAAACCTAAATCGATATTACCAAAATACAGACCAAAAAAATGCGCTTTAAAATGATATTAACATGAACACAATGAAATGACACTATCATTGAAAGAAATTAAGGTTAGAATTCAGAAAAAAAAACAGCAATTATTTTCCTACCAACCTAATATAATCTTATTTTAAGAATTTGTCTTAAAATAAAAACTCAAAGAACTGTACATATACATTTGATCATGCAAAGTTTATCCCAATTTTACTATTCACTCTTAACACAGAACTCAGTTGTTGTTCATTTATCTGGCAATTCTTTTTTCTTTAGAGAAATTAAATTTTATAAAAATATAAGAAATAATCGCCACTAAAGATATATTTGAATTTAAAAAAAGTGCATGACCAAAATCAGACTGTTTCATCTGCAGTGTCATTTAAATGATGACGATCCGAAATTGCTTTAGAATAATAAAGTTTTATCGATTCGAACAGTCTGGGATGCAAACATAAAATGACTTGCGATAATAGGAATGAATCAGACAGTCACATGACGTCATAGTTTGGCATAAAATTCTGTTACATAATAAAAATTTGGTGTTTGGTTATTTCAAAAAGGCGGATTATTGGATCAATATTTTCCAAAGCATCATTAACGTATTATACGTGGCGTTACTTTGTTAATTCTTAAAGAATTTATGAATCAATCAGATTAGTTTGATCAAAATAAGCGGTTGTCCGTTTTTGAGAGGTTTGTTTTATCAGCGTTTCCATTCTGGATTGTAATACTTTATGACTAATTTTAATAATACTATTTCATCGAAACTAAAAAAATATGTTGTTGATGTATTAATATGTGATAAGCGTGATGCCAATGTATATTAAATAATAATTAGAAAAATAATTAAAATGACCAAATACTAATAAAAATTGGTAAACATTCTGGCTGAACAGAGCACAGTTAATATATATTATGGTTGTATATTTCGTAACAGAACAAAATTCGAGTACAGATGTCAACTAGTGAGGAATAAAATGAAAGGTAATGTTCTATTTTTTTTATAAAAAGATCATACTGGAAGAAAATTAGCGCTATTTATTGTCACATATTATTGTCACATATTTATTGTGTATTTTCCTTAGAATATAGTATTCTGTGATATATTTCTACATTACACAATTCTCATTTATTACTTTTTAATTAATTAATTTCTATGTCTGATGCATTTAAAGATATTAAAAAATAATTTGAAAGAAAGAACAATGAATGTGGGAATAGATCAAAGTTTTTATATCCAACAAGACAACGATCCGAAGCACTCCGCTTACAATTAATCACTTATAATTGCCCACATGTATTGCATACTGTTCCTTAATTGTCAGGCATGAGAGAACCCATAGAAAATTTTTGGCTTTTACGGAAGAGAGTATCAGAAAATATCACATTTCAAATAAAAAAAGCTAAAAAGGATACTTTTCGAAGAATGGAGCAAAATACGCCTGAACAAACATAAAATTTTGCTAAATCTATGCCAAAACGACTTCTAGCTTGTAATTAATGCTGATAGAAACCCTAAAAAATATTAATTTAAAAATTGCATTACATTTTGATGGTTATTTATTAACTGTTTAAATACTTTTTCGTTGCATATTTTTTAATTTTCTAGAAAAGTGTATCAATGAAAATTAAATTTATATTTATCAGTGAAACATACTAGGTTTAACCCTTAAACTACACACTATCTGTATGGAAGAGGCGGTGGGGGCTATGCGCTCAACACCGACGGCAGCTTTGGGCGTGCTGCTGGGCATACCTCCTCTCCACTTGGAGATCAAAGGTGCGGCCGCGGTCTCAGCGTACAGACAGAAGGCGTGTGGCCAGTGGCGGCCGGGACCCAGGCATACTCGACTGCCAATTTTAGATGCGGAGCTCCTTGGAATGACGGGAGACGCCATACCGGCCACCTACCAGTTTGGTAAACGGTGGAGGGTGACGATACCGTCGCGCGAGGAGTGGTCCGATAAGAGGGACAGCCTACCCAGCCGTGGGAACGTCTACCAGACGTCTCCATGTATACCTACAGATGGCTCCAGGACGGGGAGAAATCTGGAGCGGGATATTACTGCCGCAGGGTCGGGAGGGGTACATTTATCCCTCTTGGACTGTACGCTATCGTGTTCCAATCTGAGGTCACTGCTATTCTAGGATGCGTCCAGAGGCAAGAAGAACTCGGAATCAGGGGTAGACGGATCACTATCTGCTCGGATAGTTAGCCAGCACTGAGAGCACTTGTTCCCATGGCACTACATCAAGGTTGGTTTTGGAATGCAAAATAGCTCTCGGCAGACTGGCTTTCCAGAACGAGGTTCACCTTCTGTGGGTACTGGATCCTACGGGCATACGCGGGAACGAAATAGCGGACAGACTGGCCTCATTAGGAGCCAGGTCCGTAGTGGAGGAGCCAGAGCGCTTCGTAGGGCTAGCGAAATGCTGAGCCAAGAGCGCCATTCGGGAGTGGGTCGAGTCAGAACAGTCATAATGGTGGCTAAAGATTAACGGTTGTCGTCAATCCAGGGTACTCTTAGGCCAGGCCCCAGATAAGGACTGGACCAAGAGAATCTATACAAGTGGCAGATCCTTCTCCCAGCTCCTGGTGCGAATTGTCACAGGACACGGGAGACTAAGCTACCACGAACATATACAAGGCCGAAGGACGGACGGGAAGTGTAGATGGTGTGGGGGGGGGTCAACGAGACCCCCATTCCCCTCCTCGCGGAATGTCCGGCATGGGTCAATTTAAGGCGACGATGGTTTGGGGAGTTTTTCCTCACCGTGGCCGAACTAGGGTCTATAAACTCGGGCAGGCTGATACGCTTTTGGAAGGAAGCGAGACTTCCCGAGTAGTTTTGATCAAGCCGAGGGAAGGCATAATGGACCTTCAGTCTATTTATATATCTATCTATCTGTATGGAACATACGAAATACACTGTTGTTGGGGTCGCTTTAACCCCAACGTGTAGTTTAAGGATTAAGTACAACAAAATAGTGAAAATTTTAAAACGAGCCATTAATTTAAAAGGAAAATAGTATTCTGTTTAAAATTGTCAACTGTCTGAATACTTTTGCTGGCCACTATATTATTATATATATATATATATATATATATATATATATATATATATATATATATAAATTATATATATATATATATATATATATATATATATATATATATATATATATATATATATATATAAATTATATATATATATATATATATATATATATATATATATATATAAATTTAAATAATATAAGTTTATTACTAATTTATAAATTTAAAAATGCTGGAATCTTGTCAAATGTTATTCTGAATGCAACACACTTTTATGTGTTAACGAATCGGATTAAGATGTCCGGAACGAATATACAAAAACAATCTTGTTAAAACGTGTGGTATAAATTATTTACTTTTTAATTACTTAGTTAAAAGAAAGTAATTTCCAAGTAATTAAAACATAATTACTAATACACGAATGTTTGACACTGTCTACTGTTAATTTTTCAATCGATACAAAAGCATTTTACATTCTTTACACTCTCACCGTATTACAAAGGGATTTATTTCGTACACTCAACAAGCCGAACACATTCTTTGAAACTGTACGGTTCGGTCGTAACCCGCCCGTTATTTCTACATAATTTCGGTACGATTGATCCTGGTGATTACAACGGAGGAGAGTACGTGACTGCAATAAAAAAAAATACACAGGAATGCTTCTCGGAATACAGAAATGCAAATGTCAATCTGAAATATGTTTCGGCGCGTGGTAAAGTCGCATAGAGTAGTTGTAACGAGTATAAAATGTTTTACACAATTTATGTCCTCGCCACGGTTCATACCTATTATACATTTGCGCGACGTACTTAAAAGAGCCTGAAAGTTTTATTATTGCGTTATTTAAGGACTCCATAAAAATATTATATTCATACGTTTAAATATCGACTTGTTGCTTCAATTTCTATTCTATTTCACGGCGCTTCGTCTCCTTATTTATTATTAATGTTCGTACGTTCAAAAAGATGCTTTAAAATAATTATCCTATTAAAATATAAAGGTAGTTTGATAAGTTTGGTAAAAAACAAAACAAATTAAACGGCGCTTTTTCGAAAAATCGTTTTTATTGCTCAATATAGTCTCCATTGACGGCTAAACAATAGGTCGAGCGAGTTTCCAATTTTTTTATCCCGTCGGAATAGTAGCTTTTCTTAAAGTCTCAAAAATACGCATTGATTGCGGCAATGAATCTTCATTCGACGAGAATTTCTTCCTACTGAGCCGTATTTTCAAGGGTGGGAAGAGAAAGAAGTCGCAAGGCGCTAAGTACGGAGAATAGAGTGGAAGAGGAATCAATTCGAAGACTAATTCATGCAATTTTGCGATTTCGACGGTCGATTTGTGGGACGGCACGTTGTTCTGGTGAAAAAGCAGCTTTTTGTGTGACAATCTTGGCCGTTTTTGTTTCATATCTTCTTTGAAACAGTACAATAATGTTTAATAATAGGCTTCTGTTATCGTTTTTCCCTTCGTTAAGTAGACGATCGGGATGATTCCTTGGGAATCACAAAAAAACAGTGATCGTTACCATCCCAATCGACAAAACGGTCTTCCCCTTCTTCGGTGCACTTTCACCAATCGTTGTCCACTGCTTTGACTGCTACTTCGACTCAAGTGTATAGTGGTGGATCGATGTTTCATCCACGATGACGAGTCGGCCCAAAAAGCCTGCGGATTGTGATTAAAAACTTTGCAAAACACTAACTTCAAATATACTTTCGTGTGCATTTTTGGTCGACAGTCAACAATAACGGCACCTATCGCGCACACAGCTTTTTCATGTGCAATTTTTCGTACCGAATATCGTGTACTCGTTCAGTTGAGATGTCTACAGTCTCAGCAATCGAACGGATTTTCACTCGACGGTCTTCCATAACGATACCATGGATTTATTCAACGATATCCGTCATAGTGACCTCAACTAGGCATCCAGAGTGCGCTTCATCTTCAGTGCATGTTCAGCTACATTCAAACTCATTTATCTAGAAATAAACAGTATTCAATGCTGGTGCAGTCCCCATGAACTAAATCCAACTCCATTTTGATCTAGTCGGCCGTCCAATTTTTTCAAATAAAAATGTTTTATCACCGCACGGAACTCATTTTTTTCCATTTTTGCAACAACTGCTACAATGTTCGCTTTAAACATCTGTAGAACGTGAACAACGCGTCGCTTCTGACTAAGATTTCGTCTTTGCCATTTTGAAAAACGGAACTTGATAGCCGCGACGTTACCAAATGAATTGTGGTGTCATTTCATAGAAATTTACTAAACTTATCAAACGGCTCTCGGATAATTATTTAATAGTGATGTATTATACAAGGATGTAAACATTCTTTTCTAATTTTTATTATAAACAAATACCGAACGGTTTTAACTACTTATTTTGTAACTTGTCCTTTCCATTATTAGTTCTTATAAAGACATTCGTGTATTTCGCTGAGATTTTTTCGAAATATCAAATGAAAAAAAATTCAATATTACATTCAATTTTTTAAAGTACATTTCTGTTGAGTTTTATTTTTTTTGCAGCTCTTTATGATGATATTTCACTATTTTTTTATTGGTTTAGATTTTTAATTCACTCTCAAGTATCTTGTGTACCTGAAAGTAGTTCCTTAAGGCTTTTAAAAGAGTATTAACAAGTTATTTTTTCTTGTAACGTATTAAAAAGTAAACTATAATTGTTGAATAAAGTGGATAAATTGAGTATCTACTTTCCATTAACAGAAAAATTTATTCCTATCAGTTACATGATTGACTATTGATCAATTCGATACAGTAAACCCTCCTATAACGCGATTCATTCGTGCCGCGTTATATGGAAACCGCGTTAAGTGAAACTCAGAAGTATATATGAATCAGGTTGATTCGTTCTGCATTATATAAAAACTACACTCTCAGAACACCATGTTATTTTGATAAAAAAAAAACAGCAATGCTACATCGTTTCTGCGTTTACAGGGGAATTTCATGACGACTGAAATTGAAAAATTGTGATGTATGTGCATGAAATAAACAGGGGAATTCCCCATTAATTTCAACCGTAAAAGTGTAATGGAAAAAATCATTCTATAGGGAGACTGCTTAATCTAATTAAGTTGTATTATATAGAAGTCTTGTTATAAGAGTGCCGATTATAGGAAATCTGTAGCAATTTTTGGTCCGTGTTATATGAAAACCGCGTTATGAGAGCACTGCGTTATAGGAAGGTTTACTGTAATAGCTTATACAATTTAGATAATGATTTCATCTTCCTCCAAACGGTAAGATATAGAAAAAAATGTTGAAAATAAGTGCAGTGACATCGAAATACAAATACACCATAATCAAAATGATTCATATTCAATGACTGAACCAAAAAACCGTTGTGTTGTAGAAAGTGAAAATTCATTTATGAAACTTAAGACTTATAAAACACACAAGTCATCTGAATATGTCAAAACGTTTGTAGAAAATAACAAATATAACATCCTAATAGAAGCAGTAAATCATATTTTAAATTATTATTGTTCGGGAACTCTATTCCAATGTCTGTAATATTTAATCAATTTTTACACGAAACGTTTTTCACACTAAACTTCTACGTGGCCGTCTGATTTATTGTTATTGTCCTCTAAAATTATTCCATATTTGCAACTTGAGTAGCGTGTAAAAATATAACATTCTCTTTTTAATGCAGGCAGACATAAGCATGTCGTCAAATGTCTCCTACAGATGAAACACATTTTTATGTTTATACAAAAATTTTAAACTTACATATACATTTTTTTTAAATCTCTCCTTTACTAGAAATACTGCTTAAATTTTTATATAATTTAAATTTTTTACGACGAAAATCTATGTAATTAAACTCTATACCAGCGTTTCCCAAACTATATTTCGCGGAAAGTGAATATGTGTTCTGTGGCAAATTGTCAAAATGAATATGAGCCTCGAATGGTTTTAAATGCTGCGACAGATTCAAACATGTTTGAAAATGATGTGCTGATTAATTCCTGGGTTCGAAATCCATTTACAGTAACAACTAAGCCAGCAGGCTTCAGCGCAAGTGATTATGAAAATCTAATTGACTCAATTAGTGACTATAATTTAAAACAAAAACCCAAGGAACTTCCATTAAGTGATTTCTGGACAAATTTAACAGAAGAGTATCCCAGTGCGACAAAACTAGCTATTCTTGTTTTACTTCCTTTTACAACGACATATTTATCAGAGGCATGATTCTCATATTATGCTGCAACCAAATCAAAGTCCAGGAACAGACTCACTACACCAGATATGAGAATTCAACTTTCTAATATTGTGTCTGATATCAAAAGAATTTGTAATTTCAAGGACCCAGAAACATCGAAGTCATTGAGAACGCAATTTTACAATATATATATATATATATATATATACAAGTTTATTTTACTATTTTTATGTGCTTTGTTTTAAATAATTAACATTTGTGAATAAATGTTTATTTTTTTAACGTTTAGATTTACTCATTTACATTATTTATATCTACCTACCCTTCGAAATAACCAATGTGTTCCGTTAAAATTTCAAAGCTTGTGATGTGTTCCGTCATAGGAAACGTTTGAGAAACGCTGCTCTATACTATGGTACTAAATTTTGAAGACATTTTAAAAAACTAAATAAATATAAATAATTGTTTAGATTTAATACATCATAATATATACACATATTAAAAAAAAACTTGCATTACGAATCAGTTCCCAATATAAATAAATCTTTAAAAATACTTCTCTATATAATGACATTTTAAAAAATGTTTGCGCTACTTAATTAAATATCTTCTTTTTTTGAATACAAATTTTGTTAAATATTAAAAACACAAACCGTTTATTTACAGTAAAACGACTGAGATAATAAAACATTATTTCAGTTTTGAATTACTTAAATGAAAAACCTTATTGAAGGAGATTAGTATTAAATATAGTAACTAAAATGATCACAGTAATTATCAATAGCATGTATGTATTAACTAGAAAACATGGTACATAATTACATGAATAACAAGAACACGATCATAGAGTACAAATATTATTTGTTACAGTGCTAATAGTATGTCTTTTAGTAATTGTGATAAATTATCTCTTAGAAATTGTAAATAGGAAGTCTTCGGGGGAAATCAGAGTGTGTCTTACAAAGGTCCTGGATGGTGTCTCATTGCTGACAAAACAATATTACTATATCTTAGTTAACGAAACAGTGCCATTAAATGTTTTTTGTTTGCCTAAAGCTATAGAACTCTATGCTTACATTTTCAAGATAATATAATAATAAATCTTTATACGCACAAACACACACACACACACATATATACATATATATATATATATACATATATGTATATATATATATATATAAATATATATATATATATATACACATATATATATATATATATATATACACACATATATATATATACACATATATATATATATACACACACACACACACACATATATATATATATATACACATATATATATATATATATATATATATATATATATATATATATATCTCTCCTAATCATCCTATGTCTACAATAATGCAGTTCATTTATCAATCTGTAATATTGTACTGTAATGATGTCTCTGATAATGAATTTGTGGACAAAGTGCTCCCTCAATTCCCAATAATTTTGAGTGACGATTTTAATGTAAATTTTGTTTCAGAAGAGGCACAACTTTTAATGGATTTTTTAAATCATAAATTTAATTTTACAATGAATAATGATGGCAATGAATGCATCACTAAATTGGGAAGTATTAGGTTGTAACAGGTTAGGTTGTATTTTAGTGGAAGTTTATGGTCACCATGCTCTAGCTGAGCAAACGTGTCGGAAGTGGTTTGCACGTTTTAAAAGTGGTGATTTCGACTTGGAAGACAAGGAACGACCTGGACAGCCGAAAAAGTTCGACGATGAAGAATTGGAGGCATTGCTTAATGAAGACCCATGTCAAACACTTCAAGAATTGTCTGAATCGTTGGGAGTTGACTTGTCAACGGTAGGAAAACGCTTTAAAGCCATGGGAATGATCCAAAAGCAAGGAAATTGTGTCCCATACGAATTGAAACCGAGGGACGTTGAAAGGCGTTTTTCTACCTGTGAACTGCTGCTTCAACAGGAGAAAAGGAAGAGATTTTTGCATCGAATTGTCACGGGCGATAAAAAGTGGATCAATTACGACAATCCCAAGTGCAGAAAGTCATAGTTTAAGTCCGGCCAACCATCAATACAAACGGCGAAGCCAAATATCCATGGATCCAAGCTCATGCCCTGTATTTGGTGGGATCATAAGGGTGTGATCTACTATGAGCTGCTCAAACCGAATGAAACCATCGCTGGGGATCGATACCGAATAGAATTCATGCGCTTGAGCCGTGCACTGAAGGAAATAATATTAATTAAGAAATAATATTATTTCCCATTCTATACTGTTGTATAAAAAAAATTTCTTTCGTCATCTTAATTTTATTACATAGGTAACAGAATCAATGTAAACCAATAGTAAACTGTTATTTAAATATAAATAACATGTTTAAAAATACGTTTTTTCCATAAATACATAGAATTATATATGGGCGATTCTTACAAATGCATATTTATCTCAGTGCGATGGATAAACCTTGAATAACGTTAATAAGTTATTTATTCGTTGGAGAGAATACATAAAACAACAATAATAATAGTAATAAAACATTCATGTATGCATATGATAAACTTATGATATATATATATATATATATTATATGTAATAAAAAACAAACAGATAAAAAGAACGAGCAGAAAAATAACACAATTATGGATAACATAGCGAGACCTATATTTACACATGGATACACATTCGTGTATCCATGTGTACATGGACGTGCATAGCCTTGTAATCTCGTGCTATTATTAAGCCCACTGTCATGCACGTCACACACAGGTAAATATTTTGAATTGACGGCCGATCTTGTCCGCTGCATGCGATATGATTACGCATATTCACGAGAACCCGCAGCTTTTGATCCCACGCGACCGTGTGTCGGTGACGCTGATCGACTTTTAATACATGGTGGAATTCTTCGAAACGGATTAGGCGCTAAAGGGTGTAAATGTAACGGACGGTCGAAAATGTTGTGGCGATTGACCGTTTGTTTGAATATGAAGCGGGCATGGTTTACAAACTGTACAGATATCGATTCACGGTAATTGTGTATTTATAGGATGTGATGTTCTATTGCAGCTCTTTTTAACGGCGGCCTCTCGCGTTTTTCAAACATACTGACATATGCGGCTTGTTTATAAATATCAGATTTGTTTAAAGAATTCCTGGACAGATATTACAACATTTGATTCACTTTATGAATGATTTTCGATTGGATTTTGATAATTGACATTTTTCGTCTATTTCTAACTAATCGTTTAGGCACTAGAGGCACTGGAGTTTATTATTAGGTGTTGGAATTAATTCGTAGCGTTTTACAAGAGATGGCGTAGGTAGTACATTCTTCCATTGTTCCCTTTAACTAAATATTCCCTGTAAAACAGCTGTCCTTAGGCGTAAGTTTCAGTATTTGGTTGAAGCGTAAATAACAACACTGTACTTTATTGAATATGTCGAATTTCATACCAGATAAACTGTTTTTGTGGGGAGTTTTACTTCATTACTTTAACATGAAAAAAAGTGATGCCGAAAGTCTTCGTATTTTAGTGGAAGTTTATGATAACCATGTTCTAACTGAGCAAACGTGTCGGAAGTGGTTTGCACGTTTTAAAAGTGGTGATTTCGACTTGGAAGACAAGTAACGACTTGGAAGACAAGGAACGACCTGGACAGCCGAAAAAGTTCGACGATGAAGAATTGGAGGCGTTTCTTAATGAAGACCCATGTCAAAGACTTCAAGAATTATCTGAATCGTTGGGAGTTGACTTGTCAACGGTAGGAAAACGCTTTAGAGCCATGGGAATGATCCGAAAGCAAGGAAATTTGGTCCCATACGAATTGAAACCGAGGGACGTTGAAAGGCGTTTTTTTACCTGTCAACTGCTGCTTCAACGGGAGAAAAGGAAGAGATTTTTGCATCGAATTGTCACGGGCGATGAAAAGTGGATCAATTACGACAATCCCAAGCGCAGAAAGTCATGGGTTAAGCCCGACCAACCATCAACATCAGCGGCGAAGCCAAATATCCATGGATCCAAGCTCATGCTCTGTATTTGGTGGGATCATAATGGTGTGATCGACTACGAGCTGCTCAAACCGAATAAACCATCACTGGGGACCGCTGCCGACTACAATTGATGCGCTCGAACCGTGCATTGAAGGATACTTTGAAAGACACGACAAAGTGATTTTGTGATTTTTTTCTATTATTACGGTGAGATAAAAAAGTACCAGGTACGTTCAAACGATCACAGCTCTGAGTCTAATGACTTAACATATTAAGTTGTTATCCAATCACTTATCATGTAAGTACAATCATTGAATTTGCATTGAACAATTGGTTGAGACTAATTGTAAGCTCAAGTCTGAACACGATGCATGTGGTATTATTATTATAACATACTATAATTAATTTTAATATTGTAAAAAATGAAATTTTAGATGGACATCCTGTTAGCTTAAATATAGCGAAAACGGTAGTGAATTGTATGAATGACTAAGCAATGGCATTCGTGCTCAAAATATAAAAAGCATGAGGTAAAAATTTTTTTTTATTTTCCTTCAAACAATTCTTGATTTTAATAAATATTCATTATTAGTACTAGAACTAGCTTGTTAACAAGTTCAAAGAAATTTATTCAAACGCTGCTAAACCGATCAGTGTGAAAAACTGCCTCTCAGTCAACAGTCAACTTGTACTAATAATCGAATATTCAACTAGCCGTTTAGATGCGACTACTATACTAGCAATTCAATAGTTATAGCTGTCTAAATCAATCTCCTTTTTAACTGGGATATATATTGAAAATGAAAGATAGCAAATACTGTAAAAAACGATCGATCAGCCAGGAGGAAAAAGAAAACAGTTGCATGATGTTTGAACGAAGGAACATCTGAGAAAGTCGGGAATCTAAAAAAATGGAAAATTTAAACTTTACACAGAAGACTAAAGAGATATCCAACAGGAAGGTAAACCTCTTCAAGAGATTTAATAATATTTACTATTCTAATTTTGCAATAAATACAGAACATTATCGTAAAGTTTTACAATCTTTACGTAACATTAGGAAAAAATATGATAAATATTGAATGAAACAAATGTATGATAAATAGAATGATGCATTAATTAGTCATCAATATCAGAGTAGAATAAAATA
This sequence comes from Acanthacorydalis orientalis, assembly GCA_034766995.1. Taxonomy (NCBI): domain Eukaryota; kingdom Metazoa; phylum Arthropoda; class Insecta; order Megaloptera; family Corydalidae; genus Acanthacorydalis; species Acanthacorydalis orientalis. The sequence goes on along the minus strand of CM068318.1, from coordinate 21,614,564 downwards.
ACCATTATTCCTAAACTAACATATTTACCTGATTTCAAATCTATCGACTTCTTTTGTTCCCAAAACTCGAAATTTTAATGACATTAAAATAAAGTATGCAACACAAATGAGATAAAAGGTAAAATTATACGATTACGATTTAGAAAACAGACGAAGGCGAGTGGTACGATAACGAGAAATTTGTCAATAAAATTTACTGAAAACACTGCTATGAATTTTGATTTTAGAAACAGTATTAGATTAATAATATGTCATATTGAAATCATAATTCAAACACCATTGTGTAAATGCGATTCATGAACAAAGTCGAGATTTTCAAAACACATGTAAGTACATCGTGAATTCATCGATGGTATAAAAATTTCCTCTCCAATATAGTTTATTGTTTTGTGCAGGAGTTCTTAACCTGGGCTGTATGGTCCACAGGGGAGCCCCGGGTATTCCGATGAGGCCACAGGTGAAAATCACATAAAAGGGGGAGGTACGGTACAAGATTAGAGGGCTACAAAGAGAAGTGAGAAATCAAGAGAACAGGGAAGTGACCGAGAAAAGAAAATAGAAGAAAAAAGAACACAGAGAAGTGAAGAAAAAAGAAAGCAGAGAAGTGAAGTGAACAGAGTAGTGACCACCCATAGAATTTAAGTAGCACTCATAGAGCTACAGAGGAACATAACAGCCAAAATATAATAACTTTCAGTCAAGAAACACCATTTCTTGGATCAAGAGTACAATATTTAAAAAGTATTCACAGCTTTGGGATAAATCAAAATTGTCGTTCAAGGTATTTCCTGCTTCGTATTTGGTAGAATCAGATTTCACTCGTGTGAATTATTTACTCAGCCTAACGCGGAACCGCCTCAACATAATGGACAGAGATGATCTTCGGTTATCACTCATAGTAATAACCGGATATAAGAAAAAAATGTTTCTGATCATCGATCACAAGGGTCACATTGATCAATAAATATTTAAAGTATAACCTTTTATTTAATTATTGTCTTCTGTATAAATTATAAAAATTATAATAAAATATGTTCTATTTACAAACAAAACATTTAAATAGCTACCTTTCTACCAGTAGAACAGTGAGACCACAGGAAGGAAACAAGGTCTGAAGGGGGCCACGGTCGGAAAACAGTTGAGAAACACTGGTTTAGTGAATACATCCTTCTATTATTATCACAATATATTTTAATTATTTAAAAATAACAATGACTCTTACCTACATTATTTGAAAACTACTACACACACACACACATATATAAATATATATATATATATATATGTGTGTGTGTGTGTGTGTGTATTTTATTACAAAAGTAAGACAAAAACAATTTCAAGTGCTAGATCTTAATTTTGTGAGAAGTGAGATATACTTCTCAGTAGTTTTCAAATAAATCATCCTCATATACTCTCCAAAGTTTTAATATCTGTATATATCGGTTTATATCTGTATGTATATATATGTATATAAAATATATGTGTATGTATGTAAAATATATATGTGTATATATATATATATATATATATATATATATATAAAATATATATGTGTATATATATATATATATATATATGTGTATATATATATATATATATATATATATGTATATATATATGTATATATATATATATATATATATGTATATATATATATATTTATACACATATATTTATATATATATATATATATTTATACACATATATATTTATATACATATATATATATATATATATATATATATATATATATATATATATTTATACACATATATATTTATATACATATATATTTTACATACATACACATATATATATATTTTATATACATATATATATATATATATATATATATATATATATATATATAAATATAATATATATATATATATTTTATATACATATATATATATATAATATATATATATATATATACATATATATATATATATATATATATATACATATATATATATAATATATATATTGAAAACAGGATATGTGTTGGTACAATTTATTAAGCAGTTTATTGATTAAAACAACATTTCAGTATAATGTGAAACTACTAGACGCAGCAATGAAACTATTACACATAAGGAAAGATCAAATTTAAGTTATGCCCAAGTACCATTATATTTCAAAATATCGAGTGGCCAGACTATCGTGACTCTTCTGTAATTTAATTACATTTCAAAAAACGTATGTATTTTTATATTACTGATTTCATTGTGTTTATCGCAATTTTTTCCTCTCTGAAACGAGCCGGAAAAAAATTAAACCGCGATAAGTATCTTCTGATTTTTTTTAAAAAAAAAAGAAAGAAATTTACTTAATCACATTTTAAAATAGTCACGTTTTAAAACCGGCGATACGGCCTGTTGATCGGCACGTGACAAAGACATTAAAAAGTGCATTGATGTAAGAAGAAAAGTGTCTACTTGTACGTTACTAACGGCACGGTTGTTGTAACCCATGTGAGTTTATCGTATATGTACATAGATAAATTATATATCGTAAAAACGAATGACGTCAATGAAAAAATACCTATTTCATAATTGACACTGATGACAATAATTGTTTTATGACTGTATAAAAATATAAATCAATAACTAAAATGGTAATACGCTTATAGTATGTTTGCACTTTTTTATATAGCAGATAAAAAGATAAAAATACATTGTAAATAAACATTTATTGTTGTTGTGCATTGTACGACATTCCTTTATGAAGAAAATATTCACACCTCGTAATTAGTACATTAAAAGTTTAATGAATTATTTGCATACTTTTTACCACGCATAATATATTAAGTACGGAATTAATTACAGTAATTAGTTTTGGCGACTGATATGGCAGGCCTTTAATTATATCTCGAATTAAGATATACACACTTGATAAATAATTTATAGCACACGTAATCGAATTAAAAAGTCACTGTTATGTTTATTTATTTAAATTAATTTTGACTGTGATTAATTTTCACATAAAACAATCACTTAAAGGCTTTTCTTTAAAATTGAATTCAAAATTATGAGGTAATATAGTCGATTGTTAAATTTATTACGTTTAATTTTATAATTCTATTTGGTAATATATTTTTTAATTTTTGAAATGTTTTCCATCATGCTACATACAATTTTTCCTCCGTTGTCTTTCATCATTTTATTTGAACGGTTAATATTCAATACAAATAGAATAGACTCATAGGAATTATTCAGAGGAATTATGAAAATACAATAGAAATTTCACAAACAATTAAACAATTTCACTATCCTGATCATTACTAAACCGATCTGTTTACTAAATCGCAATTATACACTCATGACTAGTTAATTAAAGAGAACTCGCAAAACTTCCAAAAAACTAAACTTAACATTAAAATTCATAAAAGATGATAAATAGGTATTAAACTGTGGTGTCCACAAATACATGTCTTTGAGAGATAAAAACGTTTAAACATATTACAAGCATCTTTATTATAAGAACGCCATATCACCAATATTGTAGTTAGAGCTCAGAAGAATATAAAAATTGTAACAAGAACAATTTTAAATGATATTCAACATGTTTCAATTAATTTTTAAAACATGAAATTTTAGATCAACAAAAGTACAAATTTATGACTTCTTTTTTTGATAAAATAACCATAACAATACAAACATCAAAACGAATAAATTATAATAAAATATGAATATCTTTTTGAACGCAATCTGAATTTTGCAAAATAGATTATGCCCCTGTATACTTTCATAACAACGAAAGAATTAACAATTAATCCGTTTGACTATTAATTGAAACTAGTCAAATATTTTTATACTCTCTAAAGTTTTAATGAATAATAAGTGTTCATTGATAACGTCAATCGTCAAGTACATACAATTGAATCAACTATCAACAATTGCAAAGAAACGACACGCAATATATTCTAAAAAAATATTACTCATTTAATGATGGAGACAAGCATTTCAGTATAGTTGAAAAATAAAAACCTTCACTAAAAATGTATATTTCATCCGTAAGAAAATTATATAATAAAATAAAAATAGTAATACATAAACCATCACAAAAAAAAAGTCATTTATATGGAAAAAAGATGCAAATGACAACAAAGCGAACTATTAGGTTGATGCAAAAATAATTGCGGTTTTTATCATTTTAAGTCTGGTGCCGACTTTTCTAGTCACCATTATCTTTTGTTATAATAATGTGATACATAACTGTAAACAATGATGCACTACTGATTTCAGCTTATGGTTTTCATTCTTTAGTATTGTTGGATATAACCTCTTAAATTAGTCATGAAAAAAAATGAAATTCGCGCGATTTTGTTGATGAGTTTAAATTGGAACGTAGAGCAACAGAAACTGCTCGAAATATCAAGTTTGTTTTTGGTAAAGAGTCAATTAGTGAACGTACAGCTAAACACTGATTCTAACAATTTCTTAATGGAAGGTCGGCAAGTGGCATCATTCACTGCAACTTCGTAAATTCTGGTGAAACATTGACAGCAGAAAAATACTGTCATGAAGTTGAAAAAAAAATGCATGATGAAAAAAGATGCATCGTTTACGGCCAGCATTAGTCGATCGAAGAGGATAAAACTCTTCTTCATGACTAAAAAAATCCGACCACACGTCTCACAAATGACTTAAAAAATGACTAAAAAATTAAATGAACTGAGTCATGAAACCCTACCTCACCCACTTTATTCTCATGATTTGTTTCCGATAGATTATCATTTTTTTTTAAACATTTGAGTAATTTCGTACGAGAGAAGATTTTCAAAGATCAAGCATCAGCTCAAAGCGCTTTCGATGAATTCGTTAATTCCAGGACTCCAGAAGGAAGGAATAAACGACTTGTTTCCTGTTGGGAGAAATGTGTGCAGGTCAATGGTCTTTATTTTAATTAATAAATATAATTTTTGACTTATACATAGGATGTATACTAGATACATAAAAACCGCAATTATTTTTGCACCAACCTAATACATCCAATTCAATAAACTATCAACAATTGCAAAGAAATAACAAGCAATATATTCTCAAAAATGACTACTTATTAAATTAATGGTCGAGACAAAATTTTCGGAATAGTGGAAAAAACCTTCGACAAATACATATATATATATATATATATTTGTATATATATTATATGTATATGTATATGTATATATATATATATATATAAATATGTATATATATCACCCATACGAAAAGTACATAATAAAAATAAAAATAGTAATACATAAACCAAAGCAAATGAAACCCATTTATAGAAAAAAAAGATCCAAATGATAAAAAGCGAACTAATTAAAAATGACATGTTAGAAGGTAAACTGAATGAAACAGCAACAGTTTCGATTCTGTGTCTGAATTCTGTTTTACAAATGAACTTTTCAATTTCTCGCTAAATACATTTTCTTCTCAGTGTTTTATAATTGATCATTGATCATTTTCGAATGTTACTTATACGCATTTTTATCTCTACTCAATCATTCTCAAAGCGCCAAGGTACAAAAACAACTGATTTGTAACTAATGGTTAGTTTATTTCAATCAGTTACTCATGAAATGATCTTCGAAAATATAAAAAAATAAAAGCAGTGCATTCATAATCACATAGTAATACATAATGACATACTTTTATATAGATTGATGAAATGTTTTTATTTTTTGAAAAAAAAAAGATATTCGTGAAAAAATGCAAATCTGAAACCATTGCAAAAAAGTAGAACTAGTGACAATAATAAATTATATAAATTCAATTCCAAATGAACAAACTGTGTATATATATATATATATATATATATATATATATATATATAAATATATATACCATCTTTTACTGTTGTCAAACATATATAAATCCGAGTAAACAACATTCGCACATCATATATACATTTATTACATGTGTATGTATGAACGTGAAGAATGTGTAATCGGACTGCGAAAGTGCTAGTAGACGCATGCAGCAGTCACGCCGAGATCATGACACTACGAGGGTAACAGGCGAGATTCTGCTGACAGACAGCGGAGCACAGAAAAGACAATGTAAACAGAGTCTCATCATGGCACACATACGCGTCGACAACAATCTTATCAGTAGTCAAAAGTTTGATATTGACGCATACGAGACACGAGGACGGAGGGCAGATAACAAGCCGGCTACTGAATAACGTAAACAAGGCTGGGGATACGTGTCATATTATGTGTCATTTATGGTGGGTTTCCATTAGGGCATCGTTTACACCGTCCACGCACAATGTTAAATTCATCTCTCTGTATAACATCCACTTCCAAGTGAAACTCATTTCGGCATGCTCTGTTAACAGCTTCGCCACCGAGAAAATTTGCAAAACGGATTACTAGGCTGTATAATTCGCCTGAAGAGAAACTAGGTACATTGATGCTTTTCATCGTAATATGGTAGCATGCAAATATGAACTATTAACAAAAACAAGTAATGATTTTTTGATACCAAATCCTGAAAATAAATTTATTCATTGAGCGTATAATAAAAAATAAAACATTTTAATGTACAAACACCTCTGTTTATTACAAAAAATATTCTGAAAACAAAAAGAAAATTATTTTCCAAGACAGTTTGTCAATTCGACTGACTACGAAATAATTAAACAATTAAGTCTACGTTTCAGAACATATTTTTAAAACTTTTAGGAAGCGTATTGTAATATATTCTTATTTATTCCAAATGATTAAATAGCACATACATAAATAGCCACTTACAAAACACATTATCTATTATACAGAATTAGAGATGTTTATAGAAAGTTGGTTCTTAAAATAAATTTTCTCGAAAGTTTTGTTTTAGTTCTATCCCATATAAAGTATAGAGAGAGAGAGAACTATAATATAACTTATATTTATACTATAAATCTCTTCTAGTAAGAAAAAGAAGTAAAAAAATAAACAAATAATTTACAAGTGCTTGTAAATTCATAAATTTCTTAGTATTTAAAATTTCAATCACTACTATCAATGGAAACAGATAATTTGACTAAAATATACAAATACATACAAAATTACTTATTCGAACCGAATATTATACATTCAATTGTTAACATAATATAAATTTTGCTTGGGTAAAATTTAAATTTATATTTTCAATTCATTCAATCGAACTACAGTGTTTAGAATAATAGTGTTCACTACTTTCTCTATTTTCTGAGTGAATACCTAGAGATACGTTACAAAAAAATAAAAAAGCCGACTATCACAGATACCAACAAAAAAGTCCAAACGAATGAAAAGAGTAAATCCTTATCTGGAACTCCCTTTTCTATAAGCACAACCAGGTACACAATGTATTTTGTACACGACACATTTTTCAAAATATTTATTTGATTAGGTTGGTAGAAAAATAATTGCGGTTTATGACCTTGAAATTCATATACAATTCATTTTTCGCTTTTGATTTTCCTTGGTGTTTTAAGTGGTCCAGAACTGTTGGATGACTAACACCTAATTTTTGTGCAAGCTCTCAAAGTTTTTGCGTGGTTCTAGTTCAACTAACGCAATCAGTTGGTTGTTATGAAGTGAAGAAGAACGGCCCTGATCTTCTTCATCTTCAAAGTTCTCGTTCCCAGCACGAAATTTTTGAAACTATCATCGCATCATGCGTCCCTTAACAGTACCCACACCAAAAGAATCGTTTAGTATACGAGCAGTTTCTCCTGCTTTACCACTCGTTTTTAACACATTCAAAAAAATTGCCCTTATTTGCTTCTTTTCAATCTTTAATCCAATATGAAGCAAAATTAATAATAAAACCAAAGTCGATGTTATCCAAAATACAGACCGAAAAATGCACTTTAAAAGGATATTGACATAAACACGATGAAAATGACACTTTTATTAAAGAAAGTTAAGGTTAGAATTCAGAAAACAATTACTTTCCGCATTATTAAACAATTTTATTAACCGCGATTATTTTCCTACCAAGATAATATTACGTATACAAAATAATTTTGTTCAATTGTTTATTATCTTAACAACAATTTACAATGTTTTTTAATCAAACACACATTGAATTTCTATTTAAGGGATGTTAAAATAAGTATATATATATATATATATATATATATATATATATATATATATATATATATATATATAGAAAGAGAGAAAGAGAGCAAATAAAGCTAGTTATAACAGAAATCAATAGTGAGCAATTAATGCTACTAAGAAGTATACGACTATGCTTCATATAAGCATAGTCGTATACTGAGACTGAATCATAATTCAGTCTCTTTCATTAAGAATTAGAGTTTTGTTTAGGAAATGGATCATATTCTGTCAATCTACGTGTTATTCAATCAAAAATCTAATTAGTTCAACAGAAGACAAACTTCGGAAGCACATTCAAAATTTATTTAAAATTTGCAATGAATTGTCTAATGAAGATATTATAACAAATGAACGACTGCAAAGGAGTCTGAAAGCTGTTAAATCCAATATAGAAGTGGTAAAAAAATCTGAATTTCGACTGTAATTTCTGCATTGCCATTTTGTTATGCAATGGGATCTTTTTTTGAATCATGTCAATCTCGGTACTATGTTTGGGATTCTTTTTGATCAAATGTGTGTTTGTTACTTCATATAAGTTTTTCCAAACTAACAAAAAATGTTTCACAAATTAATTCTACAGTTTTGTTCTACCATAAGTGGAGCAAGACTAACAAATCAGGTTTTTCTTTTAACTAAACATGGATATATAAAGAAGATACATTTTGATTTGGCCATTGATGATTTTTCATCAATTAAAATTTGAAAGTGCAGACCATCATTTATTTCCTTTGAAGAATAAGTTGAGCGTTGAGACTGGATGATGTTTTTTTTTGTAAAATAAAATAAATGTCTTTCTGTTAGATAAATTTATAATGAATTGCATTTTTCTTATTTTCACTTTGTTAATAGAAATATTGTACTATTAAAAAATCTATTTACAAACAAACAAATATATTTGTCAGATGTTTACATTTCAAAATGATTTATACAGAGATCAAGCTGTCAAAAGTCAATTTCTGTTACAGAATACTTTAGGTACGTATCAGATTGTAACCAAATTCGATTTCCAAACTAATTGTCCAGATAACATTTTTAATTAATCATTCCAAAAAATTAAATATTCATTTAAAATCAAAAATGCTAACAATAATCAGAAATAGTTATACAAACAACACATTAAAATTCATTTCGTACTCCGAGTACAGTTCACAGTTTTTAAATTTTCATTATAATTAACATTATACAATAAAAGTATACAGTATCAAATATAATAAAATTCAACTCCTACGCAGTGAACATCACGCCGATTAAATGTGGGGGAATTCATTTCAATTATGTACACAGACCAGATTCATTTTTTATACAATTTATTAAAAATAAACTTCAGATTTTCATTTATAGTTACAGGTCATTTATGAATACTGATTTGTGTACAGATGTTTCATATTTATTTTCAAAACATTCATTCAAAATTCTGATGAAATAGATTCACGGAGATGCTGTATTATTATGTGTTAGTTAATTTCTAAACGGATAATAAATATTTCCGTCTACGGAGTAAATTTTATGTTTAATTATGTGGACTAGGTGCTGATTTTCTGTTTAGAAATAATAATTTTACCTAATTAGTTTCAAATCAGAATAAAAATACTCAAGAAAGTAGCTTATGATAAAATATGATTAGCACTACATATATATATATATATATATATATATATATATATATATATATATATATAACCATTGTGTAATTAAACAAACACACATATTGTTCAAACATAAAAGAACTAATTTAATAAATTAATCAAACAAAACGAAATCAATAAAAAAATTAATTACCCGAATTCCAAGTAATTTAAGAAACGAAAATTGAGTCAAGATATATATGTATAATTTTACTCTGCACGTGCGACTAATAGATCTATTTGACGTCATTCAGGTCCATTTGAACACACGATAACATTGACGTAGATAATACTTTAAAGATACTTAAGATAATGCAACAAGTATTATTTGTGTATATCTTTATATATATATATACATATATATATATATATATATATATATATATATATATATATATATACACTGTGCTCAAGTAGTCTGGGTTTTTTGCAATGTTTCCCAGATATAGGAAAAATCATTGGTAGACATTGCTACTGACACGACATGATAAATATAATAATATATGAAGATGAATATTGGTTATCGAAGTTCTAAGTCTAAAATAATTACGGTTTATGACCTTCAAATTTATATACATTTATTCATTTAAGTGATCCAGAACTGTTGGATGACTAACGTCTAACTTTTGTGCGAGCTCTCAAATTTTGTGCGTGGTTCTGATTCAACTAACGCCTTCAGCTGGTCGTTATGAACTGAAGAAGGACGCCCACGACCTTCTTCATCTTTAACGCTATCGTTCCCAGCACGAAATTTTTGGAACTATCAACGCATCATACGTGTCTTAACAGTACCCACACAAAAGCATCGTTTAGTTTACGAGCAGTCTCTACTGCTCACCATCCGTTTTGAGCTCAATACAAAAAAAAATGTTTTTATTTACTTCTTTTCCATCTTTAATTCGATACCCCAATTTGAAACATGATTAATAAGAAAACCAAAGTTGATGTTAAGAAAATACAGACCGAAAAAAGGACTTTAAAACGATATTAACATGAACACAATGAAATGACACTCGCATTAAAAAAATTATGGTTAAAATTCAGAAAACAAAAACCGTAATTATTTTCCTACCAACCTAATAAAATAAGAGAATAATATAGAAAATACATATACGACTCAATATTGTATATATTAACCCTTAACAGTCACCAATTTTTTTTATACTAGTCACCTATAAGAAGACAGAATATAAGCCAATTTTAAAGACAACATTAATAATAATTAAAACAAGGAGAACGCTTATGAAACTAGTTTATTTAAGTGAAAATATAAAAAAAATCTGATGTATATCCAAATGTACATTTTTGAAATAAAAATTAATTTTTATAATTGTACACAGTATGGTGCTTTGCAAAATAATCACCAAGGTGTAGCGATGGATTCCCTCTACACATGTTGAACAATATGTAGATGTTTGTTTAATTTTTCTATCGGAACACACACAACAATCCTCCTTATTTCTAGAACGAGGAATATGTAACTTTTTTATTAATGCTAATAAGAACTAATTGTTTAAGGTACACATACAGAAGAGCATGAAATAAACTTTCAAATGATATGAGGTGCTACAAGGTTTATTTTGTAAAATCAATTAATAAAATTATGAATTATGATGTAGACGAATCCTTTTTAAGTCACTGTACATTTCTTACATCGCATAATATTATCCGAAAAGAAAATAAATTGATATGTGAACAAAATTCTGTGCATGTCTCCACAGTGGAGCCTTTCGACCATTAAGGATTAAAGAAACAAACTTACAAAGTATGCGAAAATTTATTTGAAAATATGGATTAAAAAAAATAAATCTATTATCATTTTTTTCAAAACGTATTTTCGATTTTTTACAATATTCTTTTTAAGATATACTAAATCATTATTTATTCAAATCATAATATAAGTGCAAAAATAAAAGTATTAATAAACAACACTGTTTTCTATTAAACATCACGTACGAAATACACTCTATTTTAATGCAATTATAAGATTTTAATCCAATTAACTCTATTCCAGTAAATAACACACATTTTTTATAAGAAAGTATAATCTACGTTTAATACCGCTACGATAATTTAAAACGGGCAGCAAATATGACTGTTTATTTAAATTTTACTGAAAAAAAGTAATTAAAAAAATAAATCCAGCGCCATATCCTCACAACGTTTGTGATGATTACTTCCGTTGAATGATATAAAGCAGAACGTAGCTTATTAGCGGAGCAAAGTCGTATAATTCCAGTACTGTTTTCATTATACGTATGTGCGTTGCAAGTTTTGAAATAATGTACGAAAATAATCAGATTTAATTTTCGTTGTAACCGAAATCAACCTCGGTTTATACGCTCAGTTGATACGCTAAGAACGAATAAAACTATATCCATCTATAACTACTAAAAATACTAAAATTATTCTAAGATAAAATAATAAATTATTATAACTAAAAAAAATTTATTAATATAAAACTTAATATACCATTATCTTGATAAATAAAAAAAATTGAAATTAATATTAGTAAAGAAGCACAACAAAATGGCTGTGTGCAAATGAATCTTAGCAGTATACAAATAGATATTTCAATAAATGTAATATAATATTAGGTTGGTGTAAAAATAATTGCGGTTTTTTACGTATCGAGTATAAAGATAAGTATAAAGACATATTAGTTGAAAATTATATTCATTGATCAAAATAAAGACCACTGGCGTGCACACATGTCTCTCGACGGGAAACAAGCTTGTTTATTTCTACAAGATAGAACTCTGGAGTCCTGGAATTAATGAATTCATCGAAATCGATTTGAGCTGATGCTCGCTCTTTGAAAATCTTCTCTGGTAGGAAATTACTCAATATTTTTAAAGAAATGATAATCTGTCAGAGACATGTCCGGAGAATAAGGTGGGTGAGGTAAGATTTCATAACCCAGTTCATTTAATTTTTTTAAAGTCATTTGTGACACGTATGATCAGGCGTTGTCATGAAGAAGAATTGGTCCTCTTCGATTTACTAATTCTAGCCATAAACGATGCAACTTCACATACATTTTTTTTAAATTTCCTGACAATATTTTTCTGTTATTGTTTCACCAGGATTTGACAAGTTATAGTCAATGATGCCACTTGCCGACCACCAAACCGTGACCATAATCTTTTTTTCATGAAACTTCGGTTTAGGAAACTGTTTTGATGCTTTTCCTCGGTCTGGCCACTGTGATGAACGTTTCCGATTATTGTAGGGAATACATTTTTCATCACATGTGACAATACGATCAACAAAGGGATCATTTTTGTTATGCAAAAGAAGAGCAGAGCGGAATTCATATCGCCAAATCGCTTGATGTTCATTTAACTCATAAGGCACCCATTTATACAACTTTTTTGTTTTTCCAGATAGGCTCAAATGTCAAACAACTGTTGATCAACATTGAGTTATTCTGCCACATCTCGAGTTCTTTTACATGGGTCTGCTTCAATAATGATTCTTATTGTCTATAGCTAAAGGACATCCACGACCCTTCTCATCATCAAGGCTTTCATTTCAATTACGAAATTTTTGGAACCAATAATGAGCAGTATGTTCACTAATTAAGTCTTCCCCAAAAACAAATTTAACATTTCGAGCAGTTTCTGTTGGTTTACGTCCCAATTTAAGCTCTTACAACAAAATCACGCAAATTTGCTTTTTTTCCAATAACTAACTGAAGAGGTTATATCCATCAATACTAAAGAATGAAAACAAGAAGCATAACTTGAAATCAGTATGGATGATTTCATATAAGTTTACAACGATGTATCACATAACTATAATAAAAGATACCCCGGTATATAGAAAAATCGGCACCAATCTTAAAATGGTAAAAACCGCAATTATTTTTGCACCAACCTAATACATTTCAATTGATGTTTACTTATGCCAAATGAATAACTTTAACAATATAAATATTTCTAATAACATACATATATTTTTAGAGTTACATTTTGAATAAAAATACAGTTGTATTTTAATTCCCCGTGCGTAAAAGAAAGAAATGTCGTTGAAACAAAACTTTCAAACAAATCAGTACAATCAATAAATTAAAACATACTGAAGAAATTAAAAGAAAAAAAACTGATAATAATTTCCACTAAACTGTAATAATTTACGACACAATACAGACTAGTTTTATGCTGAAACGGGAAATAATTTGGCAATTGTGCAGTGAGCAAGGCGCGAAGCTCCCTTTTACATAACATACATATAAATCCATACATATAAATCCATATATATATATATATATATATATATATGGAATTTTGTACAGTAATTAAATAAAATTCATGGAAACAATTATATTGAAAAAGGATACTTCATCAAAAAGGACAATCAATAGTAAGTACATAAATTATGTCGCCGCTTCAGCATATTCTAATAACTTTGTTATTTACGTATGAATTAGTTATAAACAAATATAATTCTATAATTCCACTAACACTTTCATCTAGGATTTCATTGAAAATCCAACAGTTCCCATTGTACTTGAACAAATGAACATATTTAACAGTTACAAAACTTTCGAACAATACAAGATATTAAAACCGAAGCATTATTATACATAAACGGCTAATGCTCCAGACGGGTATGCTTAATTAACCGGTCACATATTGGTTCAAAGTGCTACGTACGCTCTTGGCTGCAAAAGGCAGCAACGGACACCTGACCGGTGCCGATAAACAAATGCACTTTTCGTATAATACCTTTACGACCCATTCGGTCGAGAGTTCACATGCACAAATTTATATATAAATATATAAATATATATATATATATATATATATATATATATAATACGTATTCTCACATAATCTACACGTATACATATATACATGCACGTTGAAAGAATTGAGATCGTAAATCTTTAACATCCTTTTATAGCTGATTGACGTCATTGGCTGACGCACACGGTCTACTTACAATCTCAGATGTCTCGCGTGAAAATAAGACAGCCGAATGTTAAAGCGTTCATTCGCAGTGTGCTGTCTTTTCTAAACGATGTTATTCGTATCGAATCAGACACGAGTCGCTACAAAAAAATAAGACAGGTAATAGAATGTGCACAGATTACTGCATGCGCGTCTCTCTTCTTGCACGAACGCTATGCCACATGCGTATCGATGTTACATATTTAATCAATTTCCTGACCGAGTAGCATACAGCACGATGAGGAATCTATGATTAATTTCACTAATTTTTTATCCGTTCGACGTGCACACACGCGACAATTTTTAATTTACACAAATGGGAATCATTCCAGGCATACTTGATGGAATGCAGGTATTTTCGATGATTTCATTCAATGTGTACGACTGGTCTTTCGACGTTTGGTACTATCGAATTTGTATTATACGAAGATGTGAATAAATAATTTCTTTTTAATGTTTTTGTTGGGTGAACAAAAACTTAGAGACAAGTTCAACGACATAAAATATCAAAATATATATATTAAAATATATTCTTTATATACAACAAACTGAAAAAAGTAATTTATACAAAAATATTGATTATATATATATATTAGGAGCTTCGCCCCTGGGGTTGCTCAATGCGCTCGCTTGCTTGTGAATTATAAGCATGCACATGTAACCGAATGGAACAATAAACATATTTGAGTATCCTAGAAGCCACGTCCAAATTACTAAGTCAACGTCATGGATTTATACATATATATTTATACATTATATACATATATATATATATATATATATATATATATATATATATATATGTGTGTGTGTGTGTACGTGTCTATATAAACATTCTTGCAGATAGATTATTTTTTCCAACGTGTTATCTTATAGTGTTTTATGAATAATTTTGTTTGTGTATATATATATATAGAAATATATATGTTGATTGATTTGATTGGTTTGAATATAGTTTGAGGGGGGAGGAATCTATCTTGCCTCCCGGCACATAGAATCGAGGTCCATTATGCCTTCCCTCGGCTTGATCAAAACTACTCGGGAAGTCTCGCTTCCTTCCAGTAGCATATCAGCCTGCCCGAGTTTAAAGACCCTAGTTCGGCCGCGGTAGGGTAAAACTCCCCAAACCATCGTCGCCTTAAACTGACGCATGCCGGACATTCCGCGAGGAGGTGAATAGATATATGTTAGTATGTCTATATAATCATTATCGCAGACAGATTGCAACGTGTTATTTTATATACGAGAACATATTTGAGTACCATAGAAAGTTCGACGTCATCGAATTTTTTTGTGGATAATTTTAATTATATATATATACATATACATATATACATATATACATACATATATATATATATATATATATATATATATGTGTGTGTGTGTGTGTGTAGTTCGTATAAACGGAACATTTCCAAAAATTTAATGACAAAAACACAGCTTAAAAATCAAATACACATATTCAATGCGAAATGTATAACAGTATATAAAGATTCGGAGACTGGGTAGAAATCATTTCAAAAATAATGAAAGCAGTGAACCGAACGAAAAGCTCAGTTCCGAACATCCCGGTGAATTTGACAACGACGTTATAGTTACCCTTGTAAATTAGAACTAACGAAAAATCAGATTGAAAAAATACTCTGTCCATCTCACAGAAATTTATTCTATCACCTACATGACTTAAGCAGAGTATTTAAGTTCGGAATATAGATGCCGCATGAGCTATCGAATGACAATCGTCAATAACGACAAAACAACTACATTTCTCTCTTAACCCACAATGGACAGGGGCCGTTTCTTGTCCGTATTGTGATAGGTAAATGAAGTGAATACTTGACCATAATATCGTAAGTCTATATAGTAAAAACTCACATTTTCCTGCGGACGAAGTGACGAGTATCTATGGTGACGAGGAGAAATGTTTGTTTTCTCAGCTCATAGGTTTCAACGTTAATTCATTAAGTTTCGTTCTTGGGTATTTTTTATGTTTAAATATGTTATGTTGTAAAAACCAATAAACAGTTTTTTTCTTTCAATGTTTCTTTCTATTTTTTCGACAACACTGACAGGCTGTACATTAGTAAAAATATAATAGACAAATCAGAATAAAAAAATGTAATCCAGCAGTGAAGGAGAGATTTTATTACAAAATGCATGTTTGACGGGACATAAATGGTGTCATTCACTTTCAACTAATAGAATGTAATCAAACAATAAACGCAGATGTCTCATTGCTATCAGAATTAAGCTCAGAAAACAGCAGAAGAATTTCTGTTCCATCATCACAATGATTTAATGTACACTACACGACAAGCAAAAGAACAGAAAATTAAAGACTAATTTGTAAGCTCATACCTCATTCAGTTTAATAGCCAACTATTGCTGTAATAAATTATTATCTATCGATATCTCCAGATCTTTTTACTAAAAAAAAAGATTAAAAACAAAATTTAAAGAACAGTGTTTCGCTATTTAATTAAAAACCAGTCCTTCCATCCTTCCAAACTTCGTGAGTGGCTTCATTTTGACGAGTCTACCACACTTTTCCTCTACGAAAATTCTCGGTAACGCTGCGTTTTCAAACGCGTGATTCCGAAACATGTCAATTTTATAATGTTACATAATCCAATGACCACATGCTTTTTTGCAGTGAAATTGAAAGATAATTTGATGAAAAATACGAAACAAAACTTGACCTACAGAAACAATCCGGCGACCGATAAGTCTACCGCCTGCTACATGTCGAAATAACGAGGTTGTGTTTTGTGATTACTCTGAGTTTAATTTTTGCAAGATTGTTTAATAAATAAATGTCATTTTTACGATAACCGGTATGGTGATTACCACGTGTCGGCCAAAAATCACACGTGATAGATGAGTATATTTTATCACCGAATATTGCCGTGTCCGACAAAAATATTGCGCCGTATTGCCAGTCCGACAAAAAAAACGCGTTTGAAAACGCAGCGTTACCGAGAATTTTCGCAGAGGAAAAGTGTGGTAGACTCGTCAAAATGAAGCCACTCACGAAGTTTCAAATATGTGGTAAACAATAAAAATAAGGGGTTACGTACTGTGGACTATTATGGATTCATTTGATGAATATTTGTTCTGCAGCTCCAAAAACACTCCATTAAATGTAAAATCACATCTAATGAAGTTAAGAATAAAATAATATCGACTAGTCCTCAAAAAGATAAAAAAATATATTCTAAACAGACTATTCAAAAAAAAAAAGTCAACAAATAAGATCAAATTCTATTAGTCTTCTGTATTCCGAGCAATTCCATTATCTACGCAATGATACGAGTTGCTTTTAGTAGACTGGTTCTTAAAGTCATATCAGTTTCTCATATCGACATGTGTGTATATTATAACATAATCACACCTGTACATGAACCCCGGAGGTATTTTGAAATTAATATTAATGGATTGCAAACTGTCTCTCGCATAAATACACGTAAAGCAAACGTATGAAAACCTGTCGTAGAAAGTGTCATTTTATACATCAACGGAAGAGCGTATCGTGACAACGGGCCCTAAAGGTTACAACGAGAAGTGTTATTGACATCCGTATAAGCAACCGACGTAGTACAATGAGCGTACCTCGTGTACATACCTACACATATGCACAAAATACACAAACACACGCGCACGTAACACGCTCAAATATACATAATGCGAACTCACTGTTTCATGTGTACATTCACATATATTTCATACATACATGTGCACACAACGAACGACGAACACAGGGCATTTAAGTGTACGAGCTAGTTGGGCGCTAGGCGCGGCTGTCGCGCGAGCGGCGCCGCATTCGACACAATGCCGCCGCGACGCTCTTATTGATCACCGTCTATTTGGCAGACGTGTTCGGACACTGGACTAGACTATACGGCTGATAACCCCGTCACAATTGTCAGTCGTCGTTTTACTCGAAGTCTGGCGCATTTCCCGATTCCGAGATAGGTTTTAGTGCAGTTTGATACAGTTGGGATAGTGGCGTGCTTTCTATGTATCCGACGCGTCAGCCCGTCGACGACGTACAAAATTCTGGCCGTTAATGTTCAAGGGAAAAGCTTACACGTCTATGAAAACTAAATACAAATGTACGGCAATATATTTAAATAAAGTTATCCATGAAACGAAAAGATCATCGTATCATTTTGAAGCAAAACCAATGTATGAACATTAAATCTAAGCATTAATAAATAAATAATAATTTTATAATTTTCATATTTATACCTGTGATTCTCATCTTACTGAACTATGGCAGTTATTTTCTACTAATTTTTGCATTTGTAATCTATTGAAGACTGATAAGTTATATTTATTAGCTTGTTTATCTAATGAAAATCACATTATTAACATGGTAATTCCAGTTAAAATTAAAATTAATTTAAGGTATGGGAAAACCCTGCCTTTATTCAAGAGGGTCAGATTCATTAAGTTACATCTATTATTCACTATCAAATCCAAAAACATCTTCATTTATTGTACTGTAAACTAATGGCATTGAACAGTTAGTATTAAACTGTATATTATCTGGAGTTAGTTAGTTATTGGGGATTTAGACCGCATCGACAACTATATTACCTGGAATTCCATACCTTACGAAACCATATAGCAATCGGCTACGCTATGGGATATAGTCATATAGCCATGAAATAAAGCAGTGAACCGAACGAAAAGCTCAGTTACGAACATCCCGCTTAATTTGACAAAGACGTTATAGTTACCCTTGTAAATTAGAACTAACGAAAAATCAGATTGAAAAAATACTCTGTCCACCTCACAGAAATTTATTCTATCACCTACATGACTTAGGCAGAGTATCTAGGTTTGGAATATAGATCCCGCATGAGCTATCGAATGACAATCGTCAATAACGACAAAACAACTATATTTCTCTCTTAACCCACAATAGACAGGAGCCGTTTCTTGTCCGTATTGTGATAGGTAAATGAAGTGAATACGTCATAAGTCATGAAGTAAAGCAAGTTACGAAGTCAGAAGTCAGTCAACATGTCAGTATCCAGATCACTAGATTAGTTTTAAGTTATAACCCTTGTATTCACTGTCAAAAAATAAACGTAAAGTCATAAAAAAATAGACTTCTTTTTATTAATTTAAAAAGGAGTTGAGTTCTCGCTCCTTAGTGCAGCACCAGGTCGATAGTGTTACTCCCATACGCATCACCATCTTCAGATAATTTCATACAGCTGATTTTAACCTTATCTAAAGGCGTTCATAATATAAAATATACAACATCGTTGCGTTATTCGTATTTATTTTTCATTTCATGTTATTATTACATATTCATAGATTTTCTATTACGCTGTACTTTATACATTTATTTTGAATTTTTATTATTTTCATTGTATTATTTACATATCCAACCCCATATTCCATGTCTAGGATTTTTTTGCTTAATTAAAATAAAGAAACACTAGGAAAAAGCCTACAAATATACAAAAATAAAATAATAACATTAAATGATCGAATAAAAATATCAACGAGATACATTTTATATTTTAAAATTATAAATTATGCCACGAATAAAAACGTATATAAGCAAAGCTACCTAAAGATAAATCAAGAGCAGAAACTAATCAAAAAAATAGAGAAGAGTAATCAACCAGAACTAAAACTAACAAGACTGTAAAAGTGTGAGTTGGTGCAGCAAACATATGCAGACCTTCTGTAATGTCAAAACTGCACGCACTTATTAATTTAATAATAAGTGTATTTTATTTTAATAATGAGCAATGCAGATCCGATTCTGAATTGTGCCGTGTTCTATTGTGGACTGACAAATTTCAAACTCAACTGCTTTTGTTGACAGCACGAAAAAGACTGATCAAAAGCCGTGTCTAACAACACTAGCCTGCTATAACAACAATGCAAGATGCCTTCGTAGGCACCGGCCAGACTGTCTACTGTTTTAATTGTTGAATTCAAACTTCTGACGCCGATCACACACACTCGGGTCATAACAAAGACAATATATAAATTATGTATTTTTTTTACAAATCTGAGCACTATGATGAAAACTATATCCACCACTATACTCTTTTTAAACAAAAAAATAAATACAAATGTACAACGGTGAAAATTAAAGTTACACTTATCAATAATATTATTTCCATGTGTTTATTGTGATTTGAATAAAGTGTGTTTAATATGTCTTGATAAATTATATAAATAAAACACCGAAGAACAAGTTATTTCAAAACAACAACAATCATTAACTTCATTATAAATCAGAAGGTGAAAAGATCTATAAGTTCTTTGAAATACAAAATTTTCGAAAATACTATAGTATACAACATATATATATATATATATATATATATATATATATATATATATATATATATATATCTTTATAAAGTCTTGCTTTCCTTTAACATGTACTTTTTGGCGACTTTAAATCGTAAGTTTTAAAAAAATTGTCCATTTCAACAGTTTTTGAAAACGAGTACAAAACCATATTTTGGAAACTAAACAAGAAAAATAGTACTCATTAAAAAATCGTATCTTAAAACAAGATGACGTGAATTGCAAATCTAAATTCAAACTCATATCACATTCACGGTCAACAACCGTTTATTTTTATAGTGCATAGAACGGGCATTTATAAAAAAGCAAGTAAAACTATAAACCAAAATGACATCAGGATATGAATTTACTTTGATTACACGAATCGTAAATGCTTTTACAACATTAAATCACATTCCGATTAACATTTATATAACATACAAATTCAACATTATTTTATAGTAATATCTGTTGTTTTTCATACAACATGCGACCAAAATGATTGTTAATCACTGATTAGTTCACTACGTCAATGAACGAATAATCATTTTATATATATATATATATATATATATATATATATATATATATATATATATATATATATATATATATATATATATGTGTGTATATATATATGTATATATACATATATATATATATATATATATATATATATATGTATATATATGTATATATATATATATATATATATATATATATATATACATATATATGTATATATGATTTTAACTAAAATGATTTTTATATTTATTAAATCACATATATGCAGAAAACTTCTTAAAATTTTGCTTCGTATAATACATCAAATTGGTCGAAAAAAAATGAAAAATAAAAATGTGAGAAAAAGAACATTTCATCTGTAATTTGTGTTCGAATTAAACACATGTCATTACATTCATTTAATCAAATATGAACTTTAATAATGTCTATGCATCTGTAATAAAAAATGTTTTTTTTTAAATAAACATTGTATATTTGAGCAATGTGTATAAATATACATGCAGTATGTACTATTTTTTTTCCTTTTTTCAATTTTGTAATGAAACTATGATAAACGAACAAGTATAATACACCATCGAAAAATTAACAGTATTTGAATCCACAATCTCAAATAATATAAGAAAAGTGAAGGACAACTTCCAGCAATGGTTCCAATCGTGCAGATAATATTACATTTTTGCAACAGGCAATACGCACATAGAGGAAATCAAAAAAGCTGACGGGCCTTCACCAAATGATAACAGTGCTAATGGTTGCAATATATCTATTCATAGTTGAACCATAAACAACCGGAACTTAAAATAGTGCATTCAAAAATGAAAAAACACCCCGAGGACGATCAAAAAGTATACCCATTTCGCTAGATACTCACTGAAAGGCTAACAAAAATCGATTTAAACTACATACAGAACACACACACACACACACACATATATATATATATATATATATATAAAAGAAGTATTTAAATAAAAAAGAATTCTCTAACATTTCTAAAAGCAGTAACAACCCATTATAATGTATTGTATAAAAGTACAGAATACTTTTTATAAACAATTTTTTTAATTAAAAGAAATAAGACTATAATATAATACGATTGTTTCACTTCAATCTAATCATATTTACTCTAGGGCGAACCATGCGAACATTATTATTTTATTATTAGTTTTTGCACTATAACGAAACTTTATGAAATAAAATACATTAAACAGTTGTTTCAAAGATTGTGACTCATCTTAACTTTTAAATATATTTATATTTTATTCACATACACTTTAGATAATCTTCTGAAACAGCCGAAATAATATATTAAACCGTCCTCTAGACATTCTACAGCACACTAACAGTAAACAAGATTTGATAAAAAAAAATTAGTGTTACTAAATTAAACGTATATTAGATACATTACCCGTCTAAAAGAGAGCAACAATGTATTTCTAAATGCCATTATTAACCTTAAATGATCTCAAATTTAAATTAAATATATATATATATATATATATATATATATATATATATATATATATATATATATATATATATATATATATAAATATATAAGTATTTAAATAAAAAAAATACTAATGTATTGCATAAAAATACAGGATACTTTAAAAAAAAGTTTTTAATTAAAAGAAATAAGACTATAATATAATATGATTGTTTCACTTCAATTTAATCATATTTAATCTTTAGGACGAACCATGCGAAAATTACTATTTTATTATTAATTTTTAAATATAATGAAACTTGATGAAATAAATTACATTAAACAGTTGTCTCGAAGACTGTGACTCATCTCAACTTTCAAATATATTTATATTTCATTGACATACACTTTAGATAGTCTTCTGAATCAAGCTTTAACGAATGAAAAAAATAAATTTCATTTTAAGTCTATTGGAATGAATGAATGAGTAAAAATGTAGTTTAACGTTTGGAAATATGATGGAAGAACAAGATCCAAATTTATGAAAGTTTTAATTTTAGAATGAGTTTTTTTTAATACAATCACAAAGACAAATAAAATTTAATTTTGAAATTATTTTTGTTAAAATAAATGTTTTCATACGAAAAATCAAAAATGAAAAAAAAAACAATTTAATAATTTTTGTTAACTTGTTGAAGTAAATAGGGATTTAAAAATTATTTTTTAAGCATTTAAAAAAAATCACTAAATTTGTAATCTTAATAAAAAATTGACTATAATGATACACCCAAGTAATTAAATTTAATGACAATTAATGCTTGATGTATACGGATTTTTCATAAATCACCAAATTATATGAATAAAATAAAGTTTTCCCTAACAGTAGATAACATATCTGCATAAAAAGATATAATGCCGTACAGATTTAAGAAAAGGAGTAAATAATTTACTGTATTTAATTTTACATATATATATATATATATATATATATATATATATATATATATATATATATATATATATATATACATACATACTTTTTATATAAAATAACATTTAGTCACAAAAAACTAAAAGGTTGCAAAAATAATCTACTTCCATGTTTATATAGACATACTACACACATACACACATTTATACATATATACATACATATATATATAATGATTACGTTACTATATATCTGATAATAAGTATATAGAGCTAATGAGTTTTAAAAAATATATTTTTTGTTTCATTCTGTTGCATGTACAGGCTTATAATTGAGAAGTGGACGAGCGCAGCGAGCCCGGGGGTTGGTGGACGAATCGAGAAGAGGGCGAATCCTCCTAGTAGATATATATATATATATATATATATATATATATATATACAATAACAAATACGTTGACACATTCTAACCATATAAATTTATAATTTTAATTTTTTTCAATTTCCTTTTTCCAAAAAAAATAGAAATAAGTTATTTTTACAAAAAAAGTAAACATAAATTTACACAAATACCAAAAATGTTTGATTAAAGAATACCGAGTGCGTATAAAATATACTAGATGCTAATTTCACACATTTACTCGACAATTAATAATAAATCGAAGTAAAATCTGCAAGGACTGATTATTAAAATACTAATTATTTTATCATTTAAGCAGCACAAATTCCATCGTTTAACTAAATGCCGTTTTATAAATACATCAGTCCGAAACTATAATAAATTCATTGTTACTTTTAAATGTTTTACCAATCAATATTTCAATCAAAAGTAAATCAAACATTTCACATAATCTGTTTACTTTTAAAGATAACTATAAAAAATATTTACGTAAAAAACCATGCTTAAAACAGATTTTCACACAAAGTTCATTGATAATATTAATATAAAATAGTTATGTCTACTTGAAAGAAACAAATGATAAAAGCGGACGTCACACACAATAATAAAGATATCATAAAATGTATTATTTGATAATAAATTAATTATTGAGATAATTAGTATTCTATGTATAGATAAAACAAGGAATACGCTTAAGTATATAACTATCTAATATTCAATTAAAATAAGTGATTGCATTATTAATATGAACTTGCATACAAATATTTATATTCATTTCTCATAATTTGTTTATTTTTATTCATACCAAATGTGTCATGTTTATTTATTCATTAGAACATGAAAATATGATTATATCGGATAAATAAATGAAATGTATTATACCCAGTCTCTTCGAAATGAATTACAATTTTATATGACATAGTTATGATTTGAAGGGATGTTTGATTTAGATAGCAATGTATATATATATATATATATATATATATATATATATATTTATATTTATATATATATATATAACAGATCAGAACTGTTTACTAACCATTCAAATTGATTTTGAAAATATATTCAAAATAGTATTTACTTGAATAAATAAATTACAAACAATTCAGTTAATATTCTATAATATATTACAATTTGCCTAGGTGTTATAAATAGAAGTAATAGTGTACTACACAGTTTGTTAAGAAACAAACTGAAATTTTCGGAACCATTTTTTTAACGAAAAATCGATTTTTCTCCGAACAAAAAAAAAGGAATTATTTGAAAATCAGAGTCAAACGCTTACCTTGTTGCAAGAAAACATATATTGAAAACAAGAGTAAAAACATAAATAACATTTTAGGTAAAAATTAACAATATACTCGTTTTTAAACGAATAACATAATTTCAGACTCATCTCTAATTTCATGCCATAAACATAAACGATTTAATTTGAAACGTAACCATATTCACTTAAAGAACATAGAAAAAAAGGCATTTTATCTATGGGGAAAAACGGCGTTTAGATCAGGAAAATGAAGTTATTTTCGTAATTTGAAAAAATGTATCTGACAGATATAATGAAAATCGGTTATCTTGACTATTGCAAAAACTAGAAATAGTGAAATTTCATTCAAAAGCGGATAGATAGTAGAAATTATACTGAAATCATTAATGGATAAATAAAATATGTTAAAGGGAATATAAAGGACGAAGATCATATTTTTTAATAAGATAATGAGCAGAGTCGCATTTCCTTTAAAAATTGAGGTAAATTCGCTCACATACTGGAATCGAAACGACCTATTTTTTAAACAGAATTAGAACGGAATTTTCAAACAAATATTAAACCAATGTAGCATGCGGATTACATATATGTGTGCACTATACTGGTTTCGTTTTTATTTGAAAATTTGATTTATGTATCTTATGAATCGTATTTTTAGTCCGAATTTAGTGGAAAAAAATCGAATGGTTCGGTTTTAAAATACAAACAATCTAAACCTCATAAACATAGTTCTTTTAAAACAATCAATAATACAATTTGTTTCGTACATCATTGTGAATACAAACAATTATTTTACAGTGTATGCTGCTTAAAAATAATCCAATAATATTAATGAACATAACTGTAATTGGAAAATTAAAAGAGTACGCAAATTTATATAGAAATATTATATAAAAGTTAAAGGAAACGATTATGTGAGATAATTAAGAATGTGGAAATCTGATTGGTCATAAATTAGAATTCGAATATTTTTATTTCCATTTTTTCTAGATTTTTTTATTTATTGTTCTGTTTTATCTGACATTCTGTCTTATCATTTTTTCCGCCCAAAAAATGGTATGGAATTTTCTTCACGAAGCTAAAAATAAACGAGATATCAAATTGTATTTCATATCTCGGATATCATTTTTTCTAAATATTTCTAATAAAATACAATTATGTAAATCAGACATTTTTCTTCAAATTTCGACGAATTCTCTTTACTGAAAAATATACGAGTGTCATCTATTTGACCCAGAATGAATATATATATATATATATATATATATATATACACATACACACACACATATATATATATATATATATATATACTTATACACACATTTATATATATATATATATATATATATATATATATATATACATATATATATATATATATATATATATATATATATATATATATATATATATATATATATATATATATATATAAGGTTGGTGCAAAAATAATTGCGGTTTTTACGTATCGAGTATAAAGACGCATACATCAGTTAAAAATTATATTTACTAATCAAAATAAAGACCATTGGCCTGCACACATTTCTCCCAACGGTAAGAAAATTTATTTATTTCTAAAGATAGAATTCTGGAGTCCTGGAATTAACTAATTCATCGAAGGTGCTTTGAGCTGATGCTTGATCTCTGCAAACCTTTTCTCGTAGAAAATTACTCAAATGTTTTAAAAAAATGATAATCTGTCGGAGACAGGTCCAAAGAATAAAGTGAGTGAGGTAAGGTTTCATAATCCAGTTCCATTTAATTTTTTTATACATTTATGACACGTGGTCGGGTGTTGTCATGAAGAATTGGTCCTCTTCGACTGCTTAATGCTGGCCGATTCGATTGACCTTAATCTTTTTTAATGAAGATTCGGTTTAGGAAACTATTTTGATGCTTCTCGTTGGTCTACCTACTGTGATGAACGTTTCCGATTGTTGTAGAAAATCAACTTTTCATCACATGTGACAATTTGATCAACAAAGGGATCATTTTTGTTATGCAAAAGAAGCGCAGAGCAGAATTCGTATGGCCGAATCGACTGATATTTGTTTAGTTCATACGGCACACAATTATCCAGCTTTTTTGTTTTTCCAATTAGGCTCAAATGTCGAACAACTGTTGAATGATCAACATTGAGTTCTTCTGCCACCTCTCGAGTTGTTTTATATGGGTCTGCTTTAATACTGATTCTTAAATCATTATTATATATAGTTGAAGAACGTCCACGACCTTCCTCATCATCAAGGCTTTCGTTTCCATTACGAAATTTTTATTATCAGTATTGAGCTGCACGTTCACTAATTAACTCTTCACGGAAAACCAATTTGATTTTCGAGCAGTTTCTGATGCTTCACAGCTCAATTTAAACTCATACAACAAAATTGCGCGAATTTGACTTTTTTTTCTATGAGTAATTTAAGAGGTTATATCAAAGAATGAGGTATACCAATAGACACAAGGTAAAATCAGTAGTGCTAATGTCATTATTTACAATGATGTATCAAATGACTATAACAAAAGATAACGGTAACTATAAAAATCGGCGTCAAACTCAAAATGATAAAAACCGCAATTATTTTTGCACCAACCATATATATATATATATTATACATGGGTATATACACACACACACACATAAAAGTGGGTCGTTTGATAAGTTTGGTAAATTTTTATGGTGTGGCATCACCATTAATTTGGCAACGTCACGGCTATTGTGTCATTTTCAAACTAGCATTGACGGAATTTCAAACTGAAGCGACATGTTGTTCACATTCTACAGATGTTTGAAGCAAGGATTGCAGCAGTTACCGCAAAAATGGGAAAAACGAGGTCTTTTGGGTCGATTCGTCACTGTGGATGACACATGGATCCACCACTACACACTTGAGTGGCAGCAACAGTCAAAACAGTAGACAACGATTGATGAAAGTACGCCGAAGAAGGCAAAGACCGTTTTATCGGCTGGGAATGTAATGGCATGTTTTTTTTAAAAAAAAAATCCCAAGGAATCATCCTGATTGACTACTTAACTAAAGAAAGAACAATAACAGAGTCATATTATGCAATATTATTAAACAGTTTGAAAGAAGAACTCAAACAAAAACGGGCAAGATTGGCATACAAAAAAATGCTATTTCGCCAAGACAAAGCGCCGTCCCTAAAATCGCCCGTTGTAATGGCAAAATTGCATGAATTAGGCTTCGAACTGATTCCTTATCCACCTTACTCTCCGGACTTAGCTCCGTCCAACTTCCTCTTCTTCCCAAACTTGAAAATTTGAGCAAGTTTATCGCCCTCAATGGAGACTATGTTGAGAAATAAAATCGATTTTTGTCAAAAAAAGGGTTAAACTTACTTTTTTACCATCAAACAATCCACATATATATATATATATATATATATATATATATATATATATATATATAGATAGATAGATAGATAGACAGATAACTATTCATAAAACATACGGCTTAATTCAGCAGCTTTTTTTCAACAGACACCTCACCGAATCATTTTATGATGCATGTTACAATTCAATACAAATCGTAACAAATAAACGGTGAGCGTTTGCTCATTTACATGGCAATTGTTCATTTCAATTGCAAAAACTTTTTCGCCGTTCGATATATTCATCGGCAAATTGAATTAAATGTGATTTTTCGTTTTCACGAGATAAATTCCATAATTAGGTAGTTTAAAACGGGCGCACGGTCGTGGAACGGGTGGTAGATCTGGTTGGCGCGTCCGTTCATCCTGCAGAAGGTCATGTCAGGTCAAGTTCCGAGAATCGGGAAGTCGTCGTTGGTGCTATTCGATTATACCCGACGAGAAATGGTTTTCATATATTTTCGAACAAAGACTGCAATAATTTCAAATATTTTGTTCGAGATAACATCGCTCTTATTTTTATTGCTTCATTCTAAAATATATGTTTTATAATATTATAGAAATATATATATATATATATATATATATATATATATATATATATATATATATATATATACTGAGTAGAATTAATGATAATCTATTTTATTCAATTACATTTTCATCAAAATAGTAATTAATTATTAATCAAACTTTTATAAAAATCATTGAAAGCATTTATAAATTATTTTATGTAATTATATCACAAATGCCGACTTTTTTAAATAAATAAAACTAATTAGAATGCATTATCGAGTATAAAAATTATAATATCTTACGAATCGTATCCTTAACAGACAAAAAATATTTTTTTTATAAATAATATAAAAAAATCAATTACAAAAATCGCATCTATTTACTTCTTTATGTCATACATTACATTTAAATAAAATGTACCTATTTTTAGGTATTTTTTTATTCATTTAGAAACAGTATACAATTATTTAAGATTTCAGTCTTCAATACTTTTAAATTAAAACAAATACAAAAAACTGTAAAAATCACTTTCCTTTTTTAAATTTTCCAAAATAAATGATTCAATGCTTTACCATTCATTTCTAATATTTTTACCAATTTATTCAATGGTTTTTTCTGGATCTTTTTTATACATCTTGATTCTTAGTCAATAATTGCACATCACTTGTCTTATTTTCTTACAATATTTCTCGCTTTTCAGCATAAATCTAATACGGGGCGCATTTTTAAAGGTCCGTTTTCTAATTACCGTCGATTTGACATGATGAGACCAGGATAGCACAATAACTATGTGGGCCAGCCATCAGCGATTTCGTTGCTCTCAGATTCTTGTTTGATATACAAGTGAGTGATTTATAATGAGTGCAACAATAAATAATCCCGATAGCTGCGGGGTTCCTGCTGTGATCCGGTTTTTATTATCAAAGAACAATAGTGATGCTGAAATTCACAGGAAACTTTGTGAGGTGTATCGGTCAAGTGTCATGAGTGACAGTAAGGTTAGGGCAATAGTGTCATTTATTTAAAGAAGGGTGAACGAATTATCATGACGAAGAACGCAGTGACCGGGTCTAGGTGATGGCAGACAATTTGGTGGAAAAAGCAAACACGAAAATTCGAGAAAATCATCGTTTCACAATTGTCTGTTAACCCTTAGCTGCCACTGTGGGTCAATATGACCCCAGTGTGGCATGTGGCAGCTATGTTATACCAGATAAGTGTGGCAGCTAAGGGTTAAATATCAAATTTCACGGTCAGTGATTTATGTCATTGTGACAGAAAAGCTACACTACAAACAACGATAATACGCGACCTCATACCGCATCGCAAACAATTCAAATGATGCAAAACATTGGATGGAAAATTTTTGACCATCCACCCTACAGCCCCGACCTCGCGTCAAGCAATTGTCGCCTGTTTTTGCATCTAAAGAAATGGTTCGCATTTCGACGCTTTGAAAATGACGAAGAACTGAAGACAGGCGTTACTAATTGGTCCAAATTACAACAGACGGATTTCTTCGACACGGAAATAAGGGAGCCGGTGCCATGATACCAAAAATGTGTGGAATTCAATAGTGACTATGTGGAATGATAATTTATATATGAAGAAGGCTTTTGCCTGTAATAAATCATTTTTATCATTGATGATTTTTTTTCAAATTGCTGGACAGACCTTTGAACTAGGACCTAAGGTTCAGGACCTTTCTTTAAAAATGCCTCTCGTATATCAACTTTTTCTTAGAATTTATGCTAAAAAAACTATCAAAATGACATTACTATTTTCAATTATATATATATATATATATATTCTAATTAAAAAAATATTTTTCAAAAATACTGGCAAAAAAGGCATTGGTGTACGGTTGGTTCTTTAAGAAAATTTATTGCTGTCTACCAATAATAATTGTAACGTTTAGTATAAATGCAAAGAGACATAATGTAAATTTACTTTTAAAATCATAACATATGCTTCAGCTATTCAATTGAGACAAATTCTTTATATTAAAAAAAATATCCTTATTACAGTTTTTCATTGCATATTTATTATAATCTTGTTTCGATAAAAAGCACATCAGTTAATTTATAAGTCTAAACTAAAACTATCTACAAACGAATATATAAACTCAAAATATAATCACTAAACTAAATTCTTGTCAACAAGTGATGTCGAACGACATTGATTTTTAAAAAATAGAAATTCTTATTTTCTTGTAACAAAACGAAAGTAATAAACACATAAGAAATTATTATGTAAATTTAATACAGTAAGCATGTATATAATGCATTATATAATTTTAATATGTATTTACGAAAAATTTTAATACTTATTTAATACAAAAATTATTATATATACATGACAAAAATAAACGTATGTGGTTTTCATATCACTTCCGATACACAAGTGTAGGTATGTGCAGAGGGTCATCATTTATAGATTACTTATCAGTTTTAGTTTGTTTATATCTGCTGCAAAATCCAAAGAGTTTATGTCTATGTTATTATAAAATATTTCATAATGATTACGTGCGTATATATATATATACACGACGGGGCTTCGCCCAATGCTCGCTGCGCTCGCTCAATTGTAAATTATATCATGTAAACGAATAAAACAATAAACATATTTGGGTATCATAGAAGGCACGTCTCAAATCAACGTCATGGATTTATATATATATATATATATATATATATATATATATATATATATATATATATATACACAATATATATGTTAGTATATCTATATAAACATTCTCGCAGATAGATTATTTTTTGCAGTGTTATTTAATGAAGTTTTTTGTGGATAGTTTTGATTTTATATAGAGTGATATATAGAGAGAGAGAGAGATTAGATATAGCAAAAAAAATTTTCGTTAAACAAATTTCTAATATACAAAATGATCATAAATATAATTCAAAAATATTTCTTCATAAATTATATTCTAGGTCTTTCAAAAACAATTTACAATTTTACTTATAAAATACATCTGTTCAATCAAACGATTGAAATTTTTAAAACACAAATCGTTCTGACTTAGTACTTAAAGGTTTAATGAACCTAGTAATTATGAACCTAATAATTTAAAGGTTTATTAATTAAATTAGAGAAGAATTCACTTCGATTTTAATCAATTTAAAACGTTGACAATAAAATGAAACCTAGTAAATTCGCAGTAGTTGAACTACTCGATAATTTGTGCTATCTAATACTTGGACGTAGCTTCAATTTGATACTTTCAGTCTGTAATCTGAATGCTATATACTCATTAATTGGACATTATAGTAAAATTGTGCTTACGTGTCAATAACATAAATCATAACGAAAACATATTCTACATTCTTCTTAACGGAATTAAAATTATATTAAAAATAATATTTTATTTCATACATTTTCTATATTAATTAATTGTCAAAACAAATCGGTTATTTTCAATAATCCGATTTTTAACCGATTAAAATACATATAAAATTTCAAAGTTCAGAATAAGATTTTCAAATAGTAAAAATAATCAAT
>CM068318.1:21501586-21576586 GCA_034766995.1 Acanthacorydalis orientalis | reverse complement strand
TTACCCAATTATAATGTTAAATATAATAAATAATAAAAACATCCATTCACAACAATCATTTTTAAATATATTTAACACATTATTATTAATTTAAAACATCACTGAAGAGCCTTCTAATATTAATTGTGCTCAACCATACTGCCACTGATTGTTCAAACATTTCTAATAAATTTCCAAATTGTCCGTAGCAAGATTTGAGAGTACACGCATCAATAATGCTATTTAATACCGTTACTGAATGTCGAATGCTTTAGTTACAGTTAGGGTTTATATTTTAATATTAAATCATAAATGGTTATATAAACTAACAACTATATGAATTTCTTTTAAATATATTTAGTATATATTTATAGACATCCTAATGTAACTAAGAATATAAATATTAATTAAGGTACTTCGTCTTCATTCATGTTTTAAAAAAATATTTAGTTTATTAATATAAGTAGTTAAAGTTTATGAAACCATTATATTCAAAACAATTGAAATACGATTAAAATATATATATCCATCTTATTCTTTTATAGTACTTTATAACTAGTTACTCATCAATAACAGTTTAAATTCGATATATATATATATATATATATATATATATATATATATATATATATATATATATATATATATATATACACGTAAACAAATGTACATAAAATGATCATACTCATAATCAATCCGATTGAATCCGAGGTGAATATAATATTAAGTTATATTAGAAATGTTCAACTATAGAACGAAATTCGCTCTTACACCGAATATAATTCAACGATAAAACGCACAAATAACGCATTAATAACGAAACTTCACACCCAGTTAACACGATAAAAACTATCAATAAGCAACGAACAGCGTTTAAACAAATTAAAAGTTAATGCAATTTATAATAAAAGAAACTTCAGACATCTATTAAAAGTCAAAACATTAATGACGGTTTCATTCAGTAATTGTAACATAAGTAATAAATTAAAATAGCAATACAAATAAACATTTGTTTTTTTTTAAATGATGAAAAAATTTCAAAGCATCCCCAAGGACAAATTAAAAATAAAAAAATGAATTCAAATGAGATCATAAGTAGAGAATGCAAAGACTTTATTACATATTTACACGCAATAAAGAATCTGCAAATAACGTGTATTTTTGTGATTACATGTAATATATATATATATATATATATTAAGTGAATAAAATTATACTCGTAATAAATTATAAGAAAAGGTATTCATTTCTTTCATAAATTGAATTTAAAATTAATTTCAAATACTTATATTTATTTACTACATATACTAGGGTTCTCTACTTTCAGTAAAACAATATATATTTTATGTATATAATCATACTATACCGTATTTAGAGATATAAAACAAAGCATAAATAGAAAAGAAATTGGAAAAGATTACCATTTCATAAATTGAAACGATATTCAAAAAAATATTATGTACATACTTGAGATTTGATAACGGCCTTACGGTTGACGTGTTTAATGAATTTTCATAGACCAGACATTATTCAAATTGTCTATTTCTTGTCACTTCAATTGATTGTAACCACGTGTAAAAATATACATTATTAAAAAAATAGTACACTTCGAAAAAAGCCGATTTAAAATACAATTCAAACTAATTCAATTAAAAAACATTACTGTAATACAAAAAATATTAATGTGTTTCATTTTCAATTAAATAATTAACACAAAAACACAAAAAATTAAAAAAACTATGTTTAAATCATTTCACGCTTTAAACACATGTTTCTTATTTGCAAAACAAAGATGTATTAGAAAATTCGATTACACTGAGAAATATTGTGTACTGACTGATTTTACAGTTACATTTTATGATATTTGTTATATAACATAATACAATATCCGAATAGAAAGTGAACTTGAAAACTATTTAACGCAGTATAAATGTAAAAAGGGATTATATAAAAGATGTGTTTCACTACCTGATTAAGAAATTATACCCAAATTTTATAAACTTTTCTATTACAGACTGCTTTTATGTGAATATAAAAACAGATATACGTAATAAATAATATTTGAATAATTTATAAATAACTTTATTACATTTCATATGTTGAAAGTATAACTTTGTTTGAAATTAGTTTAATTTTTATGATAATTTAGTATGCATACCTGTATTTGTTGATCGTTTTATACTGGCACATTTTATACTCATTTTCCAAACTGCAAATGTTCAACAGATTATTCACTAATCTTGAATAAAATTATTCATATTTCAATAATTCAAATGAGATAAAAAAAATACATCGAACACAAAATGACCACTAAATCATTAATTGATTTTTGTAATAAATAAAATCTGTGTTCTATATGAATAAGATTTTTTTAATGATTTTATTACTTTATGGTAGAAATTTTACTTTACAGATTTAATGAAATATTTTATAAGCAGATATTTCCAAGTTAATGAATAAATGTACAATAATTTAGCGAATAAATTTATTTCATAGTATATCCAAATATAAAAATTAATTTTAATTAAATGTATTTAACTTTAGTACACATTTGGCCGGGTTTGCACATTTTAATAAATAAATCCGTAATCTACCTATAATAACATATATATTGTTGTTAATAATTAAATTTCGGAGGAAAGAAATAAAGTTCCAACAATCAAAAACCACAATTATGAAGGATAACATTAAAGGAAACATTAAAAACATAAATTATATATTTATTTTTTATGGTACTTTGGCTTGGATTTTTAATCAGTGGGAGATTTTATAATTTCATTTCATTATTTTAATCTGATATTAGGAAGAAATATATATATATATATATTTACGTTCGATTCGTAATATATATATATATAATATAATTGCTTACTATTTTATTATAAACAATTTAAATTATTTGCAATGCGTGAAAATCGTTGATATAAACTAAAAATGACATATTTTTTGAATGTTATTGTAAAAAACTCTCATGTGAACTAATTTAAAAAAAATAAAGAAAAAATTAAGTCAATGAAATCTGTACAAAAATTAATAAAACATTAAAACTGTAGATATATAACAGATTACTGTTTTTTAGTGAAAGTATAAAATTGATGAAGAAAATACAATAAATAACTACATTCAATTAAAGTCATAATTGAAAATATTAACAGTTTCGACTACACATTAAATTTTAAAAACACAAATATATAAACCATATGCATAAGCAATAACTTGGTAGAACTATATACTGGCAAAATTTCAGAAAAGTAAGAAATTTGAATGTTGAAACATGAATATATTCATGCTATGATCTCAGGATGTTCTTGCTGGCAATATCCATAACATAGGGTTGAGAGCATTACCTAAAAATAATAATAATACTCATGTATGATACACACCTTGTTAATATATAATTTTATTGCTGTTTAATTCTGTAATAATTGTTCACGAATGGGTATTTTCATTGCTCGGTAATTTTTGTAACTATTGCATAACAATTCTGTTATGTAATTAAAACTATTACAAAAAATCATATATAAAACTTATTTTATACATTAATAATATGTGAGAGACGTTAAATTTTTTTCAAATATTTTGCTTCATTCATTACCATATTGAAATAATATGTACCATATGTAACTATAAACACAAACAAAAATTGTAGACAGCATGAAAAAACAAAACTGCATTTATTTTCTTAGTGCTTAATTAGTAATGCATTTAAATTTACGTTTTATTATATTTCATAGTTTTACATATATATTAAACATACCGAGTTAAAATACCAATTAAAAATATTACCTCGAAATACACCAAAACTTTCATACATTAAATTAGTATAAAACTTTGAATCTCTCTTGATCCAAAAAGATCTACTTTTCATATATTTTCTGTCTACATATAACTGAATATATTTATAAATTAAAATAGTAATTTTTCTTTATATTTATAAATTTCATCCAGTATATAATTGTAAAATAAATTATAACTATATCATTTAATTTATAACACATGTTCAATAAAACATAGATTTTCAATTATAATATATTCTTTTACAATTATAATCATTTTAATTTCATTAATTTAATATATCCTTTATTTTAAAATAATATATTGTCATATTTCACGTCAGTTGGCTGAGATACGGTATCCAATATGAATAAACTTTTTTATAACCAATTTTTAATAAAAACTATAATTAATTCAATTAGTGTATTTAAAAACAAATTTAAAAACAGAAAATTGATAACTGTTTATAAATGATTCAAAAATAAATTCATTCTTTTATTAGTTATATGAAATGAAATAATGTTATATGAAATTATAAATTTCATGTACATACCTTCCATTGTTTCAATTTGAATTCAAATACATAATTATTACCAGCTACATCAATATAACGAATTTCCATGTTTGTGATGTAAATTACATGCAATAAAATTATATTAATTACAATTAGAATTAAAATATTAAATGATTTAAATATGAACAACTCTTCAGCATGTTTCATAAATGAATTGTAATAAATACCTGAA
Source organism: Acanthacorydalis orientalis (assembly GCA_034766995.1). NCBI lineage: Eukaryota > Metazoa > Arthropoda > Insecta > Megaloptera > Corydalidae > Acanthacorydalis > Acanthacorydalis orientalis. The sequence continues at coordinate 21,572,087 of CM068318.1, read as the reverse complement.
AAACGATTGTTTTTTTGTTTGGTACTGTTGTAGATTTTAAATTTTTAAAACAAAGAAGTATCTATAGAATATTCTTATTTTATGTTTGATTTTTAAATTAATGTATTTTTCATTTATAGAAGTTCTGAAAATATGACATTTTCATATTAAAATTACTACTTTTTATAAACTTATTGAAATAACATTTTTTTAATATGTACAAAAAGGCATATAGATAAATACTAGATACAGAATTAGATTCTTCTGTATATAAAAAAGAAAATTAAACTGTTTTATTATCTGATTATTAACAAATACTTTCATATAGAAGATTTTATAAGCACTGTTATAAAAAAATTACAATTAAAGTCAACAGTATAATAACAAAAATAAATCACAATTCATTGTCCATTATAAATATTTACATGTATTATATACGAATATTACTTTTTCGTAACAAGCGGAATGACAAGGACTGAATTTTTTGCTTCTTTATTTGACCACCATCTCCCAAGACGATGCTCTCTTCCAATTGCTGCTACTAATATACTTCCATCACTTGTAAATGCTAAACTATTAACGAAACCTTTGACTGGTATTTTAAAAAGGGTCTCTAATTTTCTATAATTATCACTTAGTTTCCATAATGTGATAAAACCATCACAAGAACCTGCTTAAATCGAATTGATTATAAAAGATATAAATTTCAGACAAAAAATACCTATTTTATCATACAATTTAATATTACAAATACATACCTGACACAACAATATCTGTATTTAGTAATGATGTTACAGAAGCAATCCAATTTGGTTGATTATTTACTGGATCTATTCCATGCGCTGCTTTTATTGTACATAGAGGTTTTTTCTTTGAAGCACTCCACAGACAAATATTTCTAAAATAATATTTTTATAATTAATTTCATACTTAATTTTGTATATTTTTAAATTTTCGCCATTAACACATACCCGTCATTACCACCTGAAATAAAATGATCTTCATTTATAAGTTTTACATTATCTACACTGCCAGTCGCATTATAAATGAGCTGTGAGTCCTCAGCTATTTTCCACACACGTAACGTACTGTCATGTCCACCAGCCGTTACAGCTCTTTCACGATAAAGAGCATCTATTCCAGTAATTCCATTCTGGTGGCCGAACCTGTAATCAAATAATTTACGAAAATTTAATCAGTGGTATGAAATTGTTTCGAAATTATATTTCAATTAAATAAATAATATAAATTACATTGATTCAACATATGACATTTCATCCAAAGACCAAACTCTAACTGAACGATCATTACTTGCTGAATATAACTGATTCGAATTTCTTCTAAAGACGAGACCAGTTACGGTATCTTTATGTCCTTTAAATATATGAACTGAATTTAATGTTGTTACATCTCGTATCGTAATATCTTTTCCTTCACCGACAGCCTAAAAATAATTTATAATAAGATTAAATAAATTTTACACAAAATAAATGGTGTTTGACTGTTACAAAACTTTCAAACTAATAAATCCTGTAAATGATACCATTTAATTTGATAAACATATTTCATGTCAGTTAATGTAAATATTGTGGATTTTTCTTACTAAATATTTATTGTCATGAGATACTGCTAGTGCACTAATTGGCTGAGCCCCTTTACTATTCTTTGTTCCATCTTTTCGTTTAAATGGAACAGATTTTACTTTTTTCCTATCATTTATTGACCCTAAAACGATACAAAATCTTTTTTTCAGTACTAATAATTATTTATTCCAAGGGCAAATACTTTGAATTATCTAAACTTACAGACTACAACTGTTCCATTCTTACTCCCTGAATATATAAATTTATTATCAGGTGAAATAGCTATTGATATTACGGAATCCTTATGTTCTTTACACCGTAACACATTTATGTCCTCTGTTTTAATATCTTGATATGTATCAGCAACAGATTTCTGTAAACGGCCCACTTGTTCCAAGTAATCTTCTTTTAAACGCTGAGATACGCTCGATTCATTCATAAACTCACTACGGTCTGCTCGTTCTTGCTCTACAAACAACACAATCAATACAAAATCCGAGTAGATGAAAAAAATTCTGTAAAATATATTAAACAAACCTGCACGGGCGATTTCTTCGAGATATTTTTTGGCTAAGCTTAACCTTTTTTCTTGTGCCGTTTCATAGTCTTCTTCTGAATCTAACTGAGCAGCTTCTTTTTCATTTTCAGATTCCACTTCAGATTCTGAAGTAATGTCATCATTATATTTTTTCTTTTCTTTTGATTTTTTAACATTCTGTTTCATGCTGGGTTTAGATCCCTTTAAAAAAAATTTGATTGTAATTATACATTTCAAACAAATTTACATATTTATAAATAAAACATTCATACTTTTCGTTTCAATCCATTCATTTGCCCTTTACGTATGAAAAACGACATTTTTTAATAAATTAATAATAATAACGTATAAAAATATTGTAAACCACGTGCGTCGACACACGTTACTAATTTCATATCGTATACACCATAGATAAAAGACTCACATTTACACCATATACCATAGATGTTTCATATTTTCAATTTTGACTTGAACTGTAGATTAAAATACTTTGTATGCGCCACAGTCTTGTTTGCACACAATTTACTAAAACAAGACCATGATTACAACACTATAGATATCAATTAACACTTATCAATTAATTATTAATAACAGTATATATAGAACAATTGTACCATAAATAAAAGACAAAAAAATTAATATTAACAATTTATGAGTTTCAAATCAATTGAATATCTGATTCTCATTTTTATTGTATGTATATATATATATATATATATATATATATATATATATATATATATATATATATATATATATATATATATAATATGTATTAATTTCACTTTAAAAATGTGGAATACTAGATTAAAAGAAATTCAAATATTTTTTCCTATAGAACTGTTTTCTTTAGAGTGTGAACAATTAAAACAAAGATGGAACTATAAAATATAATATTCATGAATAATTAACATTCCTTCTCAAAAGTTTGTTGTAAAGTTTTATTGATACATGCAAGATAAGAACAAATTAAATAAGCACGAAGAGTTTCGACATTTGTTTAAAAGTTCAAATTTGGCTTTGTCTTTTTTATATCTGTTACACTGCATTTTTTTTATTTTTTGTAGCTTATAAGGGTATTTCTATACATATTACATTAAAAAATTAGGACTGTACTAAATAATTAAAAAATGAATACAAATAATTATATATATGTATGTGTATATATATATATACACATCTATAACAGAAGTTATTAACGGTAAGCCAAGAAATATAAAAAGGCCCAGAATAATACTTATAATACATTGATAAAAGTACAATATATTGTATTGCGAAGAAAAAAAGGGTGCAAAATTGTACAAATTAAAACATTTTCAAAATGGCATGCCTCCCAGTGGATCGCCAACGTTTGAAAAAATAATGATATATCAAAGAAATATAATATAATATTGAATCATCTTTTATTTTTAAATATCCGGCACTGAATAAATCTCTATCTAAGATTTAAATGATCTGTCACTGCTATTTTCCACATATTTCCAATATATTCTTTATAATGTTTATCCTATTTGATTATTGATCTTTTTTTGAACCTGTTCTAATTTATTGATTTCCTATTAATACTTATGGGGGGAGGGGGCAATGGTTGTCTTTTCTTCTTAGAATATATCTTATTTATTTTTGTCACTAAATTAGTTTTATGTTTATGCTTTACATGTATGATTATTATACATACGTATTTACTGTAAAATAAATATCACAACTTACCTTTTTCAAGATTGGATTTTTTCTCACAACTTAAAATATTTCATTTTTATTTCTTAACGTTGGAAACGAAACGCCTCACACAAACTTAAAACTTTTGATCAATTTTCCTATATTCAACTTTTGTTCATGTTTTCCAAAATAAATTATATACAAAAGTTAAGTGTTTTCTTTATTAAACTGAAAACTTTGAACAATTTCTTTCTTTCTCTAATAAAATTTAGTTTCCCGATTTTATAAGATATGCGCTATATATATATATATATATATATATATATATATATATATATATATACATATATATATATATATATATATATATATATATACATATATATATATATATATATATATATATATATATATATATCACTACTCTTATTTAGAGCATCATAAACTGCTCGCTATTTCTTTCTTACTATCATTCTATTTACTATATTATTATTATTTACAATATTAATTTACTATTTAAAATCTTAAAAATTCAAAAAAAGATTACACTGTGATATCTAATAACTTGAAATGTACACAGCCTTGTTCAAACTAATTTAATTACCCAATCAGCAAAAGGAGTTTGTTTCCGAATGAAAAACTTAAAGGGAACTATTAATTAGAAAAATTAAAGGTTTTAATGATAAGAATTTAAACGCTTCGCTTACAGTATGGATAAAGTGGATTAAGTGCTTTTACATGACAATTCTCCGGCTTGTAAAGACACTGTTCGCGAGTTTCTGGTATCGAAATGCATCGTGGTTCTTAATTCTCTCAGTTACAAATCAGATTTGTAACTTTACGATTTAAAATCTAATATGAAACGCACTTTTTTGATGACACTGAAGATATTGAAAATACTATGACTGAATTTGTAGAGAGTATTCCTTAGGAAGGGCTTTCAAGTAATGATTAATGATTCAAGCAATGATAATGAGTAATGATTTGAATCATTTTATAACCGTTATAATAGGTAAAGTTCTGCAAGTGCAATAGATTTTGATAATACGCAAAAAAAAAATTTAAATTGTGTTTTTTACTAGTCAAAAAAAGTTTAGTATATACTGTGTAATTACTGAAGTGTTTTAATCGCACGATTGTATAGTAAAAGAATCTGTTGAACAATAAACTGTAGTGTTGTTGAAAGATTGATCTGCGTGCTGGTTAGCGCCCCGAACAAAATAATGTGCATGTGGAGAGCAACACGTTGTTCTTGAACTCATACACTGGTATCATTGAAATGAAGATGACAATGATACACATTTACATACACAAACGCAAGAAATATGTCGAGGAGATGTTGATTCGTTTATGAAAGTGAATTCAACTTAATGTGAAATTAGAGATTGAAAAAAGAAAAGCTGTACTGTAGCTGAGAAGCGGAGACTTTCAGATCTTACGGATTTGGATGGGAAAAAAGAAATTGTGAAAGGAGAAAAGTTATGTATTTTATGTGGAGGAACAGAAAATATGAAACATCTTATTTTTCAAAAATGAATTCGTGAAAGTGTATAAAAAAATTCAGTCTTTCTGTACCCTGGCGCTCTGAATGTGATTACATCATCGACGAAATACGCATAAAAATAACAAATATCGATTTATTGGTCATTTTTGACCAAAATAACTTTTTTTGTGGTTTGTACGGTAACAAAGGAATTCATGTATGAAAATGAATTTAATCAGTGTCAGAATTATATTATGTTCTTTAGTCAATAAACTTAAATAAGAAAGAGGATGAAATCCAAATAGTATATAAATATATAAAACAATAATTAAAAAGGAATGAATGGATTTAAGAGGAAACCCTCATTTTTCAAAACAAGTTCTAGTTTTTACCAAATACAGATATTATTTCCTATGCATGTGTAGTTTTATATGACGATTGACCTGTAAAGATACATCAAGAAATGTAATAAAAAATAAAAATAATACTAAACTATCACGTACCAAAAAGTCCTAAACATTTCAACCGTTTCTATACAAAATAGAATTATTTTATTATTGTATTTAAGTATTTTATTCTCAATTATACTATTCATTATTTCATTACTTTTTTATCACAGTCACAGCATATACATCTTTTGAAAGCTCTGTTCTTAAACTGATCATGTTCTATCATATGTTCATGATGAATATTCGTTTGCACTGCACGGTCCGATTTGGTGTATATTTCCACTACTTCTTTATTCGTGCGATGTTGTTCATTCGTAACATCCGAAGATTTGATTTTAAGTATTTTAAATATTTCATCAGATAAAGTTTGTGTCTGCATTTCAACTAAACTGTTTGGCTTCTGAAAATCATCCAGGCTGACTAACTCACAATTCGTGCCTCTACTACATGTCTTCTTACAATATTGTCGTGTGATCGTTTTTTTAGGTGCATTGTGGATCAAAGATTTATTCCGTACAATATTTTGAGCTTCTTTGTTGACAGTAATTTTAATATCCATCGACAGTTTATTTTTTTCGTTATTAGATATTAGTTCAGGTTCATAACAGGTACAATCTATTTCTTTTCGTTTTATGACCGCATCAAAGTTACAGTTAATAGTTTTACTGTCTTCAGAATGACATGTATTTTCGTAATGGTTTGATATGTTTAAGTTTTTTAGACAGTGTACGGATGCTTCATTACATTTATTTAAATTATCTTCTTTACTGATACAAGTTCGTAACAATTCTCTTTTAGATTCAACTTTACACAATACTATATTTTTATCGATTTTGATTTTATCAGTGTGAATAGATGAATTGATTTTAGTACATCTATATTGAAAAGAAATAAAATTAAATCTTAATTTGGTTAAAAATATAATGAAATTAATTTAATGGCATACAGAAATCCGTCCTGATTTTAAAGCTATCATTACTTTTTCCTATCACATATATTTTTTTATACACTTGATTTTATTATCGACTAATTTAGTATAAAGTAGTTTAAACATAATTTTTTACATTTTACATGAGAGTGTAATCAATAATCAGTAACTAGATTTATACCACATAACATCATCTAATTTCCAAACCTGAACACGTTTCATTGGATGAAGGAAGTGAGGACAGAGACGTGATTGAAAAACTATTTTTTTTTGGTTGTGAATTTAGCGAATGACATTTTTAGAAATTAAAAAAAATAATTGAAAACACAAGTTGAGATTTCGAGTCCCAGATTACAATATTAGAATCATTTAGAAGAATAGTAAATGTAAATCGTGAATATAGAATATACAGATAACTCCCGTACAACACGGCATTCTTACAAAACGGTTTCTTTCAAACACGGTTTGAGATTGGGGAAATTTGATGGAAATGACATCTGAGATAAGCCAAATTAACTCAGAGGACGATAGCTCAGATGGAAAAAATATATCTTAAAAAGCATACAGAAAGGCATAATCTTAGCCGAAAAATTGGAGTTCTATTTTCTAAATGCAGATCCTTCTACTGAAAGAAGCGGAAAATTTAAGAGAGAACTTGACAAATGCTTAGCTTCATATAACGAAATTTATAAAGACCTCTTAGGTAAAAGCAAACAACCGAAAATAACAGATTTTTGCAAAAAGTAGAAAATAAAAATCATTATGCTGGAGAAGAAAACTCAGAAGATGAAGATATTTTGTCAAAAAGAAAACGCCCTCGTTTAATGGCGTTTAGTAGTGTGAAGACAATATTATGCAATATTAATATGTGATACTTTTGATCAATTATTGATTATTTTAATAAACATATTCCTCTTAATCATAAAAAGAAAATTGTTTAGTGTTGTTAATTTTTGTAACCGACCCCTGTTTTTTATATTAGTTCTTTGTTTCGTATGACATAAATTCACATAACACGGCATTTTTTAGGAACATAACGACCGTGTTATATGGGGGTTAATTGTACTCAGTACGTTTTCTGAATTAACAGTTTTATTGACAATGATGTGTGACCATATCATGTGTGTGGCTAGAAATGTGGCAGAAACGTCATAAGTGCAAAAAATGTATCTCTTAAGTTTTTAATTTAGATTTATCATTACTTTATAATAAATATTCATAGTTCAACATTTTTAAAAAGTAAAACGTATTCTTTTATAAAAAAACTATACATATTACATTGTTATTAAAGATATATTCGAGTACAAGACAATAGTAACAATAATAAAACAAGTTCTGAATATTTGAAGTAAAAAAAAAAAAAACAAATTTGTTTCCCAGTGCAGTTGAAATTAAGACTGAATTATCACTTAAATTAAGAAACTTAAATCAGTTTTGACTGAAAGGTAAGAATTATTGAATATTACATAAAAATGCATTGTGTTTTATTCTTCTGTAACAACATGTTGTCTGGTATAAAAGTGAAAGAAGTTTTTTTTTTTTAAAATAGATGTAGCAACACTGTACACGAAATCTATGTTAATGTGCATCTTGGTTCCTCATCTCTATCGATAGGCTAGTCATATCCTGTTCCATTTAATACAAATTATGTAATTATGAAGTTAAAAATGGTGTGTTTGTCGATTCCGTTACGAAAATTGAGACAAGAAATAATATTGTCATCAGTTTTGAGCCAAACTTCATGTCAAGAATATGAACAGTTGAAAAGGGTTTATAGAAAGTAAATTTTCTTCCAACGTTCTTTTATAGTAAAATAACTTCTTACAAGAGTGGAAAGCAGTTTAAAATGAACCATGAGCAGGAAGACCAGTTACAGGAACAACACGATACTGTATCTGATCAAATTGGATATACGGAAAATTAATAGGAAATGAAGTTAATCAGAGCTATAGTCGTTCATGAAATTAGTTTTTACATCGACAATGCACTATGACTTAATATATAATTTGTGCAGTTTTTTAAGCTGAAAAACAATAATTCTGAAGCCTTTGTACACTTCTAAATTGACCCGATTTGATTTCTTTTTCAGAAAAATTAAGATTCGCCTACAAAGATACTATTTTGATACAATCGCCAAATTTAGATAACTGTAAACCATGAGGAAAATACTTCCTATACTTTCATGATTACTTTTTTGAGTAATAGGACCGTCTCAGATAGTGTATTGCTTCCCAAAAAAACTAATTTGAAAAGGATTAAATTAAAATGTAAAAGTTCTGTTTTTTATTTAATAAATTTTATTACTTTTATATCAGTCCACACAAACACACACACGCACACACACATATATATATATATATATATATATATATATATATATATATATATATATATATATATATTCTAGTTAGAAAGAGAAAAAAAACATCAGAGATAAAAAAAAAATATAGTTTACCGAACTACCCGTACGGTTTCTATGAAAAAAACTAGTTATATTTTGTGTATAAAAATATTTATCTTACTCTGCTAGTTTGCATGAATCAGCCGTTGCACTTTTCTGAAGACATTTCATATAAGGAGTTTTTGTAACTTGTCTTTTATCGCACGGTTTCTGTTTCGGATAACATGGACATACATAGTTGTTATTCTTTGAGTAGGATCTATGACTCGATAAACAATTTTTAAAATCCACATTTGAAATCGATTGGTCATCAGTATGCTTTAGTATTGTAGATGGTTTTGTCGTACATAGATTCATTCCATTTGTAGGTGCATGTAGAGCACTGCAACCGTTACAGTGTTCGATTTTTGAATCATTAACCTTTCCTGGATGACATAGCCAATACAAAAGTGGTAAGAAATAGAATAAATATAAACATAAATATATCAAGTATTAAAATCCAACAAGAAAGACATCTCCTCCCAAAAAAATTAATATATTTATATATATATATATATATATATATATATATATATATATATATATATTAATATATATATATAAATATTCATGTGCCATGTCCATAATGTTTAATTAAAAATTGGAACTAAATGTTACTAATATGTAGTCCCTATTATGCCACTAAATTTAAGAATGGTTTATAGATTTGTGAGTATGACTGGTTTTAGTCGTATATAAAGCACTACTGCTAGTGTGATCTAGAACTTTTTCTCCAGCACCCAAACTCCTAAGCCCACCAAAAATCTCCTTACCTAACTCCGTCTTCATTTTAAACCCGGCTAAAAAGCCAAGGGTTAGACCCCGGACCCACATCCGTACCCATCTAGTGTACAGACACTTGATGTAATAAATCTTTGTATTTGTATTTTATTCATATCAATAAAATTATTTTTGATTTTGATTTTGTGTGATCTACGATGCCAAATGCGGCCGTTTTTGCTTGATTTCTTCGCTCAAACGTTGCAATAAGTTCGTATAATACTCGCCGTTGATAGTTTTTCCTTTTTCAAGATAGTCAATGAAAATTATCCTACTCGCATCCCAAAAAACCGACGCCATGACCTTGCCTGCAGATGAAACGGTCTTCGCCTTCTTTGGAGCCGGTTCTCCTTTTTCAGTCCATTGTTTTGATTGTTCTTTTGTCTCGGGTGTGAAGTGATGGATCTATGTTTCATCCATGTTTATGAAACGGCGCAAAAATTCTGCTTTGTTGCTGTGAAACTTCGCTAAACACTCAATTGAAACATCTTCACGACACTGTTTTTGCTCGAGTGTGAGCAAACGCGGCACCCATCTTGCACACAGTTTTCTCATGTCCAAATTTTCAGATAATATGCGATGTACCGCACTTTTTGAAATGCCTATGTCTGCTAGCTCGCGCACTTTCAGTCGACGATCATCCAGTACCGCTTTGTGGATTTTCTTCACCATTTCTGGAGTCGTCACCTCATTTGGTCGACCACTGCGATGCTCGTCTTGGCAGCTCTACGGCCTCGTTTAAACTCTGCTACCCAATATTTCACTGTTGTAAACGAAGGAGCAGACTCACCCAGAGTAGAATCCAGTTCAGCTTTTATATTGGTTGGGCTGAGGCCTTTCAAATAAAAGTATTGTATCACGTAACGATGGCCAATTTTCTCCATTTTCACAAATTCACTGAAAACGTTCACTATTGATGGATGCCAAACAAATACTAAACAACGTGGCGTCCTCAAACTTGAAACATATGCTTTATAGATTGTGTATTTTCTAATACAGTGATATTTTTCAAACAACTACCGCCATCTCTAGGTCAGGTCGGGTACTTCTGGGACCACCCTCGTAGTTATTGCATTTATTGAGATTATGAGCACAGCTTCATAGTTATTGTTGGAATGTGTCGTGTAACGATTTTCTTTCAATATATCAATCAATTTTTCATATGTATAATTAAAATTAATCATTAAACATTTAAAATCATTATTGTTGTATTTAAGTATAATTTATATTTTTTGATTTTAGTGCCAATTAGTAATATTAAATGCACAGCTGTTCCGTTGATCTTCTTTATGAACAATAATCTTAATAGATACCCTAACACAGTTCTAATGCCATGGTTAAATTAATTTTGACAAATTAATTCTTTTTCCATGCCACGAACCAAAAAAAAGGTTTCTTGACGAAAATTATTCAATAAATTGTTATTAATTATTTTTGATTGTTGCTGATTCGCATTTAGATAGCAAATCCATGACCTTCAGAGTGCCAGAGTACAAAAAAATGCGACTTGTGGTACGAAAAAAGAATTTATTTGTAAAAAACATCCTGACGTTTTTCTCTAACAATTATAATTAAAAAAAGGAAGACAAGTTGAAATGGATACAATGTTAAAATGGAGGAGAATTATTTTCGTAAAAGGATTGTTCCTCCAAAAGTAAAATATCTGGTCATCTTAACATAAACAACGTACTTACCTGTCATATTCGTCATACAATTCATCCTTAAAGAATTCCTGCAACATGTACACTGTTTATAATGTTCGATCATCTGCAAGACTTTATTCTGGACTTGTAATTTGACATAATCGTAATTCGCTCGATTGCACATTGTACATTTTTTATCATCGTGCGTGTGAACATCTTCGGCATGATTACAAGATTCACAATGGAGTTCTATATATATTTTACATGATTTACATTTGGGACACTTTAACGGTGCATACAAAGACAAATTAGTCATGACAACGTATATACATACGTTTCACTGGAGTAATATATTCATTTTTAAGATTATTAACGTACTAACCACTAGCAACAACAAAACATATATAATTAGAGAAATAAATCGTACGCTTAAAATATATATTATATAAATTATAAAACTAGTTGTTTTTTTTCCTTTTACTACTACACAATTTTCTTAACAACAATTTAAAGACGAGTAAAATGATAATAACTGAGTTGTGAGAATGAGTAAAATAATTCTCAATTGACAAGAAATTTGACAAGTTTGTTAGCATTAAGTACCTTGATCAAAAAGTTTATAATTAAGGATACATAGCAACAAGAATTTTTCAATACAAAACGAATCAAAATGACTGAACGTCAACACATACCTTTTACAGCATACATTTTTATAGCCATGATACAGGTCAAAAGATTTAATTCATTGATCATTTTTGATTGATGTTGATATTCATTTTGATAGCAATGCAGTCAACTTCAGAGTGTCAAGGTACAGAACTCATTGTACTCTTTGTTTTAAATTAATATGAGTCAGTTTTTTTATTCTTTTAGCTTTTTATCTTTTTATTTTTGCTGATAAGGCGGTTTAAATAGGAACATTCGTTACAAATTCTTCTCTTTCTATTTCTTTCATTTCAGTTTTCTTTAAAGAGACAAATGAATTAAACATTTATATATATATATATATATATATATATATATATATATATATATATATATATATATGTAAATATACATAAATTTTTAAAATTCATCTATTTATATTATGTCTAACTTTTAAAAATTATAATATGGTTATCAAAAATACCACTAATACATTTTAATTCAAAAAATATTGTAGAATATAAAATTTTAGTTCATTTAGTAAACAATATTTTTTTTTCATAAGTAATATATTTTATTTATTGTATAATATTCTAGTGATATTAAAATATATTAAATTTGAGCATATGTTGAAAAAACAACAAAATGAATGATTCTTGTTAACAGAACTTAAAAAAAATTCATAATATTATAATTATATATTTTATTTTAAATTAAAAAAAAGTCCTTATACTTAAATCTTTTTATACATGGATAAGGATGTAGGATTCGAAAGTTTGAATGTTGTTTTTTTTTAATATAGTCTGATTTTTTTTATCAAATCTTTTATTTCATTAACAAACCAACAATACAAACTTACAATATTGTTTATTAAAAATATGTGTCATTCAAAATGACAGAATATATAGTTTATCCTTAGAATTGAACACATGATGTCAATTAAATCTACTATAAGACTTTTATATTTTTTTAATATAAAAAAAAATAATAAACTGACAGGATATAAAGAATGGAAAAAGTATTAGAAAATAATTGTAGAACACAAATCAAATGATTAGAGATTGAAAGAAAATTTATGATTTTTACTTACTAATCGACTGAATTAGAAAGAATAGTTATGTAAAAACAGATGAATTTAAAACGCTAGCTTCTTCATCAATAAATACATATGTTGATCTACTTCGAAGCCGTGTAAATTATTGGCGTCACCTTGCAGCCGCATCAACAGACCACCGAACGAAACGTACGCAGCTCTGAAACATTAAACCGGAAATCAATTAAAGCGGTTTAAACAAGTCTGCGATATTTAAAATCGATTTCATTTTTTTATCTAGAAAAAATAAAACAAACATTGTACTTCATATACATTTTGGTTTTTTTTTTTGAAAAAAATATACTTAGTTCACAATTTTAAATTGATATTGTGGCTAAATTAATTTTTAAAGACGATGTAACATCTAAAACACTCTTAAAAATGTTGTTTTCCATTAAGAGATTATTCTTTATTTTTCACGAACGAATTATTCGCTCACCATAAACAACAAAAATGTTTTATAAATGATTATTCATCATTTTTGATTGCTGTTTGAGTGCATTTCAATGGCGACGATATTATTTTCAGAGTGCTAAAGTACAACAACTTTTAGTTTCTGTGCTAATATTTATTTTATTAAATTTATTTAATAGGTAAAAATATTGAAAAAATCCAAAAGAAGTTTATAATAAAATATGCAAAGAGAAGATTTTTTACGAATATATTGAATAGTAATTTATAATGCATAAACATAAATAAAATTATTTTTTTTTTAGAATTTTGTAGCTTTGATATCTTATGACAAAAAATTTTCTTGTTTAATTTGGCAAATCGAATTTCGGTCCATATACAGAAACCATTGTTTACAATTCCATTCAACATGGGGGATTGTATTAAGCCTGATAAAATTCTGCAATTTTTAAGATTATGTTCGTATTATACTTAAAAAGTTCGATAAGTAAAAAGTTCTATACATATCAGTGGCGCATTCTGGATTCAATGTTGGAGGGGGTCGAGTTGAAAGAATAATTTTTTTTAATGTGAATTCAATAAAATTCATTAGGTGATTACAAAAATGCATTTAAAGAATAAAATCCAGTTTTCTTTTCTTTTTACAAAGCTCTTGAATTACTTGTCGTGATTACATTAATCTCTCTGTGTATATATAAGCGATAGTGATTTTTTTTCATTTTCCTTTGGGGGGTGCCAGGAATCCTTGGCTCCCTAGGTTGCTCCCGGATACATATACTTGTTTTTTTTTAAAATATAAAATGGCATAAGATGATAACAATTTAACTAAATTCAACTTATTTATTTACAAATAAAATGTATTCAAACTCGACATTCTTCTTCTTATGTTTATTAATCCATTTTCACTCTTTCAGATTTTGGTTAATTTGAACAAAATATAATAATTTCTCTTTAAAAATTACAAGCAGGTACATATTTTAAAATGAATAAATGATAATAGATCGAATGTTATTGTTTGCAATTCCTGTTTTTTCCTAAATAGATTCATAAAAGAAATAATGAATATCAATACAAACTCATAAATCGGTTTCGTTTTTGAAATAATACATTGCATGTTTCCTTAATCATTAAAACATTTTTATATTACAAACGATTCATTACTAAAAATATATTCTTCGATTCTGTGAGATGTGTAGCTATCCATTGGACACAAGGGCAGGATGGATAGTGGCCGTGAGTTAATCTACACAACCAGCTAACCACACTGCCAATGCGGCCAATGAACAAGATGGTAATCACAAAGAAAATCTATTCCAAATGGTCATATATCTTCTTGATGGAACTTGCGTCTGTTTCTTCTTCATAGATTACTGTTCGATATTTAACACTGAACTATTGTTAAACACTTATTAATATGAATCAGTTGAAAAAGAATTATGTAAATCGTTTAGGTGTTTTTAAATTCAAGTACCTAGAAATTAGAATTTTTAAGTACTATTAAGCTTATTGAAAGGATAAATTAATTGAAATTTTATAATCATGTTGTCTAAAGAAATACATATGAATTTTAGTAATAAGTATTTTATTTGATACTTTTTATAAGAACATAAATTAAAAAAATATTTTTTTTCACTTTAGAAATAGTTAATAGATAAAAAATAAGTTTGTTTAACATCTTTGAATGCACTTATTTCAAAATGTTTGATCTAGGCCAGTTTTAAGAACCTATTCCATTATTAGACAAGTCATATATTTTTATTAATACCTAATATTTAGTGTAATATTTATTTTCAACATCTGTTAATCGATATTTAGATTTCTTTGAGTACACTCTTGATGTCTTGTTTGATTTCAAAGTAATAAAAAAGTATTTTCAGACGGGCTTTTCTCTTATCCCAGACAGTACACAACTTTGTCTGGTCAAGCGCTAAAATCAACTTTTCTGTACCTTTAAAACTCGGAATTATAGTATCGCTAACGAAATGAGCACAAGACAATATTGTTTGGCTGTGTAAGTAAAATTTTTTAAGTGTAAATTAAATATCCGAGAAAATTTCATTTATGAAAGTGAAATTAGATATAGTTCCAGAACAATATTGTGTCGGAAAAGTATTTTTGATGATTAAATTAGAAGAGTGAAAGCATATTCACCACCGAACACTTTATGTAATGAATGTATGTATATAAGAAAAGAGTTTTCCAAATTTTGTATTCGTTACTTTAACTTATCAGATAATAAAAGTCCAATCAAATGATAGAAGACATTTCGAAAAAAAATATGAAACCTTAACACACTGTACGTTGCATATATTATACATGTATGAGGTTTGATCAAAAAATATTCAGACTGTGCACACAGTTTAATTCTTAGTAAATGATGAGAGAAACTAGTAGCATGATTGATGTGTCTATCAGTTGTGGGTTGACTGACGGTGAGTTCGCATCGAAAAGTTACTTCTTTCAAGAGTTATAGAAAGGTTTCGTAATTAGATTTTCTTTGCCATGGTGATTTTAAAGATGGAACTGATTAAATAGCTGTGTCCGTTTAAAGTTGTTTTAAACTTGGAAACACGGCAGCAGAAACACTTTAAATTTTAACTCTCGCCTTTGGAGAAGATTCTCCGAATCATATCCCACACTTTAAGTGATTTAAGAAAGGCAAAATTTTAATTAAAGATGATTAACAAGCAGGTGAGTCTTCAATTTCCAAAACAAAGGAAACTGTTATCCAAGTTTACGAATTTATTTGTTTTAATTGGCGACTAGCTGTAGATAGAGGATGCAGAACAAGTAGGAATATTATACGTGTCTTGTTAAAACATAACTCATACTTTGGGCATGAATTATGTTGATATAAAGTTTATTTCTGATCCGATATCTTAACACAAAACCAGAAAGAGAACAGAATGAAAATCTCAAAAAATATTTTAGAAAGGCGAGAAATCGAGCTAGACTTTTTGAGATGTTAATATTGGAACTTCTTTTATTTCCAGTACTAAAGGGATCGTTGAAAAGACGCCGTTTTCAAACGATTAAAGAAATAAAAGAAAATTCAGAGGCTGATCCGAGAAAGATTCTCAGAAGTGCATACAAGGAGTGCTTTCAGAAGTGGAAAAAGCATTGATAGGAGCTTGTAACTATCACAGGACCATTTTGATTTAAAATATTTTTTTGTAAATAAAGTTTTATGACGCTAGTTTAAGTACTTTTTTTTTGTTAAAATTCTGTACTTTGAACGTTGGGGTATTTTACATGGTACTTAAAACTGGTCTTTCGAATAAATGTTGAATAATGAATTTATATATATATATATATATATATATATATATATATATATATATATATATTATACAGCATTAGTCATCATGTGAAAGATTCCAAATAACTATAGATAGAAAATATTTTATAACAATTACTTAAAATATAGTAATAAAATAATATATAATGCAATTCAGTATTTATCTATACATTGAAATGTAGTAAAATAGCGTGGTTAGAAATAAATGTACACAATACATAAATTTGAATAACATCGAAAGCAAATCCGAGTTTCAATGTGACTAACGATCTACGTTCAACGAAACATCTAAAAAGCGCTTAGAAAATGATGCTATCGCCATCTAAGTGCGCATTAATAACAATCAAAAATGATCAATAATGGTTTATTGAACATTTTTGATAAGATTTTTTTTCTGGTCTATGGGATAAATAATCAATTCATTTATGAAATAGAAAAATAAGCTTTATCTAATAATAAAAAGCAAAAAAAAGAAACGATGTTGGATGTTAATCAAGTCCCATTTCGATAATCAAAAGCAAACAGCATCCAAAGAATTTTACTAGGTAAATAGTGGAATACCAAAAAGGTAGTACAATTTAAAGTATAAGATAACGGTCAAACTTAAATAACCAAGATTTATTGCCACGTGCTGAAAATGTGTAGAAAAGCACTCATACAAAATATAATCGGTAGTTGACATAAAAAGTGTCATAACACAATTCATAAACAGATGTAACAAATGTAACGGTTAGAAAAGTTATGATAATTTTAATGTTTTCTGCATATTCTTCAAATCTCGCACTTTCCGATTATCATCCAATTAAATCGCAACATTTTTCTTATATAATGAAGAATACTATATTTAAGAAAATAATAAAAAAGTTTAAGTTTTATTAACTTTAACTCTAAAACTTTTTATCGAAAAAATCAGACTAAATAAGTGTAGAACCGAGAGAAATTTATTTTTTTAAATAAACCATTAATATTTAAATAATTTTTGTTTCGTAGAATTGTGGAAACGCATGACTTGGTAAATAACCTAATAATACTTCAGTAAATGTTTGCGTTAAAACAGTATACACAAATACGATTTTACAACAGTTTGATATAACAGACAACAAAGTAATCTTTTGGCTAATCATTTTAAACATAACATAATGCAACTGAAAATTCTAACTAATTTAAACATTTAGGTCATTTGATTGAAGTTCAAATATTTTCTTGTAAGTATCGTTCATGGACACATGTCTACTCCCCATTATATATATATATATATATATATATATATATATATATATATATATATATATATATCCAACATTAACATATATACATACAGAATGTGTCGCCAATATCCAAGAACGAAACCTAAATAATGAATTAGGACATATCGTGCAGGTCACATCACATGGCATTTATTTTGAATGCTAGCACGAGCCAAAATAATAATGCATCGGGACGTCAGTCGAATGAGAAGCTTTTGCATTTTACCGAGTGAATTGCCGCGTTGCACAACACAGTAGTGACAAATTTGTCTACTTTTCTGTCATGTTGTTAATTAAAAACGTCATTGCATACCATTACAAAAGGAAGCACTGGACAAACGGGAGCAGACTTGATTCAGCATTATGAATGCACATATTTACAATGACGGTTTCGTCTGATACTCTATTACAAACTCGATGGCCCATATAATTTCAAATATTATATACAATTCTGTTTTCACACATGCACAATGATATATATATATATATATGTTTATATATAAGCAAAATTACTGTTATAAAATTTTAACAGTGTTTTTGTAATAGTCGGAGTGTATTATTTAATTTACTTCTAGATAATTGTATTATAAAGACTGCCCTACAAACTGGAAACCATTTTTAATTTTAATTGTATTACTTTTGTGGAAAATCAATATATGCTCACATTCAAAAATATACGTTTTATTTAGGTAAATATTTCTTCTCTCTTTCTCTCTCTCTCTCTCTATATATATATATAGAGAGAGAGAGAGAGAGAGAAGAAATATTTACGTGTGTGTGTATATATATATATATATGTATATACACACACACACACATACATGCACACGAATAATTAGTCATTGTACAGTTTGGGCGCTGAACAATTTTCTTCGATATACGCTAAAAATGAGGAGTAAAATTTTTATCTGGAAATATAATAAAAATAGTAATAATTTGCTTATTATAAATTAGGTATGTTGTAAACAAGTAATTGTTACAAGTAAAATATTCTTTATTTTTCATTACAAGAGTGGTTTGCTACACAAAGTCAGGGAAGTCCTTTTACAAGGAGTGCAAATTAAGTTGGATCGAAAACGATCCAACTTAAAATGGTAATGGAATAGAAATTCCATTACCATTTTTATTACTGCATACAACACACTGCCGCAAATTACACACAGGCTACTTTTCTAAACCAACACTTTTGCTTAACATAAATGATGTTTGTGACCTTTCTTTAGTATTTTTGATTGCTAACTATTCCTTCTCTATAGCATCAATAATGCTCGAAGTAAATTTCAACCTAGTCAATTTTTTACCCAGACATTTTTTATAATGTATCAGGTAACCAAGAAAGTTCTGTCGTTTTTGAATTGAAAAAAAATACTTGTATATTTTTACATAAAATAACTTTATGCATCAAAATATCCACCTTCGCATTGAACAATCCTTTTGCCAGCGAGAAGATAATTTATAAATTCGATTTTTATAAAACTGATTATATTTTCAAAAAATGTCGACACCTCCATTTTTAATTCCTCTTCATTATTGTTGTTTACCATGCATACGATTGTCCAAAAATAAAAATAAGCGACAATATGATAGAGATATGTCTGGTGAATACGGGGAATGGGAGAGGATCTCCCACCATAAATTCATAATTCATGTTCTGGTCTCTACTGCAGCATGTGGTCGTGCGTTATCTCGCAAAAATAATACTTTTTCAGGATTTACAAGTGCTGTTTTTGTTTTAATACATCGTGTACTCGTTGGAATTGTTCACTATAAATGTTTTCCGTGAGCGTTTGACCCACTCGTAGATTCATGGTGAATAATTCCCTTTGAAGTCCACCAAACGCAGGAAGTTTTCGCGGTGTTAACTTTCATTAAGGACTTTGTAGGGCAGAATCACTTAATGGAAATCAGTGGTTAGTACGTTTGTAGTTGGAATAAATAATCCATTCTTCATCAGTGGTCAAAATTTGATCCAAAAAGTTCTCTGATTTTAGTCGTGAAATAAGAGATGTACAGATTGTAAGACACTGTAATTTGTTATTGGGAATTAATTCGTGTGGTACCCCCATTTATGTAATTTGCACCTCTTTCCTATTTTGTGTAAATGCTTCCGTATTGTTTCGTCACTTACTTGGAATAATTCTGCAAGTTGTTGACATGTTAAACTGGAATTTGTTTCAATCATTGTCTCCGATTCGTCGATATTTAAATTTGATGGTCTGCCTGATCTGGTCTCGTCTTTAATGGATTCATCCCTGGCAGAAAATTTTTTAAACCATCTCTAGGCCGTTCTTGATGTAACTGTATTTTCCCCAAACGCAGTACAATTTTTTTTCGCAGTTTCTATAGCGTTAGTCCCAAGCTTAAATTCATAAAGCAAATACGCACGTACTACATTATTTTTCACATACATTTTTAAGGGTTAGAATTATTTTTTAAATTAAAATGAACAGCTCGAGATTCATTTCAAACACATGCTATTACTGATAAACAATTCTTGGAATTGTGTCCGATATCAAGTGTAAACAATTCTTGGAATTATTGTACCTTATAACAGCGACAGACCTTTCTTGGTTATCTAATATTATATATGCGCTCAACACCATTTTTACAAAAATACTCAACAAAACTTTTTTCCGATATTTGAGCGTTCTTCTTTCATCGAGGTATGCATAAACATTTTGTAGGATTCGTCAACTCCATCCAAAAATTACACTAACAAACAGCAGCGCGATTGCCTTCTCCGCATTTTTGACAAATCACGAGAGGAGCGCAATCGCGCTCGTCGGCACTCAAACGGTTAAATATGAATAACTTTTGTTCTATAGAAAGGGGTGGGAGAGTTAAATTGTTTTATTTTACTGTCTTAAAAGATTAACCGCGTATACACACGTCTTTTTTGGAGCAACTAGGTTTTTTGAAAGTTTTCCTAGTCTATAAATCGAAGTCATTAGAGGAATAGAAGTCAATATTTAAATAGATGTCAGATGTAGGTATTCAGGGCGTAAAACCCCCAGGAACTACCGATACAGAACAGCCGTCAAACTATATTGCACTTGAACTTAATATCAGAACACTGCTTGGTAAACTAACATAAAAAAAAAGTTCTATAGAAAATAAAAATGTTGGACATATGATTTCAAGTTGATACTTTATTATTAGTTTCCTATACGATTAACTGCCAGTCATTTTAACTCTGACTACTGCATTTTCATTGATATTTGCAGCTCTGTGGTCCAAAAAGAGGACACCTTTTTTATTTAAGTTGTAAATACTTGAAAGGATTTAAAATATTTAATACAATAAATATAAGTAAAAATAATTATGCGACTACTGACCGTCGCATATCTTGGTAATTTTAATTGCACTCACAATGCAAATTGTTTTGTAAAAAATCACTAATAAATTACTTACAATTTCCATATTTATTAACTCCATTTTATAGTTTTTTTTCAAATATGTGTTATCTTTCGTTTCGAATTTATTTTTATTTCTGTTTTACTATATAACTTTTGATTGTATTATCAATTAAAAGCAATATCTAAATTAATTTTGTGCTATTTTAACTGTTCTTAACTTGTAACTATTAATTTATACGCCTATACATATAACGATTTTTCTATTTCGAAATAGTCCATTACCAAGGTCAGCTGTCGTTATTACTCTGTAAACATATTTTACAGGTTTAATATTAGCATTTAAAACAGTCAAATATGAAGCTAAAATAATTTTAAATTTCTCTAACCACATTACATGTTTATGACGGCCGGTCAGAGTGTTAATGATAAAGTTGAAAGTAATAAATTCTTTTTAGCTAATTTAATGTTTAATGGTGAAGCAATAGACAGAAGTCGACTGAAAAAATTTGCATTTGAGGTAATGGAAAAGTAGAACAAGTTTAAAAACATCACTTTTCTTAAATAAACATTTTGTGAGATTTTTCTTAAGAAACACAGAAAGTACATTTTATAAATTTCCAAAAACTTAAATATACAGTTTGTGAAAATATAAAAGCATAATTCGTTCGAGGATATTCATTACCATAAATGAAATGAAAAATTGACTTTATTGAATCAGTAGAGAACACTGTTTATTAAATAATTGGGTAACTAATTTACCAGTTTATTTTAAAAAAATTCCTAGGATATAAATGGACTATTATGAAAAATAATGATGGAGGGTTTGATATTGAGCTAGAATTTTCATGATTTATCTAAACATTCATCTAAGAGAAAATGAAAACATTATAAATATGTATATAAAATCTTTTTTTAACTCCTACAACGATTATTATTTTGTTTTGCATATATTATGCATATATTTTGTTTTGAAAGAAAATTGAAATTTTGTTTACACAAAATATGAAAACTTTCATAAATGAGTTTTTCTGTACCAACCCACACATTTTTCTGTAACAACACACACATTTTTCTGTAACAACACACACATTTTTCTGTACCTTATCACTCTGAAGATGATAACATAGACTCCGAAATGCACATACACAAAAATTAAAAGTAATTAATAAACAATTATTAAACAGTTTTGATCAGAAATTGTGTGTGATTTATGATTTGGGCTAGTGAAAAATTCATATGTGAAAGCGAATTTATCCACAGTATCAGAACTATACACAACAGTTCTATCGTTTAATTATATCATATGATAGATTACTAATTATTAATTTTTCAAAATTTCAAATCGATAATTCAACAGATTAAATTTTTATATTTTACATTTTCATCTTTTTATATATTTATTTCATATTTCGAATCAGAAAATTCGTATTTGACTCGTACGACAATAGTTTGTTATCCGTTTAGTCGTACTTCAATCAATTCAGTTGATTGGATTCCATCACATTCGTCGTTCGTTTCATTCATTTAATCAAATTTAGTCATTGAAGCGCACTGATTTCAATCGGCCAACAAATATGATCGGGTAGTAAGGATAGATTCTACTTTGACGACAAAGATCCTGGTCAACTGTAAATTTATTAATATATATATCGAGTTTTTTACATGAATAAAAAAATCTGAATAAAAAAATAAATTGCTGGGTTTTCTTGTATTATAAATATTTGATTAATGAGAAAATGATTTGTTAATTCATGTTTCAATTTTAGAATACTTTCATAAATCAGTGCCGATCCCACTAGTGCAAATAGGTTTTCTTTTATATCCCAATGCATAATATTTTTTCATATTATTTCAAATTTAAACAGATATAATTTACATGTTTACAAATTTTATTAACAGTTTTATATACATAACATTCCTATGATAAAAAATAATCTAATATTACACTCATTTGTTGACATGAATCTGCTAGTTTTATCAGTATATCTCTAACAGAGTAGAGTGACTTACAGCAAGTATAAAAATCGATTTTAATGCTTGCAAACATATTTTATAGTATTTTTAGCAGCGAAAGAAGTAAGTCCTTGTATTAAGGAAAACCAAATATGAAAATGCCAAAATATGTAACATTATTTTTAGGTTAGTAAGAAATAAAAAAAAATAACTTTATTTTTGTTTGTTGAGAAAATGAATCTAATACTCAAAACAGAACTTGAGTATAGTTTATTAAAAAAAAAAAAACAACATTAAATAATTATAATGTGCTGATAAGTCGAGATACGAGAACCATGTGTATATAAAATTGTGCCGGTGAAATGCGTCATGTGTGTATGAGTACAATAAAACACCGCATGTATGTAAATATAATAATAATTAAATTCCAGACCACTGGACATATGACGTCAATTAATTCCAAAAAGTAGTACCATTTTATACGTATATGCATAGTCTGGTATTTTTAACGGATATTTTGCAAAGTGCATACCGTTATTGTAAGAATATTCATTTGAATCAATGAAAATAAAATTATAAATGTTTTTAGAACAGTATTCTTATTCTCAAATAAACAAATGTGCCGTTTTCAATTTTATATAGTATTATACACTAATTACCTTTTATTCATTACATTTACTATGACGAATATTTATACCAGTATTTAGATATTTTACAACTGATGTACGTGGACATAATTCGCTCTCTACCAGTCGTATATTAATAATTATGAAAATATTATACAGATCGTATCCACTCTAGGCAATACAACTATTAATTAGAAAAAATAAATTTTGTTGAAAATAAACATTTATTATACAACATAATTTCACAAAAAAAAAAAAACACTTTCGGTAAAATTCCTGTTACAATAACTAAGGTACAATTACAAAAGTTATTATTAATTGGTGCCATTGAATTGTTTGAAATTTCTATTTTCATAAATAGACTTCTGTTCACTTTACAAATCACAATTTTTTTCTTGATCAAACATCTTCAGTGAATCATTATTGTACATTTTTTGATACTTGATAACGATTCTATGAATTTCAGAGCGTTAAGGTACAGAAAAATCTATTATTGTACAGAATATTCGGATTTTTCTGTACCTTGACATTCTGAGGACGATAGAATAATCATTAAATCAATCAAAAATGATAAATAATGACTTATTGACGATTTTTGATCAGATATGTATATATATATATATATATATATATATATATATATATATATATATATATATATATATATATCAAGATCGAAAACCAGTAGTATTCGTAATTATTCATAAGATAATTGTAAAAAAATATGCAAGTTTTTTTAATATTTTATTTACTAAAATAATTTAAACGACTATTTTCGACAATTGTAATATTAGAAAGATTCTTAAACTTTTTAAAAAACTTCATATCATTCAACTTGTAATTAAATATTAGTTTTAAATATGCAGATGAACAAGTAAATATATGTAATTTCTTTTTTGATTGTATTCGACATATATGATAATAAACGGTATCAATGCAAAAAGAAATATAATCTTAGAAATGTACTATTGCTCAGAAGTATTTACTTTTGATATGTTTTAGAGGCAAAAGAGTGCGGGTTTTCAGCGAATTTGTAGATTCGTATATGTTGTTTGTAGTCCCTGAACGTTTTATTTGTTCTTTGAACAAATAGGTGAACGTGGTTTGATCAAAAACTAGCTGGACTACAAAATAACTGGACTAGTGTTATAAAACTTTATTTATATACATATATTCTGAATTAAATTGTTTTTGTTCGAAATATTCCCTTGTAGCAGCTACACAGTACCGTTAATACTCTTAATACTTCTAGATGTACTCCTTGTATGCATCTTTGGGAATTGTTCTAAGATCAGCATTCGATTTTTTGTTTATCACTTAATCCGACTGTCAACGGCGTTATTTAATGAGGTATTTAGTTTTGTAGACAAAAACAAGTCACTCAGGGTCAAGTCAGTCAAAGAATTTGGACGGGGTGAGTATGGTAGGGAATGAAAGTGACTATTCTTCGACAAAAACTGTCAAAACGAGAGAGAAGTAAGAAGTGTATTGTTGTGATACAATATCCCAGACCCATTGTTCCAACTTTCAGGCTCTTTTACTGACCGAGTCACACAATCGCTTCAAAAAATCAATACAAATTTTGATTTATTGTTCAACCTGTTCGTTATCCATTCAATATAAACACACCCTTGAGAATTGAAAAATGTGATGATCATGGCTTTCATATTCGACTTCATCACTATTCACCACTCACTAAGTATTGCACAATCTGGTTATTTTTTGAAAAAATCCCATATATTATTTAAAAACGAATAATACAAATTAAAGTAGAGAGCATTACTTATAATTAGGTAAACCGATGATTCTCTAATTGCGTCCTAATTGTGTGATTCTGTTTTCAATAACAAATAAAGGAAATAAATTACAATGTAAATAAAACGATGTAACATTTTTAATAGTTTTAATTTCATCACTGTAAATATTGTATCATGTATTCCTATATTTCTTATAATACACGTCATACATCAACACAGTATAAATATATGAGTGTACATAAATGTGTTTCCGGAGAAATAAATATGTACAGCGTTTCCAATATCCTGTGATAAAAATATATCATACAAATTGCAATAGCGTACCCATTAAAAAATATGATTAGCTGTAATATTATTAAGGAAGTTGAACGCGTAATTGGAAATTGTACGCTCGACAGAGTTGAAAAGGTAGTACTGTATTACATGAAATTTCATACGCGGCCCGCAGTAACAAATCGCAGGGTTTTTTTCCCAATATGTTTGTATTCTAAAAAAAAAACTGTGACGTGCAAAATTTAATTTCGTATTCAGTTAAGTGGCGTATATAATAAAAATAAGTGAATTTAATCCAATTACGTTTGTACTACACGGTTTCGAAACATGACATGGACGTTATAATGATGTTAAAGTCGAAATTGGCCACGTCAGATACACGTAAATTATATATATTATTTGATGACATTCCGTAGGTAGGTTATTTTTAAACGAAATGTAATGTCGTTCAGAACGGCAGACGTGCCCGTAGTTTGTTATCAACGAGTTGGATATTTTTATGAGAGACAACGTGAGTTTTAATAAATTCAAATCATTGAATAAAAAATCCGTGTGTGTTTTTTTCAGAGAACTCTACAAACGGTAGTTATACGATAGACGATAATCCTGAACAGATGGACACATGTTTCTTCTTCGTTTATTTATTACTAAGTCGTGACTCTTCTAATGAACGCAGTAGAGCAGTGTTCTTCAAACTGTGTTTCGCCAGGCCCATAGTCAGACCGTCATATTAGAGGAGGTAAAAATTTTTTTACGTCAAAATTGTTGAAAGTTCGGTGGAAACGCACTCGAGAAACGATATTTTTCGCATGTAAAAATCATGAAGTTTTTAATCATCAAGGTAAATCCATTAGGAAGCTTCTCTCAATGGTTTTACATGATTTTCAAATCTCCCAAAATCTCAGATTCTGTTAGAGAAGGCAAACGGAGAAACCAAGGACGAGGCAATTCTCCCTGACCCCCTGACTATGAACCTGGGTTCCGCGAATCAAAATCGAAATTAGAAAAAAAATTCGAAGAAAAACCGCAAAAAACTGAAAATAATTAAATTACACCAATTTATTTTATTTCCTTGAATATCTATTATGCAATAAAACTGTATTTATGAGTACACATTATGACCCCGCTCAATCAGATGTAAATAATAAAATTTGTCCATGCAAGTTTTTCATTGTTCGTGTAATAACTGATTTTCAAAACTTGTGGGGTACACATCTTGAGTTTTATGAGGATGATAGGGATTCCACAAAAAAATGTATAATCTTAAAGTTCCATGAGTCGACAAAGTTTGAAGACCACTGCAGTAGAATGGAGAATGAATATGGTGTTAGTAGTAATTATAATTTTATTCAAGAATATTTGATGTTTACATAAATAACTTATATATATATATATATATATATATATATATATATATATATAAATTATAACATTTACTCCTTAAAACGAACAATTTAAAAAACATTTCCATTATATGTTAAATTCTTCCTATTTTTTAATCTATATAATAAAGATGTACCCATTTTTTTATGGAACGTTATGTAATTTTGAAGAGAAGAAGAAGTACAGGTGTTTTTAATGAATCAGACATTGTTTTTCGAAACTTCAGGCCTTTTTTCGTTCTTATCTTAACATTATTAGTATTTTCTTCTATTCAGTATATTCTATACTTTTCCATTTCTGTGCGAATTCAATCTTTATCGATCTGCCATTCTAGCACTTACTACTACTCTTATATAATCGATTTTAAGATTTTATTTTAAGTAAAATTGAATTTCTAATATGTACTAAAAATATTATATATATATATATATATATATATATATATATATAAAACTAATGAACAGATGGGATAGACAAAAGAAAATTTATGGAAAAGAAAGGCACTGAATCATTTGAAATAAAAAATTTTAGACCAGGCCTTCATACAGCAATGGATCGAAAGAGGTTGTTGTTGTTAATAATGATATATATATATATATATATATATATATATATATATATATATATATATATATATAAAACTGTGGAAAAGAGAGGCACTGAATCGAACAAAATGGAAAATCATGGAAGAGGCCTTTATCCAGCAGTGGATTGACAGGGGCTGAAGATGATGATGATGATATATATATATATATATATATATATATATATATATATATATATATATATATATATGTGTGTGTGTATGGAGTGATTCAAATATTTTTACATTATATGACAGAATCTATCTATACCTAACACTAATTTGTAACTGTAACATTTTATGTTACCTACATATTGTAAACAAACTTAACTACTTGTTTTTTTTGTTCTTTATTTAACTTCAAAGTAAGCCATCCTACATACAATATTTCTTTTGTAGTAAATTACAATGTATTAAAAAAATATAACTTAGACGAGTCATGTTCAATTACGGATGAATGGTTCTTCAAATTTACCATGAATGTAATTAGATATTACCAAATATGTCCAATGTGGGTAACAAAAGTAATTCTACACTTCAAGTCAACGGATTAATTAATTAATAAATGTTTATTTAAACCCTACATATTTTAATATTAATACATAAAAGCAATACAGATAGTTTATCAAGCCTGACAAACGATACTTTCACTACGATATGTAAGGTCTATCTAATAAAAATATTTTTATATAAACTATTCATATATATATATATATATATATATATATATATATATATATACTATTAAACATTTTAATGTCCTAACGTCACGAAGAATCAGTTTACTATTCACCAAACCCACTTTAATTAAATCCATTTTCAGAGGCCGCACCCGGCGCAAAAATTCTTGTCTCGTTTGTGTTTCCTTTTTATATTAGATGACTTATGTTTCTATTTTGGTTACTGAACGAATTATTTATTAAAATAGGTAAAATGGGCATGAACAAAGTATATAGTAAATGAAAATTAAGCCTTTTGAACTTTTTTACAATACACACAATTCGCATAAATAACCTTTATATTTATTTTCTTTTACTTTTTTTTTACCTTCATATTTATTTATTTATACTTAAAATTATATTAAATTAATGCAAATAGCATGGCTTGAACTAATTTAATTTTAAACATAGAATGATTTCTATTGTAGAAATTCTTTTCATTTTAAATAAATTTGTTTACGTCGATTTTTTCACTGAAAATTAACAAGTTCCAGCCAAAGATTGAGTTCTCTTTAAACTGTCTTTAATAATTGTTTGTTTAATCAAATCTTAAAATCAAAAATATAACTGTTTTTTTATATTTCATAGAAAAAAATGTTGCAGATAATATTGTTGGCAATTATAAAATAAAATCTAGACATCTATATATATATATATACATATTATACATATACATATTATACATATATATATATATATATATATATATATATATATATATATATATATATATAAGCTAAAAATATTTTTAAATAATATATCACTGATATTGCAATGTTAATTTCTAAGTCAAGTTCATTTTCGAATTTATTTCATATAAACGTCTTTAAGGAAAAATGATCTTTATCGATCTGGATAAAAATTTAATAAGGTTAGGTAGGATTAAGAATAAAAAAATAAACAATATATAAGTTCTCATAACATAATGAATTTTATAAATTAACAAAAATAAATAATAAATAAATACATTTCATTTATATATAAATACATCTATCTACTCTATAGTTGTACATTCAACGGACAGAGTTGTTGTTTTTTTTTCATAAAAAAATATATAATATTATTTCATTACTTGAATCCCTTGTAACTATTCTTTATATTATTTTCTTTAAGGGTGTTCTTTCCGCAATTTGCTAGTAGTAGCAGATTGTAAGAAGAAGTGTAATAAGGAACACAATGTGGAGAAATTTTAGTTGTACTTCGATCAACTTATTTAATGTTAAAATCTAAGTTTTACATTTTATTTGTATTCGATTATTTTTCTGCACTGATGTATTTTTTACATAACAGTTACAGTAATCCTGTTTCTTAGGATAAGATTTGTTATAACTGCAAGGTAGCAGGTTTCAAAAATATTAGTCCTAGAGAAATAGTACAAAGAATGTTTTTGGTTGAATTTTTTAAACATATTTTAAATTTTAATTTCTACACTTTTCTCTATTTAAAAAAATAAACAATTAAACTATTTTTAATTCTTTAGCATTTCTAGATATAGGAATATTTCTAAAATCACAGCACCACAATAAATAGTTGAAATCAGTTTATTTTATTTATATTCAAATAAAATCCCATTAACATCTGACAACTGAATATAATACTTTAAATGATTTCCGGATATACTTTTATGGTCGATGTTTAATTTGTAAATAGACATACATCTCTGTGTTTCATTTTGTGTTAAAATTATTATTCGTTTAGTTTTTCGAATACATAAACTGAAATATGTTTAACTTTTAGCCATATCTGTATATATTTCTCGTTATACACCTACTGTCTTAAATCAAGCAAAAACATAATCACACAGAGGTATCTTTAGTTAGGCGTGAGAAACAGATAGGCTGGGTAGAAAGTTTTTTCAAATTTTTCCTTATTTCAAAAATGTAGGCATAGAACATCAAATAAACAAATTTGAATGTTCACAAAAATACCGTTAGGCCTTAATGGATATTTTTTTTTATATATTAGACATTTATTCACATTATTATATTGTTACACCACGATTCGTTACAAGAATAGAGGGAGTCAAAGTCACATACATAACATGAACATTTTTTAAAACAAAATTTCTTTAAAATGAAACATACAAAACGTGTTAATCTTTGAATGTGATCTTTATATTTGGTTATCATTTGATAGCCAAATATATAACATTTGATTTTTATACTAATGAGATTTTTTGATTCGGGTTAAAGTTTTTTTAATCTATTTACTTAAACTAAAATAAAGGAGGATAAGAAATCATAATTCACAGTATAGAACTGTTGGCTTGTAGATTAGATTGTTTATTTTACAATTAAATAAAATTATATTTAATGATATATATTAAACTATAGATACAGCCTAAATAAGTTTATTATATATATATATATATATATATATATATATATATATATAAATCTCTAACTCTTTAAAAATAATTAAAGCACGTTGAATAGAAATTGACTGAAAATCTGCTAGCACTTTATACACATAATTTACTTAGAGTAATTTACAAGTTTATAATCAAATTTACAATGGAGCACAACTTAAGAACAGTATAAATACATTTGACTTAAGACTGTTTTAAAAATGTATTTTAATATTCAAGACATACTGACTTGATTTTTTATTAAAATAAATTAGCCATAAGATTTATTTAGATAGATATTATTTTTATTGACATTCTAGAAACATCAAACAACTTGATTTATTGACAGGTCTGCCGGTATCTGAACACTTTCTTAGAGTCTACATAAAGTTTGTGTAACAACACAATTAAGAGATCACTATAACGCGACTGTAATTTACTGTACGATGCTCTATAAAATATTATTTACTTTTAAAAGTCAATAAGCTAATTAAAATATTATACACGTTTATTTTAAAACGAAATTATCACAATGGATTCGTTTAAAGTAACAGTTAAAAACAGATATACTGGTATGCGATTTACAAGATATTAAAACTTACGATTTATGTAGAAGAGAACTGATTTTCGGTTACAAAAAAATATTACAAACTATAATCGATTTATTGAAACTTTAAAAAAAAATCAATATCAGCAATGATGCATGTTGATCGCGCATGCCCGTCAATCTTCTGCGTGCATGCGGATGATTGTATGTCCTGGAATGTCGTACCAGATAGTGCATTTACAGATTTCATTGCATTTTCCTTGTAAACGCGCCCCTGGCACGCACTCCAGAACCTGCTGCTGTTGGCACATACAGCAAGAAGTTGTACTCGTACAATTTTTCACACACTGTGCGCGAGCTTTCAACGAACACTTTCTCAAATCAAATTACAAACTACAATCATACAGTTCAACATTTTCGTATATATGTGTGTATGTATAAATGTGTATGTGTATATATATATATATATATATATATATATATATATATATATATTCTATATATATATATATTCTATATATATATATTCTATATATATATATTCTATATATACATATATATATATATATATATGCATAGATACGTAAAGGACAGATGAAATAGAAGGAAAGGGAAACAATTACATTCTATGCTTATTTAAATCAACTTATAAGTAAGAGTGGATTATTAATTGAATAAATTAGGATGGAGTTAATTTTAACAAAGGAATGGTTAATATAGAAATGTAAGAATTTTTTTTCGTTAAATAGAAAAAATATTCATTTAACACCAATTATTATTACTAACGGATATGAAAAAGGTATCTGAGCATCAACAATGGTTCACTGACTTTGGATACAACAAAAAAGCTAAAGATGTATATTAGGAATACGGTAAAGAGAAATGAGAATAATATTAGATTTTTTTCCTAGACACACAACTAACATCCCTCATTAAAATTGACATCAAGACTAAATTTCTATAAAATTAATAATAATAATATGCCTGTTTAGAATAAATTATTCAAATGATTGGAGTTCATTTTAAAATGAAAACAAATCATATGTCTTGAAGTTCTTGATTTAGTCTTTTACTGAAATAATATATAAGAAAAAATATACGAGAAAAGACAAAGATAGATTAAAAATAAATTACAAATAATAACTGGAGCAAGAGTTTGGTTGGGTATAAGAAAAGAAGACAACAGAAAATATTCATTTGATTTACAAAAATATAAACTCACTAAAAATGAACAAAGTGGAGCAAAAATACCAGGAAATGTATGGTATAAAAAAAACAATGTTTTTTTTAAACTGACAAAAACTGGAAGAATTATTTACCCAGCAATGGATTATCATTAAGGTAATGTTTGGAAATGGATATATTATTTCGATTTAATATAAGTAAATATAAAATTCACATTTATTACTGTTCTTCAACAAATATAATCCATGCTGGGAGAAGGTGAATGATCGATGAAATATTTTTAATTATTTTCTTCTAAAAATATCAATGTATTAATACAAATATGTTGTTATAGCAGAAAAGAAACACTGACGAGCTGCATGCATTACATTTTTTTAAGGTAATTCTCTAAAAAAATGCTTTATTGTGAAAATATTAAAAAAGTTAAAAATTTAATTATCAATTGTTGTACAATAGTATTTTATATTAAGATCACAGCTGAATTCACATTGCTTTCCTGACATCAAAATGTCAGTTATTATACTCATTTTCTAAAAGTCTAAAAGTCAAATCAGTCTTTGTCGTTTCGCTTCTCTGAAACCGTTACTGAAATTTGATTCACTGGACTAATAATAAAATTATATTTCTTTTTAGTACACAAACGAATTAACAAATTTTATTTAATTTTAAACTTTGCAGAGAGAATGTGTTACTAATGATGAAATTTAGATGAAGATAAATTATTCAAATATTTAAAAGAGATTTAAATAAATAACTAATTATTATTTCATGAAAATATGAATACTAATATAAAAAAAAACTAATTACTAATATACAAAACTAATATAAAAAACACATTACTAACATAAATTACTAATATAAAAAAAACTTACAGCACAGGATTTTAATGGGAAAACAACATGACAGAATGAACGAGAACACTAAGACAAAACTAATAAATATTTACATTGAATTAAAAATTCCATTCATTATTTTGTTTGAGATTAATATTTTATAAATATTGTAACAACTGAAGTGCATCTAAATTTAGTTGAAAATCATAAATAATTGCATTTGTAGTAAAAGAAGCAATTTACTCAAAATCAAATCCTTGACATATTAATCATAACACCACATGTTAAATACCACACATACATACACATATATATATATATATATATATATATATATATATATGTATATATATATATATATATATATATATATATATATATATATATATATATATATATATATATATATATATATATATATATATATATATAAACATAAAAAGCATGTAAAGATGCATGCTGATAACAAGAAAGGATAGTGAAAGAAGAATGTGATACAAAATCACGAATAGCCAATCAAAATTACAGACTAGGGGAGTCATGAAATATTAAAAGATCCAGGAAAGAGAGATGAAGTTATTAAAAATTCGTAGAAAGGAGAGATACTATATCAACCATACTGGAAGATTTAGAAGAAACCTTTATCCAGTAGTGGTTCGTCAAAAAATAAAGATAAAAATCATCCGTTAATATGAAATTAATATATAAATTAAGAATATGAGGATTTTTAAAGTGAGTTTTTAGTACGATGGTTAAATTTGCTGACAAAAAATGTTTTCTGTATTTTAATGCTTTGCATTGCTGTTGAAACGCAAGAAAGCAACAAAAAGATCAACCATCATTCATTTCCGATTAAAAGATATAATATGGTTAGTTTGTGGATGACTTTTTAATTCAAAGATAACTAAATTGAATACCAAACACAGGTAATTTATAAATTGTACAAATGAATTAACACTGTACATACATTCTTTTCTAGATGTGAACATCAAAAAAGATTTTTTTTTTTAAATTTAAATACATATAAAAATAATTTACAGAATATTAAGATGAGCCAATTTTATTGTTTGGGATGCATGTAAGACATTGATTCATTTATGAATGTGAACTTAGCCATGTCGCCAAACTATTGTTATGAGTGTTATATATTTGTAAATATAAACAAGCAGAAAACTTGTATTTGTTATTTTAAAGTTGAATAAATAAATCTTTCTCGCTTTTCTAATCATAAATTTAAAAAATAAATACTTTTTAGAAAGAATTTCTTAATAACAAGAGAATTCTGGTAAGTGATAGTAAGCAAAAAAAAAACGCAAACGAGAAATAATTTCCAGATGAGTCAAGAGTTTAACAAATATAATTGATATATTACAGTAAATGCAATTTTTAAATTAAATGCCATTAATAACGATTTGTATTTTTTAATAATGTCAGTAACTGTTTCATACTGAAATATATATATATATATATATATATTTATATATATATATATATATATATATATATTTATATATATATATATATATATATATATATATACAGAAAAAATATATTGTATAATGAAATGTATTAAATCGAACTAAAAACATAAGAGAAAGTAACCCAACTTAATATTTACTTAGCTAAAGCTCCTTTAATATAAAGTGATTTAATCATGCAAACAAGATGTCAACACAATAAACTGAAAATCCTCCAATTTTTATACGCATTGAAAAGTTCTTTTAAAATATGCAAATAATTTTTCTCTATCAACATCTGATTTCTGAATCGTCTAACATTAAATATAAAATGATTCCACTGAAACAATTTCGTTCGCAAGTTAATACTGAAATCAATGGTCAAATTGTTCTTAATTTGTTATACTCTCTCTCTCTCTCTCTCTCTCTCTATATATATATACTTGCACATGAATACAAAAATCAAGTAACAATATACTATTGTTATTAGAAAACAAAATATAAAAAAATCAAAAAGCATACATTGTTATGTGCAAAAGTTAAATATATACTAATATATTTTTAGTTTTCGGAATATATAAAATTTGAGTGCCAACAAATGTAGGAATTATTTTTAGTATAGATTGTGGATAGAATAAAATGTTAAAAAGTAAGGAAAAACATTAGTAGTTATTTTAACAGACTACAAAGATTTTCTGTCTGAAATGTTTTATCATTCCTACTGATAAACAAATGTTAAATATTATGAAACGAAAAAAAGATTATTATATTAATGGATTTAAATATGTGACCATTTTTCTAATTACTTATATAGTTTATATACAATCGTAGATAGTTGAATTATAATTAGATTTCTTGTTTTGTTAAAATTTATAAGCATGTGCTGGTTAAAATCTGTCTACTGTTTCAAAGTTCATCAACTTATATGTTTTTAATTAAAAATTTCAATTATTCAAACAACTAATGTCAGAATACGTTGACGAGATGTCAGTCAGTGAATTGCAAATTCTGTTTAGAATAATTTTTAACTAATATATTCCATGTGAACAAGTTCTATACATTAATTTCGTTTCCATTCACATACATAACAAATGTAACTACTTTTTTAAAACTGTAATTAATTAATCTATATTATTTGAAATACTAAAATTGCGTAATAAAAAATATTTTTATACCAGTATGCATTATATGTATATTTTTGTACCGAGAATAATAAAATCAGTTAAGAAGTTATACTGTACATTCTTGTTTATTAAAATAACATTTTCCAAAATTATTCATTTCAGTTTTTCTCTTATACCAAACAATTTTGATATAGCAAAAGTAAGTCTAATTTATTTATGAAAATCAATTAAATACAGTGTCTAATTATCAATGTTAAGTTTAGATTTTATACATTTTGAAAACAAATCTCTTGACAAGTTTTCTTTGACGAATTTTTCTTTTTTACAAATTTACAAAAAGTATACGTTTGAAAATCAAAAAATGTTATCTATACAATAGAAAAGAAAATGATTTTTTTCAAATGAAATCATCTACTGCATGACTAGATAATTTTCTTAAAGAATAACTAAACAACACTATATAACGAAACAGTGAAATTAAAAAAGTTCTTATTTTTGGTTTTGTTTATCGAGTGTTTTAATAGACAAATATTGATTTTTATATACTACACAATATATGTATCAAAAATTTCCTTATGTTATATAATAAAACTTATTTAAAAATCAAACACATATAGTACAACCTTCAAAGACATTCATACGCGATACATGCTTTCAAAAAGATTCACGCAGTTTTATTTGATTCATTTACACCTTAGTAAAGTAATATAATATCAAAAGAAATACAAGTTAATTATTTTAAAAAATAAACTAATAATTAAACTGATTCCTCTGGATGTTAAAGGATGGTTTTAATTGCTTATATATGATTTAAGGAAGCGTCGACAACTAAGGTATTTAGCGCCTGAACACAAGTATCTTACAGGAGAAATTATATAAAAAACTGTTAACATTAGATTAAAAATTTACAAAACATAAAACTTTGCAATGCATATATACAATGCATTTTTTTTTTCAAAAATGTACTAAAATCACTTGCAAACCCTAAATATTAATAAGTTTTATTCTACGCATCTAATATTAAAATTATTAGAATGATGTAATTAAAATATTATTTCGTTCTTTATTAATTCTTCAAAAAATTTTAATATAAACACTTGAGAAAAAATATAATTCGACTTTTCCTTTTTAAATTTTGAACAAAAAAGCGTCGTATATTATATATATTTGTTAAAAGTTGAAACACAACGACATAACTTTTAATTAATTACAATTTGCAAAGTTATATTTCAATTTGTATAAGTAGAATAACTGTTTTGTGTCAGAAAATGTAAGATATGTTAATTTATTACATGAAAAATTATGAATTTCATAATTAAAAGCAATACAACACTGGCAATGATTTTAATTGGGAAAAAAAGTTCACGAAAGTTCGTCTCATTCTAACAGCAAAACCTTGAATGCACACAAAAGAAAAATAAAAATATATTGATAATAAAAATGTATATTAATAAATGTCCTCAGCTCGATAACAGAGAAGATATATAAATAACAAAAAATATAAAATTATAAAATTTCAATCTCTAGATATCACATTTTTTCATCAAATTGTTCAATAATTGATTACTAATCATTTTCCTGTACTTCAGGAAATGTAATAGTGATGGAATTTGCAAAAAAAATGTACACAAACTATTATTAAAATAAAGATTATTTAATAACAGCAAGGTCTTCAAAACAAACAATGTATTTTTTATTTAAAATTTAAATAAAATGTAAAAAAACAGATATTCGTAATTCTACTTTGATAGATAATAAACGTACATAAATAGGAAAAGAGATACAAATCACAAAAAAATGTTACGGTGAAATCGAAAATTTAAAGAACTAATAAGATTGAATGTAAATAATGAGACAAACAAATTAACACTAAATCGTCGAGACATTTCATTAACTTAAAAG
This sequence comes from Acanthacorydalis orientalis, assembly GCA_034766995.1. Classification (NCBI taxonomy): domain Eukaryota; kingdom Metazoa; phylum Arthropoda; class Insecta; order Megaloptera; family Corydalidae; genus Acanthacorydalis; species Acanthacorydalis orientalis. The sequence goes on along the minus strand of CM068318.1, from coordinate 21,533,866 downwards.
CTGCTGATTAATTGTTAGAATTGTGTTGGTTTTATAAAATCTAAACTTAAACATAGCCGTTATGTTATTTAAATAAAAATAACATTTCGTTGCCCGAACTGTATGGAAGAGAATTGGCAGTGGCACAAAGTCCAGGCACCACAAACCGCATGCAACAAATAAGCATTCGTTACGTTATCTCGAAGAATTTACTTCCTGCATTATATATATATATATATATATATATATATATATATATATATGATATTGTGACTTAATAAGATTCGAACTGATCGATGCTATCAGATAGTTTACAATAGTGAATTCTTGGATAATTACTAGAAAAAAATCTGTGATATTGTATTAAAAGCTTGTGTTATTTTTAGAAGTCATCGTTAATGTCGTTACTGCCATAAATAAGACTCATAATAGTTATGCTATATTATTTAACACTTAAAATATAAGAATATGTCAGTTGAAACTTTATTTTAATATCATTATCTTCAGAAACAGTTGAATATATTATCAAAGTTTTGAAATAAATTTTATTACTGTTACATTTTTGAAGCTTTTAGCCTACTAATTCGACTGATTTTAATTAATTTATTTCACAATTTGTATCTTTTTTGTTGAAGAAACCAAAAACAACAATTGATCAAATAAGAAGACTAGTTTGCTAAAATATTATCTGAATATTTAATATTATATATAGAAATATAAACAAGCTGTTTACGGCCACAATGTAAAATTATTTTAATGATAAATAATCATTTTCTTAGCTAATTCTCTATTTGTTAAGTCAAACTTGATATTTAATTAATGAATTATTACACAATGGATCTTATCAAGATACAACCGGCCATTTTGGATTTTTATACATTTATGTGGAAAATTTTGAAATATATTTTAGAAGAATTTAATAATTGAAAATTTATTAAAATAATTAATTTTTTTCTGAAAATATCCTCACATCAGAAAACTTAAAATATGTACAATTCTGTTAATAAATTAATAAAATTATATTTTACTCATTCTTAAAAATTAACTAAACTTAAACTAAAAACTGACTTTTTTAATCAACAAAATAATAAAAGAGCAGCTATTATTTTTTTTTTCATCTAATACACTGACAAATCCTAAATTATTTTAAAAATTTTTTTTAAATAAAAAAATCGAATTATTTTCTCAGCAATACAATTAAATTTAGAACAGAAATGTAGCACAACATATATTATAAGATAATTAATTATTAGAAATCGAAAATTTTTAATTAATGATTAGACCACTATGGCTTTGGGAATCATGTGTAATTTATAAATAATAAATGTTACAAATCGTTTTTTCTTGAGATTTTTATATTTTGTCAAATTATAAAATTTTGAATTATCATAAGTAAAATAAATTATTTTTTCTTAAACCACTTGAACTGCAACTACTATAAATGATTGTTATTTTTTTTAATCTTTTTGATTAACTAACTTAATGGACTTTATTTACAATTCATAACTACATATATTAACTAGTTTAAAAAGATTAGTTCCGCTTAACGTACCTACATAATGTATTAATACAAATTATACAGACAGGTCAAGACAAATGCAATTTTTATACAGCAATTAAATTGCTAACAACTTTTTCATCCTTCGCTGTACAAAAAATGAGATTTATTAAAAAAAATAACATCACGAATTTATTTTTTCCCTCTAAATAACATTCTAAATGTCATTAAAACACAAAAAAGGCTATAAAAACCAATTTGTTTTTCATGATTATAATACAGAAGAATAGTTATTTCATTGACAAAACAATTTACAAAAACATTAAATCGAACCGTGTTCTAAATACAATTTCCTCGCGATTATTTTAACTTGATATTATCAATTATACAATCTTCAAAGTGACTGACATATTTTATATACAAGCAATGTTTTCATAATATGATATTTTCAGACTTGAACTTGTTCGAATATCCTCTATTATAAAATATGTTTATATGTGCGTTCCTATTTAAAAGTCAAAACCATTAAAACTTCAATATCTGGATAGACAGTTAAATTAATTATTCTGTTCTAAAAACAGGCTCGACATTTTTTTTTTGTAACACTGTTGGAAATAATTCTTTAATTACAGATTCTGAACATTCTTGATTGACACTACATGCATGTATAATATATGTAATTGTCCACATGTGTAAGCATATATATATATATATATATATATATATATATATATATATATATATATATATATATATATATATTATATATACAATTAGTCACATAAATGAACTTAATATATTTTTTAAGTTTAGAAGTCGATTTGTTAAACAGTTTTAAGAAAAGAAGAACTCGAGAGAAGTTTCAAGAATTCTAATGAAATAAATATGAATAAACAGCAGGACACGCAGGAGAACGAAATAGAAAAAAAATGATATTGTTAACTGATTTTAATGTTGATATCAAGACGCATTTATTAGTAATAAATACTCTTCGTTAAAATTATTGTTTAGAAGTTATATATGTAACAAAAATGGTAATTAAACGCTACAGAAAAAAAATATCAAATAAATGACAATTCTCCATAAAAAATAAACTGTTTCCGATTGAAATATTCAAACACTGATCAATAGTTTGTATTGATTATTTGATTATGATTTATACAAAATTCAATAGTTATTTCATCACCTTCAGAACTAATACGCATAAAACAATGAAAATGAATAACAATTAATTATTCAACAACATTTTTTATGACTTACACAATCAGAAACATTTTTGTGATGTGTGAAGAGTAAAAATTAATTTGTGAAAATTAATTTAATCAGTGTTTGAAGTGAATTATGTAGATCAATTTTTAGATTTTTTTACTCTGAGCTCAAAATATATCTGATAATAAAAAATGTTAAAATCTGTTGTGAGGACACCTACAGAATTCATTTCGAATAATGAAAAACAATTGCAGAAGAAAAAAAAAGTATGGTTGTGTTTAAAACTTGAATTATGAGTTAACCTTATTCAATAGACAGTATTAATTAAAAAGTATGGTTAAAGTAAACATTTCAAGAAAAAAATGTTCTTATTAATAAGATGAGGTATAAGTCTAAAACAAATCCAAAAATTATATGATTTGGATACTTGGAAATGCATGTAAAGTATAAGTAGCAGTCAGCAATTAGTTTTAATACCTCATGTCAAAAGATGGGTGTATCGCTCTTTTATCGGCTTAGAGAATTTAGCTATTATATTAACGAGGAAAACATATTACTTTATTTACAAATAAATGTATGTTCTAACGATTCAATTTTAGTTAGTTGATTACTATTGAATTATGAACAAACGTATTGATCAATTTTACACAATTCAATACAAGTTTAACGTGTCAATTTCTTGTAATAAACTCATGTATTAGCACAAAGTTTTTATCGAGTTCACAAGTATCTAAAACGTTTGAACTTGCCAGTTTACTAGAAATATTAATAGGAAGTGCGATTAATTTTATCCTGCGTACGTGTTTCAACAAACTGAGTTGAATTTTGGTTAGGTTTCATACTCTTAATACTGTTACAAAATGGGGTTCCTTTGGCAAAAATAGGCATATTTAAAAATTTTAAATTAAACCATAAGTATGATTCTATAGAATCATTGCCAATATATATATATATATATATATATATAAATTCTATTAGAAATTCCCTTCGTTTTATTTCTCAATAAACGAATATATCTGGTATTAATAAAAATATTAAAAACGAAACACAGATAATAATGACTACTTAAAAACAAATATCGACATTAGTACAAAATGGAAAAGTATGGACAATATTTATGAACCAAAGTGTTTTTTGATTTTTCTTCTATGATTTTCAAATGATTTCTAAATCCTTCTGTATCATTCAATGCCCATATCATTTCTGACGTACAGTACCCATAAGCTTTGTGATACCCAACCTTTTTTAAAATATTTTTAATGCCATATCTCTAGAAATATGAATTTACAAAGGACTTTTTCCACAGAATACCCATAGAAGACTATTTCGAACATTTCTCATGATATTTTGTATCTAAAGAAAAATAAAAAAAAGTATTTATCGAATGTTTGTTACATGTTTGGATAGGTACACAAAATTAAGATTCATAGAAAAGTTATAGAGATTCCCAGAATATTCTCCACTTTACATATTGTCAAAGAACGAAAAAGAAAAAAACAGAAAGAGCAGTATTAAACAATTTCAAGTTATTGACGGATCGAAGACTTATAAAATGTAAAAAAGGAAGAAGTATGAATGTATATGTATTTAATATCAATAAAAGAATAAAAGAACACATATAAGATTTTAGAATGGCCATTTGTCTAAATATGATTATTTTTTTAACAAAGATTTAATTTGTTATATAATTTTGTAACATATATATATATATATATATATATATATATATATATATATATATACATATGTAACCTACATAAGAATATTAATGAATATGTGCATTAACCCTTTAAGAATAAATTTCAAAAGGAAACAAGTAATAATTAGCCTTTTTCCATATTGGAATTTCTTCACAGGATTTTCAATCCAAAGCAAATAAATTTATAATTATTATTAATTTAAAATTCAGAGTTCGAGTACGACATCAGTTTTCTAAAAATAATTTTAATCTCCCTATTAATTTTACAAAAAATTAACGTAGATTGTATAAATAATAATCTATTCGTTTCATTGCAATCTTCAACGAATGAATCTGTTTTTAAATCGTCTTATTGCCGGAGATAATAAAATTGAAAGAAAAACTGGTTATTGAAATCCAATAAAGGCACTACACATAATGTAAAAACGGAACTTGCACAAAAAAATTATGCTCTTTTATTGACGAGATCGATAAGAGATTATATTATGAATTCATACAACCGAATAAATCCATAACGTATTTCGTTATTACAAACAACTGGATAATTTAAACGATGGAAATCAAAAAAAAAATTGTTCAATCAATAGAAGGAGGTATTTTGTTATCATGACAATACTCGATAATAGATGGAAAAATACCTAATAAAAATTAACTATGTTTAGAGGTTTGTTCATAATTTTCTATAAGAGTAATAGATACACTTCTTTTATGGAAGTGAAACAAACAGCTAGAGGATTTTTCACGTCAAAAGAAAACTTCTGATGAACTGACAAGTTTTTACATGATGAGAATTAGTTGCAAGTAATAATGGCAATTATATTTCAATGTTTGGAAATCATACAACGCCAGGTACCATTTGTTATTTAATAACATAACAGTTTAGATCTCTAAATCTGATTGTCTATCCTCTAAATATTCACGTCACGTATACATTAGCTAGCAAGAACATTTCAAGTGACTGGCTTCAACGGCGCGATAGAAGCGTTCGAATCTGTGTCCATTCTTTACAACTCGAGTTCGTTTTTGACATATTTTTGAAATATTTAGAAGATAATAATACACCGGAAATATTCAGCCACACTTTTCAAAATGGAGTGAAAGGTACGAGCTGTTTATTAATAATAAAACGTTTAATTTTTAAAACAATATTTTTAAAGTTGTTGTTAGTTTAATTTAGTGTGCATATAAATTATAATCGTTAATTACAACAAATATATATTTATTGTAGAATTTGTAGTATGCATTTAACCCTTTGGAGCCGGGTGTGGATCTAGGAATCCATTGATGTTTTCCAATGAAACTATCGTCTCAGTGCGGTCTCTTTTGGATGATATATTTAAAGGTCACTAATCTCTTTCTAATGAGACTAAATTTATAACTCTTTTTTTCATTAAAAAAAACCGGTTATTCAAAAATCAGAAAAATTGCGGTTTTTCATTTGAAACCCTATAAAAATTATGAACTTGAGAATTATGTTGAATATTTTTTTTCCAAAAGTTGATCATTGGAAGAAAGCGTATAAAAAATTTGAGATTACGTCCAGGTACAGGATGTGACTCATGTAAGACTGTTGTGTACACACTTGATTGTTTCAAAATTTTTCACACTCGACAATAATTTTATTTCTGCAACTTTTCAATTGTAATCAATTTTTCCTCGTCCAATTATACGTTTCCAATCAACAGATTTACGTTTCCTCGAATATTATCAACGATTTTCCACAATATACCAGATAGATGTGAAATTTATAGTAGTGATCTGAATTAAAATTTTTCTTGTAACCGACAAATTAACAATTTTTATTTTGTTTACGATAAATGAATGTCCAATTAATCGAAAAATATTTGTTAAAAAAATTAGCACCCTTTTCCCCTCCCCGGCACCAAACGGTTAAAAACACACTACATTTAAATCATTTTTTTCAAAATTATTAAATTTATATTGTATTTTCAACAACATATAAATAACATTACATGTTAATTACACGGCTAATGCACATATAATGAAATTCTATTAAATTGATTTAAAGCTATGAGCCCATAAATTCACTAATGCCAGTTCGATGGATATTGAAAAGTCAGCTTACTGTTAACCTCTCTCTCTCTATGTATATATATATATATATATATATATACTCAGTTCCATTATATGAAGTAAAAAAGGTAGAGAAAACAATATAAAATATATCAGTCATTAACAATACAATAAAATACACCTTACAATACCAAATTATAAAAAGTGTGTAACTGACACTTTTGTTGATAACAGTGACAAACTATTCAATTTTACTACGTTGAGTGTTAATAGAATTAGTAGTTAAAATAAAAAAAACTAATTATTAATTTTGATGCGAGCTAATGTTCATTTTCAATCGCAAAGGAAATCAAAAAAACATTACTGTCGCCTATAATTCATGCAATTACACTCGTTACAATTATAAGTCAAAAACCAAAACAAGCAGGAAGCAAGACAAAAGTTCATAGAAGAAACACATGTAGAATGTAAATTAAATAATAGTGTGTTAAAGAAATACTGTATAATACATATTCGTGATCAAAATTATTGATCATATTTTTAAAATATAATTTAAATCCCTTAACTGACAAGTTAGAAAAACTATCAGAATTCCAAATTCACTGATTTTAAATAAAATTTCACTTTATACTTTAAATCTTATTATATTATTAATCGCATGATGCGATTTTTTTTTCAGGTTTACAGATGAAATTTTAGATAATAGAGATTAGATTAAAAATGATATTTAAAATGTGATATTATCTTGAACTCAATTTTTACAAAAGTATATAGAGAAATGAAATGATAATATATTCACATTACTTATTCTATATTTTTATTGCAATGAAATGGATGTCTTTATGTAATTACTTGAATTATGTCACCGTTTTAATGTAATTAATTATTAACCAATTGAGTTTATGCACATTAAGTATGCAACAAATTGTGTCTCAAATAACTAAATTTTCTACAGCATACAACTACTATGCGATTTTTAGATTCCACTTTTAAAAAAATCCGCATGTTTTTTTTTAATTTTCTGGGTTGAATACATGCTTAGAAAGGTCTCGAAAAGAGAATCGATACGAAATGAAAACAAGAACACATAACTGGTGCAAAAGTATATAAAGTCATTCCAGAGTAAAACTTCATGATCGACCCTTCGGCACATAAACATTACAACCACCACCGTCCATAGGAGTATAAATATGTGTATGAAAAGGAATCGCGCACCAATAAATTTAAAATCGTCACTCGCGTTATATATAACATTTTTCAGATTTCTTGACCGATTTATCGCAAAGCCGAGCGACTAGATATAGCATACCTAGCCGACGATGACAAACATTTTGGCACAAGTGAAAATGGTCGGGACGGACGCTCGCTCGTATGTACGTTTGTATGTTATTCTGAGATACACGGAGATCGTCTGAAAACACCGACACCGAGTGCTGAGCAGAGGACTGAGCGTGTATATCGAAACCACACTGATTGCGATCTGCTGATTACGGCGACGGAATGAGAGGAACATCGCGAATGTCCAGCGATTCGCGACAGAATACGGATTCGCTGACCACGGCTGTGCGATCACAAGTGTGCCGAGCAACCCCCCGATAATACAATAATAACATACGGGCACGCACACAAGTATCGGCTGTGCTGTGGAAGTGGATGAGATTTTGTATTGAGGATTCGAACACACACGCGCGCGACGCACACACCGACACAGATGTAAATATATACATGCTTTAGAACGAACGAACGATGTCAAACCAGGGCCGTGAAGCAGCGACTTTGTCTACGGTCAGAAATAAACGTTGAGCTGGCCGGCGGCCCCGTTAAAACATGCGTCAGGGATACGCCGGGACACCTAGACCAATGGCCAATGAAAACACGTTAAGCCTATTTCACAATGATTATGTTTTTGTCCGTGTACGATAAGCCCGTTTTAGATTATTCAAAGTTTGTACATCGCAAGATTGTACTCGTGCACGCACACATGCATACATACACACATGGTTAACAGTTACGTAATGCTCTTCCTCCTGTGTATATTTTTAAACGCGTAACAATTATTCGAAAATGTTAGTGGAACGTGTTTTTCTCTCGAATAAGTGGCATACTTGTAATTAAGTTCGCCGTTTATTTACTTATTTTGCGACATACATACATACATACAAACATACGTACATACATACATACATACATACATACATATATATATATATATATATATATATATATATAAATATTTGTATAAATAATTAGACTGAAAAAAATAACAAAATGTATAAACCTACACCCTTAATTGATTAGATATACGTTAGTCAGTAAAAACACTGTCTATTTTCAATAAACCTAAAAACAAGCATTAATATATAAATAATGTTTCTATTTAAAAACGTAAATCATACCACAAACACTTTTACTGGAAAAAACTGCAAATAATTCTTCAATTTATTAACCACTAGCGATTTCAAGTAAAAAAGGAATAGATGATATTTGATAAAACATTGGACTTTAAAAACTGTTTCCAATTTTAAACGATTTTCAAATAATAATATTTTTATTTCAAATAATATTTTCGAGTACATAGCCAGATTAGATCAAATGCAGTAGCAGTGGTTATTAAAAACTATTTTTTTTTAGTGATTCCCGACTCTGATTTGCTCTTACATGCTTTCATTAAAGAAGATACTGTTTTCAATATACAAGAATTCAGCTCATTTCATGTAAGAGAGGATGGATCTAACAAAGACTGAATCTGAGCATATTTTGATAATTTTCTAATCTATTACTTGATATACAATCATTGTTTTCATGAAAAGAAAGAGAAATGTACTCTATGATTAAAATCTGGATGACTCAAAAGATTAGAATATACACACTTCAGATGTGAGTTTGCTTCATAATCTTGTAATGACTTTGTGGGCAAATTCTTTTTCATAAATGAATTATTTTTTCGTTCCACAAACCATACTAAAAAAATTAATCAAATCTGTTCAATAAATAATTATTGACCATTTTTGATTATTCTCAATGTTATCAGAACGCTAAGGTATATACATTTCTTAAATTTTTTAAATAAAATTAATAATTTTTATTTCAATGAAAAGACCAAATTAAATATAAATTATGTAACAGTACATACAAGTAAAGGATCCAAAATATCGCAAATCGATTTAAATTCTAACTATTGCCTATTAGATTTCGAGTGACATTCTGGCAACAGCCAAAATATATAGATTGCAATTAATAATAAATATTAACATTTTTAATATAGTACGAGTAAAAGGCACTATTATAAATTACAAAAATGAGAAACGAAACAATGCGGACAAGTGAACGAATGTTTAAAAAATCTCCTCGATCTGTTTCATTTAGAATCTATACAAATACCTAAATGAAATTGAGTTCTTTGATTATTGGTAATACATTCAAGAATAGAAAACTATGAGACAAAATACAAAATTATGAAAATTAAATACGAATCATTACAAACACTGTTTATATATATATATATATATATATATATATATATATATATATATATATATAGTATGTATTTGTATGTATGTATGTTTCTGTGTATTTAATTTATATTCAAAAACCAAACATATGTACAATGACTTAAAAAATAACTAAAACAATGGATATTAAAATAAAGTCTGTACACTTGACAGACGAAACAGATTTTTAAATTCTATTCTTTTAACCAACAAAGTATGCATACACGGACTGCATAAAAATGAATTAAACAATAGACTGTTATTTGTGTAATTTTGGTACCTGCTGTGATCTTTTCGAATTATTTTGGCCTATAAAGTGTTTGCCGATTATTATCTGGCTCTCATTGAAAAAAATCTATTCGCTATGATGCGACTATAAATTCTGAATGGATATTTTTCAATAAGATAAACATTTACAAGCAGTTGCGGTATTTGCTGAGTAATCGTTTTCCTGTACATTTTAAACAAATTCACTAAACTGATACGACAAGGAATTCCTTTTTAGAATTTTGTTAAGATTAAAATTAAGTACTGAATTTTCATTTAATACATTTATATACATACTATTAAAACGAAGTATAATTAAGAGTTTTAATTAAAAATAAGAGAAGAGAATAAGTATAATTAAGAGATCGAATTTAAAATATCTGTTGAATTTTTAATTTATTAATTGACAAATTACTAATCTGTTATTGACAGCGTGAAGCGATGAACGACCTTGCAAATTTTTATGTTCATATTAATGCGATGATTAATCACGCCTGTTATTCTCTGTATATCTGCTTTCCTAAAACATTATTCTTTTAACGAAATTCTTTTTTAGATATCGGTTATGACAAAGATACAGGTGCACCGTTTAGATATAAGCAAATTTTCGCCTTCTGTGATCAACACTGGGAAAAATTGATCAAATATTTTACATGGAACAAAAAATAGCCGAGACAGTTAATTTTTATTATAACATCAAATACTTTGTTATAATATATTAAATCAACATGCTAACAAATGAATAATGAAATCTACTATTCCAGGTGGTTAAATCAAGTATTTTACATTTTAGATCTAGAAGTAATGATATCCTAAATTATTTACAAAAAAAAATATCACCAAGGATTATTTTGTGATAAAATTATATTTTAAAAGTGACTAAAAAAATGTATGAAACAATCAGTCGCGAAGAAGAAATAAATCAAAAGAATCAAACTAAAATGGTTTTTTTTCTTGTTATTAATCATTTTTCATTTTTATTTATGCGTATTATAAAGTGGTCCCTATCATCATCAGAGCGCTAAAATACAGAAAATTCATTTTTGCGACTGATGCCATCGCCATAGAAATGTACATTAGCAAAAATTAAAAATTATTAACAATTATTTCATCTGAAAAGTTTTGTGACTTGTGAGGTTAGAGGAAAATTAATGTGTAAAATGAATTTATCCACAGCGACAGAATTGCACTGTGAATCAAATTGAAACCAGAAGATGTTGTCTCTGTGAAAAAGACACTGTAAAAACATCCCTTTTCCACCTACTCTATGCACAAAAAGGATGTATGTGAAAAATATAATACTACATCTATTAGCTAATAATTGGTATTTATGAATATTTAATGACAACCATTATAAAAACATGTATACGTCGATTGTTATATATTGATCGACTTGTGTACGATGATTGTCATATAAAATAAGTCAAATAATACATTAAATAAAATTACTTTAAAAAAATTTGTATCTTCATGATGTGATAGAAATATTTCTTATAAACTATTCTAAAATGCTGACATTCATAAAACAAATGTTCAAAAATAACTTTCTTTACTTAGGCATTCAATTTTATATTTCTTTTTCTATTCCATTTTTACAACAGTATTAAAATTTATTATATACTCATCACCATTTAAGAAATAATTTTCTAGTCACAATAAAATAAAATACCAAAATAGCACATAATAAAAATATGTAGTCTTTCTAATGATAAGAACAGGTATTGTCTTCTGGTACATGTCCTTTTTAAAAAAATACTTTTCTATTATAATTATGTAAGTAGTAAATTTTCTAACGTGAACTTTTTATCGTTTGTTTCATAATTTCATAAAAAATAATGGTATAAAAAATATTTACGATAAAAACATATCATTTAATTACAATTCAAACATTTGTATAATATAAATATTTTTATCTCCATTATATATATATATATATATATATATATATATATATATATATATATATATATATATATATATATTTATGTGCGTGTGTGTATGAGCGCGTGTGATGTGTGTACATGTACCCTCCTACACGCATTTAATTAAGTACACACTTTAAGTGATATATAGAAAACATAAACGCACAAAAACTAAGCCAGAAAATGTGATTATTTAACCCCACAGCAATTAATTTTGAGAAGATTATACATATGTGAACTTAGGATAGATTTTAATCTTACTAGTACTTCCTGTATCTTATATATCCAGGATTAACAGGGTTTATTGCAGTGTTTTTACATATTACACACAAATCTGACAAGTAAAGAACACTGATGCATATGGAAAAATATAACTGTAAAATTTTTGTATTTAAAACAGTATTATGCATACATATACATATATATATATATATATATATATATATATATATATATATATATATATATATATATACTATAATACAACACATTTATTGAAACTGTAAGTAAATTTATAAAAATTTAACAGTACTAATATAACTACTACACGAATAAAAAAAATTGATGAATGTCTCTGACAGAAAGATAAAATTATATCAAAACTATTTATTGGTGTTTTAAAAAATATGTCTAATGAACTTAACTGTGCCAATTATAGAATAATACTTAATAGCTGAAGCCTCAGCCACGTCCGTTTAACTAATTCTATTGTTATTATAGCTAATACAATCAACGTACTTGAAAAGATGATTAAAAAATTAGAGGAAGCTGTTCCTGAAATGGGTCTGGAGATTAACTCTACCAATTATCAAGTAATATTTAACACAATAGTTCTCTTCTTCCATATTTTATCATTAGGTCGATTGGTTTCGACACTCGAGCTACCTTTATGTAGCTTGCAACTAATTATAAAAAGATAAACTTTAAAAATAAATTTATTGATTTATAATTTTTAACACAAATATAAATATTTTTATTTATGGGTAATTGAAACGGTTACTGGATCATTAAATATAATACACAGTTATTTTATACTCATGAATTGATTGTTGTGTGTTTTGAATATTTACTGTTTAAGAATTTTTGGAGGAGTAAAATGAATAATTGTACAAAACTAAGGATTTTATGCATGTTTATATACATATATATATATATATATATATATATATATATATATATATATATATATATATATATATATATATATAACTAAAATCATAATCACAAACATGGTTTACAGAATTAATAAAATAAGAGTTTGAAAAGATTGGGCGAACAGCAAAAATCGCCAAAATATGAATAAGAGAATTTACTGATTGAATCTCATAAATATAAAAGAGCTCATAAAATGACTATTGAAGAAATGAAATGAAAATATTGGAAAATTAATTATTTATTTTTAGAAAAAAGAATTGTTTAAACTGTGTAATTTTTGGAAAAGTTCAATCCAGTAGTGAGCTGACACATACTGATGATTATATATATATATATATATATATATATATATATATATATATATATATATATATATATATATATATATATATATATATATATATATTCATAGCGTTTACAAAATGATAGCGTAAGGATGTAAAAAATTCTAGAAAAGTTAATTGAACAAAACATTACAAAATCAATAGTTATTTTAAACATAAGACAATACGGAACCGGTGCCACTCCTTGTACACCAATATTTATATTTTCAAGACATTAAAAGCCATACTTCGAGTAATTAAGAGACACAGTAGCAGAAAAATTTAATGAGCACGTTTCCTGTTAGTTGAGTGCGCAATATGCGCGTCTCTTACATGGCATTAATAACAATATTTCGGAAAATATTCCCATTTTGTTATATTTCTTGCGATCTATGAACGTACACATAAAACAGATTAATGATTAGTTAGATGCGGTTCACTAACTAAAGCGTGGGCTGATTTATACTCGCTTTGATGACATACGTAATAAAAACAAAAGTGATGTTATCTTACATAAAAGAACCAACTGAGTCATCGTACACGAATTAAATTGCTAATAGGATCGGATCGATTCGCCGAATTAATTATTCGCTGAGCTGTCGGGTGCAGTTACATTTTTTTCTTAATGGAAATTAATTATTACCGTTAATTCGAGTTTTAATTACATTATTTGTTTCATAAAGATAAAAGATATCCACATCTTTGGATCTAACAGAGACGATTTTTATATTAACGGCATGTAAATGTACTCATTAAATTCAATTAAACTAAATAATATTCACGCATGCAGTTTTAAATTCCAACAGTTTGAGTTTAAATATTTATTTTTTTCATTTTCATGAAACCAAAAGTCCTATGTAATGTGGTATGGTAATGGTTCTTAATTTACAGATATTGACTACCTATAAAAGATATTGACGCCGGCAGAGAAGATATGTGAAATGCCTCTCAGAGAATTATTTTAATCACGTCATAAAAAGTTCATTAATTAATTCGAGAAGCGATGGGAGGTATGCACATTAGTTTCAGTTTCAAAGTATATGTGAAGATAAAAAGATTTACAAGCCTGTAATATTATAAATATTTCATGCTATACAATTTTTACAAAAAGAGCGAAATTTTATAAAACTATATATATATATATATATATATATATATATATATATATAATATGACGCAATGATGTCCTCATAATATTTTCATCCTACTCTATTATTACAACATAAAATATCACAAACAATGACAGAAAATATACTAAAATCGCTTATTTTTAGAAATGTTAAGATAGTTTTGACACGAATTGAATGTGCATATAGTTTAAATCAACTAGTGAAGAAAAAAAAAACAGAGAACAAGAATGAAAAACACAAGTAAAAAGCACACATTTCAGTTTTAAAAGTGTATGACTTAACAAACATGTTTATGTGACAATTTTTTTTAAAAAACAGATTCTCTTCTGGTTTATATGCAATAAACAAATTAATTACATTATTATTACGACACAGATAAAAAGTAGATATTTCATGTATCATTCGATATTTGCCTATAAAAACAAATTCGTTCACTGACTTGAAATTCTTTTCTTGTCAAATAAAAAATAGATATTAGAAATAGTTCTAAAAAAGTGAGTCGACTGATTTCTATGCACTTACGTTCATACAAACATACAACTGCATATATGGGTATATATGTGTGTGTGTGTGTATATATATATATATATATATATATATATATATATATGTCTGTGTGTGTGTATGTGTGTCTAATATTAAAAGGATTCATGTTTTAAATTTCATCTATGCGATTATGACATCTCGAAATGTCATCCATGGATAATAATGTGTAGGTGATAGACGGATACCCGGGCTGCATGCCCTCACCGTTTCCAACGTAACAGCAGTCCAATCACCACCACCCAGTTTATACCTGGATGCACTACGCCGACCTACAGAACTATGCCAGCTGAGCTATTTATACAGAGCATAGATTTTTTTAATTACTGGCGCGTAACGTTTAACAGATACAGGATGTGTTTTAAATCAAAATTTTATGCGATTGTACAAACAATATATGTTTATTAAACGGTTCTCTAATTTCTCAACTTTCACCCAACTTTCGTAAACTTGATTATGTCAATAGGAAATTATTATTAAACGTATAATGGAGGTAAACACTGATCGCACTCGCATCTCATTAATCATTCAAATTGATTCAGTCAAGAGATGAGCTCAAGAATACTACTATATTAACTTTTTTTTCTTATATAAATTTGCATGTAATGTTTCAACCTCTTAGCTGAGTCACCCTATTTTCAAAGTGTGTACTTACATTGTGTCGCAAAAATCAAAGAATGACGAGTATAGTCGTCAAACACAGAGTATATGCAGTTGCTGTAAAATTGAACTACATTGTAACGAAATGATTTTTGATTTTGTTGAAAAATCAATACCTGTATTGCTCAAATTCATCTTCATGACGAGTATACTAGCCATACACAACTAAAAGGTTAAAAGATATACAAATATATTATTATTATTGCAGTACAATTTATTTTATAATTCCAATTTTTGTTATTTATCTTAATAATATGCCACTATCGTAACATATCGAGACATTTTAAAATACAAGTTTATACTTTTTCTATCAGAATTAATAATTATTTAAAGAGTTCGTTTAACTCTTAGATAGTTACAACAATAAACTGTTTTCATTTATACTTCTTCTATACAACAAAGTGAATTATAAGTCATTTAAAAAAGACAGATACATTCAATCCCGTATCATTCTTTTTTACCCTACACGAATATTCTATTCATATGATTGTAGTTTTAAGAAGTCAAAAATCTATGTAACAATAACATCAGCGAGAGAAGAATGATTATTAATGAATGAATGAATGATTACGAATCTAATCACTACAAATCGGATGTTTCTATAATTTATAAATTATACAAATGTTTGCTTTAAAATAGTATGGCTCGTTTTATATTTAACCCTTTGCACTCAGAGATTTTTTTCATCTCACTTACCAGCAACTCTAACATATTTCTTAACAAAATATCAAGTAATAAATAACTTCAAATAAAATGATATAGCATTATAAATATTTTTTTTGTTCAAATGAAACTTCAAAAATGCATTTATTAATTTATGTTTTATATAAAAAAATAATATTGTTATTTGTTAGATTAATGACGTCCCCTCAGAGGCGACTGTCAAGTGAAAAGGATTAACATGCATGTAGACAAAATTAAATTGGACGAATTGTATTACAACTGTCATACTATTACATCTTAGTATACAGTTTGAATTCAAGTCTTCCAATAAGTCACATTTCAAACATAAATGCAATTCTGTTTCCGTTGTGATTTTTTGTGAGGATTAACAACAGATTGTTCTATACTTCAACTCTCTGAGAATGATGGTTTCGCGATCGAAACGCAACAATCAGAGAGCGGTCAATAAACGATTATTGAATTGTTTGATCAAAATTATTTTTTGTGATGTTTGTGAAAGTTCATTTGTGAAATAATATTCTAATCTACCTAATATGTTAATTACTGGTTACTTACGTTCCTTTCATTGCGCTCATTAGATCATATCATCTTACAAATATTTTATTTACAATTTATAATGTGCGATGCTTGCTTAGCAATTAATTGTAAACAATACACTCATTATACAGTCAAATTTGTAACAAGTGTGTTATATACAAATATACCTCCTCTCTCTTTTTCTCTGTATATATATATATATATATATATATATATATATATATATATATATATATATATATATATATATATATATATGTCCGTATATCTCCTAATAAAGATGTGTCTATTAGAAAAAAAAATAAAGCAATATATTCTCAAACACAAGCAAATAGACAAACTAAGACTTTATTAAATGAAAATATAGATACGAAAAATGACACATTAAATTTATAATAAACGGAATTCAAAAAATAATGGTACTTTTTGCATCTTAGTTGTATTATATTCTTGAATTTGTAAACATATTTACTGATTTTTGTTAACTGTCTATTTAATGTATCCTGCGACATAAGAAAACACTACTTTTCAATCTCCTAATTAAAAATGATACATGCTTTTACACAGAAGAATTACACAGTAACATTGTAAATTGTATTGCAAATTGGTATGCGTAGAAAAGATGGTATCTTTACGGATGTCAAATGTAATTAAAAAAATGAAAGTTCAACCTTCAAGATGACTGGGCAAAGGGACCACAAAAATTAATATAATCATTTAGGTGTCTGAAATTGGATATAAACGCAAATAAACAATTCAGGCGCCAGAAGAGAAGCTAAATGCACTATATTTTGAATGGAAAGAACAAGGTAATGACTAGTTCATGTAGGCTTGTCAAATTAACTGAGAATTTATCAAGAGAGTGAATCATTTCTTAATCACCTAATCACAAGTAATAAAAACAGATTATGCACTTGAAAGAACTGTGAAGAATACGTCCATTACAAGTTTCCCAAATTCGACAAAACAATAATTTCTAACTTTTATTCCAAATAGATGAGTTTAAAACAGCGTGATAAGAAAAAAATTCGTTTTCATCAAAATAAACTTGCCGTTTTATAACATAAAGCTCGATTGTAGGTCACACTGACAATATAGATAAAATAAATAGTTTAAAAAAATGGACTAGAATGTTATAACTCAGTCATTATATTTTTAGATTTAGCTCTTATCTCATAACCCTCTATTCGAGTTTTTCAGCATTTTATTAAGAATAAACATTAATAACAATTCGCTTATCAAATACATACTTGAATATTTTCTAGTATTGAAGCTTCCAGAATTTTAGAAAAAAAGAGTCAAAGAATTAACAAGTGAGTGAGAAAATGTTATATCTAAAAGTGGAAATCATATAATCGATTAAATCAAGACAAACGACTTTCCTACAATGTTTACACAGTGATAAAAAAATTCAATGTTAGTTTTAACTTTATCTACTACTTCTTGTATAAATAGTACTTTCATAGTAAACAAAATTCTTTGTAATATTGTGCAATTAATTATATAAAATTAAAGAAAACTTTCATTATTTTCAATTTGTTACTGAAAAACGAATGATGTTCTTATTATACACTTTATTGTTTATTTTTTAAAAAAAATGATACATTAAATTAATTTTAACAGAAATTTCTTATACGGCTTTAATTGTTTAAATAAATTTTAAACGCAGGGTTTACAAACTTACGAAAACATATTTTTCTGCATACTGCATTCCAATGGATGCAACTAGGATAAAACGATTTATATCACAAAGACGTTCTGTACATAAATTGTAACAGTTCATCTTACAACACAGAAGTATAATTATAATGGATAAATATACTTGGTGTTTGTCCTTTGGCGTTCAACTGCGCAATACAGCAATCTGTGCCGTTTGCTGCATACGCCAAGTTGC
Organism: Acanthacorydalis orientalis; assembly: GCA_034766995.1. NCBI lineage: Eukaryota > Metazoa > Arthropoda > Insecta > Megaloptera > Corydalidae > Acanthacorydalis > Acanthacorydalis orientalis. The sequence continues at coordinate 21,514,841 of CM068318.1, read as the reverse complement.
AATTGCATTGTGAATGGCGTTACATTAGTCCCATAACTGCAAACTAGCCAAATTAAGTTTATAAATTATGCGGCATGTAATTCAAGAGTTATTCGACTAAAATTAGATATTCGCGTGAAGGCGTTGTGTATGTTTTGTCTTCCTTGTAAATAGTGTAAATAAAAAGTACGATTTAATCTATTTTTAACATCTCGATAAATGTGTACTTTGAATACATATTTGAATCAGGAATGTGAAGTTTTGACACTGAAAAACGTCTAACTAAACAGTTCTGACACAAATATATTATGCAATATTGATATAAAACGCTTACATACATACATACATATATATATATATATATATATACATATATATATATATATATATATATATATATATATATATATATATATATGTATATATACAGTATGAACTTTGTACTTAAAATATTCAAAACATGCAGCAATATAATAATTGCACGTATGAAAAAATAACATTTTGTATTTTTAAAATTGCAACGGTTTGTTCTTACATCGGTTTTTTTAGTTATAAGATATGACATATTTTTTTAAATAAAATGAGAGAATTGATAATTGTGGAACACTTGTTTCTTTTTCATACAAATTAATTAGATATTAATGTCAGTATGTCTATATTTATTAATGCATGATCATAAATGAACAAGGTAGTATACAAGATGCGAAATTATTGAACAAAAAGAAGAAAATGATAATCTTATATGAAATTTATCAATGATACTTCTCAATATACTTTGGAACAAAATATTTTTAAAGAATATAATGGCCAATGTGCCTCAGATGATAACAATTAGAAATTGTAAAAACACGGTTATGTAAAACAAAAAGTTAAGTAAAATATGAGTTAAAATATTGGCGTAGTCGGGAACTGGATCGAGCAAAACACATTCTTCTATAAATTGGTATTTAAAAAAAATTACGAAAAGATTGCACCGATAAATCTAACAAGCTCTATATAAATGCAACTATAATAAAAATATATAACTATAGTATGAAGAAATATTTTAAATACTCAATAAAAATAGAACGAAATGACCCCTTTGGAATCACATTATGATATAAACGATATACAGTTATACTTATTCTCCAGTATAGTTAATTGTACCTTTTCTCCAGTCCAGGTAAAATGTAAAGAAAGTATTTATCCGAATTGTCTATACATGAACTGATCAGCATTACAAAATGTTAATTCCCAACACTGTGGACAAGCCGAATAGAAATATCTCGGTTACGATCCGCATAGCTCGAACCGTCGAGCAGCAAAACCATCCGAAACGTTTCCAAGACAACAGTTCGTTATACGAAAGATTCAATAATAGAGTCGTTCGTACAAATATCGACCGCTAGACGAGTGCGCCACTACAGTACTGTATGCAATGTGTTCGTGCAACTGACGACAGATGGCGCGGACGTCGCAAAAAATTAAAATAAAAACCGCTTATAATTTATGTAGGTAAAACACTTCACTCGAACAGATATCTTTATGCCGCACTAAATGTTCATATGAAATACACTTTCAAGTCATTATTATTGGGCACGGTTTTATAGTAGTGACGTACGTAAATCTAAATCATAAAATATGTGAATCGTAAATCTATGCATTTCTATTTGAAACATTGTTGCTTTTGTAACGCGATCAGATATGAATATTTATATACAATAAGAATAAAATAAATATTTATGTATAGAGAAAATATGACTATTATACATATTTATTTAATTTTTAAACATTATACATATACGTGTATATATATACATATATATATATATATATATATATATATATATATATATATATATATATATATATATATATATATATAATAAAACGGTCTTAATAGGATTTGGAAAATTTATAACTGACTAATAAGTGAATGTCTAAAAAAAGTTCGTATGATTCGATGTGACGCCATAATACATATCCTCTCAGTCTACAATTTGGAATCTTTTATATAATAAACTAATGTTATGACTTTTTAATAATCGAAAAATTACTTTGAAAAAAATATACTATCATTGTATTAAACTCGGTTGGAAGACGTGAAGGACACACACCTGTTTATAACTTAGAAAAAATCGATTTTTTGCATTTTGATTTTTTGCATTTTCTAAAAGTTCAATGTCTAAAAAATATAACCCGAAAATGTTATATTGATATCAGTAAAATTGACGAAGTTATAGCTCTTCGTAAAGCACTTAATTAAACTACAACAGAATCATACTTGAGTTCAAACCCGTTTCTCTCAAAACACGGTTTTCGAAAACAGTGTCCCGTATATTTCGAGAACTTATTGATAGACTGATTTGAAATTTTCAGAAAATACGCTAAGAAACATTATTAATCGAATAGGGTGTTTTTTTTTAAAAAAAAATGTAATATTTACATAAAAATAGTGACATTTTTCACCGATTTTTTCATGCTTAAGTTTCGCTCGGTGCCATTTTTATAAAAATAAAGATATTTTACATTTGTAAGTAACTTTAAAACCCTGTTTAATTTTTTGATTCCAAATGATAGGTTTTAGCTGAACAACGATTACAACCGAACTACTCAAAAAAATTTTCTTCATTTGTTGACTGACATATCACTTTTCTTTTTAATATTTTTGAATGCTTGTTTTTCGACAAAATACTCTCAATAAATGTAACTTTACTTATAGAAAATCATTTCATTATAATCTATATTTTCAGAGAAAACAAAATCTGAATTTAAACCTTTTTTCATGCCTCTAGGTAGGTGTAACCCCGTAAGTACATTCAAAAGAACGGAAATATTATATTAATGCAATAATAGTAAAACTGAATATGAAAGTATGTAAAGATAATGGAAAATTCCAGAAGAGAAAGAATGTATGAAGAACATATTCGATAAAAAAAAATGTCAAACAACAAAATAGAGAAACAGACACGAAGAAAATTTGAATAAAAAAATATTGGACTATAGACACGCCTGTTTCTATACACAAGAGAAAAATAAAAAAGGATACATAATAATATAAAAAAAACAGTCAATCATTTAACTCCTTTCAACCACAAAAGTATTATAGATGTAGACGTATATACATAAAAAAAATACAAAACTGAGAGATAGAAAAGAAATAACAAAAGGTAGATAACGCAGAATAGCAAAAGGTTAAACATGACGAACCAATTTGTGTATTGTGAAATTCAGAAGTAAATATAAAGTATTTAGTCAAAACGTAAACATTTAAAGGAATTAAGAAACAAATTAAAAACTGACAAGTATTCTAATACTAGTGACGTTAGTGGAGAAAAAAACACGATCACCATATTAGAAAAATATTTAAGTAAAAAGATGGAACAATATAAGAAATACTAAAGGAAATAAGTCAGGTATAAACTTCAAAATAATTGTGTAAATAATACTGTATTCATTTATAAGATATGACAAATAATATTATACTGGACGTAAACGATAAAGTCTGAGCACAGATCAAATAAATGATTATTCAATTATTTCTCTCTCTCTCTCTCTCTATACACACACACACACACACATATATATATATATATATATATATATATATATATATATATATATATTGCAAACGCAGTACTCAACCTGTTAGAAGAATTAATCTAACTTAATAAATAACGATTTATTTCACTAATTACAACATTTTGAAATAACTAATTCGTAAAGAGAAAAAATTTACACTCATTTGTGGCTTTTCAATTTTTAGCATGTGAAAATTATTGAGAATATTTTTCATCCAGTAAAACTTTACTTAATATAAAACATTTTCTGTCTAAATATTTGCTTGTCCGGATTGTTCGCACCGCCATTTTGTATATATGTACAAATGAATACATGTGTGTGTGTGTGTGTGTGTGTATATATAATTATATATATAGATATATATATATAAATATATATATATATATATGTATATATAAATATATACATATATATATATATATATACATATATATATATATATATATATATATATATATATATATATATATATATATATATATATATATATATATATAATTAAATACGATGGTAACAGTTTCTCTTGGAATGTACCAAAAAATCTGAGTTAGCGAATTGTTAAATAAACAATCATCTGTTTTAAGCTATTTTCTTATAATTAAACTAATCTACCTCAATTTTTAGCATTAGATGCATAATCTAACGAGTTTATAGGATAAAGATCACCAGGGCAATGAATCAACGAGATCACAGGTATAAAATGTAAAATTACAATAAAAATAATCCTTTAAAAGTTTCGGTAGCACAAAATGAAGAATCGTGGTATTAAAATAATATTCTAAATAATAAGACACAACATTTAAAATAATGTTTATTTTTCGTTTTTATTTCATTTTTAGTTTTGATTCTATTTATTTTATAATTGAACTTGTCTGTTAAAAAATAATAAATATTAACTGAAAGCGAAACTGAATTTGTTTAGTAATTAAAGAACTTTAATAAAAATAAACAGTGGATTGTATGCGTACACCCTCAATCGATTCTACTGAAGAAAGGCAAATAATTTTTAAAAATATCAAGTAATTGCACAGGAACACAAATAATCGTCTTATGAATAATAATAAAATAGCGATTTTGTGAAAATCATTATAACGAGAATAAAAACAATAATGAAATTATTGAAGTTGCAGATTGGCTGCCGTGCGACTGAGATACCACCAGCTGTGTTCACTCTGTCAAATTCCAAGTGAACGCAGGGTGGCTCCCAGCCCCCCGACAGTATGTTTTTAACCGTAACGGTTACCCAGAACTGTTTTCGGCGAATAATTAACATGCATTTTAAATCGTAAACAGTAATTAGTGCAAAGATAAAACTACGAATTAAATAATTAAAATGTAATTAAAGCTGAAAATAAATAAATTAAAAATGACTAACTGTGAATCGATTCATTTAGATTCGTACGAAATGAACAGGTGTACTGAAAACATGTCCACTGTTTATTGTATTTAGTCATTTATTTCCTCCTATCTATTTGATATATTTAAATTTTATTACTGCAAAAAGTCAGTACATTAACGTTTATTTTTTATGTAGATTTTAAATATGCTGCATATGAAATAAAACGACTTGATTAGAATTTACAAATGACGTTTGTAAAATTGAAATTTCTTGCTTCGTTTACTTAGCAATAAATCTGTCTTACAAGCAAATTGCTTTCTGAATATATATTAAATAATTTATTGGTTTCACTAAAACGATTTCATATATCAAACATTTAATTAAAACGGTGTTCGTCATACATTCCAATTAAATCGATCGAGTCGTAAAGATTCGAATGAAAAATCGACAATGATTTTTGAAAATATGATTGTACCAAATGGTATTATCTTTTCACTTTAATACTTAATAATTTCATATGTATAGATTATACTATTTTTAAAATCAATAAATAGGAACGTGGTCACATTTTGAATAATTTTTGTATTGACAATTGGTTTAATTTAATGATAAAAAAATAAATATCTATTCATATCAATACAATTTATTATGTCTTCTATATCTTCAACGTTTAACAAAAACACAATACTATTTGTTTAATAAAGTACGAATCTTATAAAATATGAAAAAAATAGTTTTTCTCTATTTTTCGACAATTTGTTTGTGAACAATATTTTGTTTTGGAACAAGTACAAGGAAGGTTAAAGCATGGCTTAAGTAATACATTAGCAGAAACAGGCAGATTATTAGAGACAAATTTACCAAAAATGCAGTAATGAATACTATAAAATCGGGTATACAAGTATCACTATATATTATTTGTAACAACGGTGACACGTTCAAAGTTCAGCATAGGATAGACAATATACACGTATGAGAAAACAATAAGGAAATTAAGAAAAAAAGCAATGAAACAAAAAGTTAATTGATAAAATTAATCTGAAATAAAGAATACAGAATGAGCATGTTTTAATTCAATTCATTTTAATAAAAATAATCTTCAATTTTTAATCTACTTCTCTCAAAACCGTGCATTTTTTATTTTGAAGCACTTTTTTGAGGAGTACTTCCCATATAAACTTATACACATTTATTTTTCCTAACCACCACTTCAATTATATGGCAATAAAGTGAAAGGAATCATTTATATACAATAATAACGGGAAAAAACTAAAAAATTCGAGAAAAATTTGACAAAAAATTTAGTCTTTTTTACCAGACAAAATTTTTATTTAAAAAAAATATGGAATGATTTATTCTGCCGATTTAAAAATCAAAAATTGATATAAACAATGATTTTTACTTCAATTCGATAAGTGGAGTGAAATTAAAGGAATCAGTATTTAAAAATCACAAATTTAATACGAGGTAAGGGAAACCATGCCAAAATCAGGGAGGAGTTAGTATGATATATTGGCAATGTAAGCTTTTACAGCTATTATGGTGGTAGGAAAATAACTGCAGTTTTTGTTTTCTAAATTCTTACCTTCATTTTTTTCAATGAAAGTGTTATTCCATCGTGTTTATGTTAATAGCATTTTAAAGTGCATTTTTCGATATGTATTTTGGTAATATCGACTTTGGTTTTATTATTAATTTTGCTTCAAATTAGACTATTGAATTAAAAATGGAAAAAAAGCAAATATGAGCATTTTTTTGTGTGAGTACAAAATGGGTGATAAAGCAGTAGAAACTGTTCGTAAACTAAACGATGCTTTTGGTGTGGGTACTGTTAAGGAACGTACGGTACAATGGTGGTTCCAAAAGAAGAGATTAATTGAATCAGAACCACGCACAAGAATTCGAGAGCTTGCAAAAAAGTTAGGCGTTAATCGTTCAACAATTCTGGACCACTTAAAACAGTTATGAAAATCAAAAAAGAAAAAAATGTATATGAATAAGAATGTCATAAACCGCAATTATTTTTCTACCAATCTAATATATATATATATATATATATATATATATATATATATATATATATATATATATATATATATATATATATATACATACATACATATTTATAAAATCTCTTTATTCGACTTGTATTCAGATAGGGGAAGGGGATACCAGGAAAATTTAACATTAAATTTACTTCATTTATTTTATAATCCTACTTTCCTTAATTCCTATCTTTTTAAAAAAATGTTTGGTTTGGGACCAAGTATATTGTGTTTCCAATTTATAAATACATAAAAAAAAATAGAAATATTAATCGAATGAATTTCTTTCTTTAAATTAAGGTTATACAGGGTAGAATGTTGCATACTTTTTGATAATTTCATAGTAATAACGATATTAATATTTGACGAGAAAGTGAACATATTTTAAAATTTATAATTTAATGTTTGAATACATAACTATGTACTTGTCGTCTGTTATATATTATTAATTAATAACACACAACAGTGCCAATAAAAAAAATTCTGAACAACAACATTGGATAGTCAATTTTTTTTCAAAAAAGCACAATCATCATAGAAAGAGTCAAAATATTTCGATAACCAAAAAAACAACTGAAATTACAGATCTGATAGTTCTTGTCACTTCCTCTTTTGATATTAGTAATATTTCTCAACTAAAAACCGACGTTTAAATAACGACACTGGGAAATAATTTATTTTCACATACAAATATAAACACTCACTAATGAAATTTCATATCTGAATAACACATTAGTTACACTAAAATATCAAACAAAAACATGTATGTAAGTAATCTAAATCCACACATTACGTTTTCAATCGATATCACGTTGTATAAAATTCACGTAATCCAGCATCCTTGTCAAAATGCTCAAACTGTGGAAGAGATAATGTCGAGAGAGAAAAAAATAATCTCTTCGATCAGCCAAAACCGTGACTGCGACATATTCATATTCGAAGATGAATGATTAGCTCCGTTATAATACCATACAATCATTGGGGTGCGTGCTGTATGCCTTGTGTGGGGTGAATTATACAAGGGTAGATATTTTACATACAGTATTTTATTTTGTAGAATGTTTTATGAAAATATTTGTATAATTTTTTAATTAATTTCGAGCAACCGTCTCGTAATACTATAAAAAAACATATAGCCGATATGGTATGGTTTTATGTTTTACTTACGTACGTATTTTCTTATCAACTAAACAATGTACCTGAGATAAAATTGTAAGACCAACTGATATGTTGCCCTGAACATTGAAATAATTGTTTAATTTTTCAAGGGCATCATTCAAAGTCGAGTAGTTTCAAAAACTAGCGGTAAATAATATTTCATTTAGAATTTTGTTTTATTAAACTTGAAGCATTAGGTTGGTACAAAAATAATTGCGGTTTTTATCATTTTAAGTTTGACGCTGATTTTTCTAGATACCGTTATCTTTTGTTATAGTCATGTGATACATCATTGTAAACAATGAAATTAGCATTACTGTTTTCATGTGAGTTTAAACAGGGACGTAAAAATAAAAACTGTTCGAAATATCAAATTTATTTTTGGCGAAGAGTCAACTAGTGAACGTACAACTCAACACTGGTTCCAAAAATTTCATGATGGAAACGAAAGCCTTGATGATGATGATGATGGTCGTGGACATCTTTAACTATAGATAATAATGATTTAAGAACCATTATTGAAGCGGAACGACATAAATAATTCGAGAGGTAGTAGAAGAACTCAATGTTGATTATTCAACAGTTGTTCGACATTTGAGCCTGTTTGGAGAAACAAAAAAGCTGGATAAATGGGTGTCGTATGCTAAACGAATATCAAGCAATTCGGCGATACTCAGTTGTTTGTTGATCGTATTGTCGCATGTGATGAAAAGTGTATTCTTTACAACAACAGGAAACGTGCATCACAATGGCTAGAGCGAGGATAAGCACCAAAATAGTTTCCTAAATAGAAGCATCATAAAAAAAATATTATAGTCACTGTTTGGTGGTTAAGTGGCATCGTTTATTATAACGTCTTAAATCATTGTAAAACAATAACAGCAGAAAAATATTGTCAGGAAATTGAAACAAATGTATGAAAATTTGTATCGTTTGCGATCAGCATAATCAATCGCAAAGAACCAATTCTTCTTCATGACAATGGCCGACCACACGTCTCACAAATGATTTTAAAAAAATTAAATGAACTGGGTTATGAAACCTTACTTCACCCACTTTAATTTTCGGACCTGTCTCCGACAGATTATCATTTTTTTTAAACGTTTGAGTAATTTCTTATGAATGTTTTCAAAGATAAACACCATCATTTCAAAGCCTTCTCGACGAATTCGTTAATTCAAGGACTCCAGAAATCTATCTTGTAGGACTAAACGAACTTGTTTCCCGTTGGGAGAAATGTGTGCAGGCCAACAGTCTTTATTCTGATTAATAAATATAATTTTTAACTGATATATGCGTCTTTATACTTGATACGTAAAAACCGCAATTGTTTTAGCACCAACCTAATACATTTTTTTTATATAGCGTGCATTCCTAGCAAAAACATGTTTAATAAAAAGCGTAAATCTGTAATTTGTATTAACACATTCGCTACGGATGACGCACATGCCAGTCTTTAGAGTTCCCTGTCAAAAACAAGGATTACTCGTACGTGAGTCTTTTCATACGTCCACTTCGACCTTAAAAAAATGGACCAGCGCGATAAATGTTTTGTTATGTTTAAAGATGCCGCTAAATATTTTTGACAGATCATTTTAAAAAAATATTTTAATACTGTTACAATTTCTTTTTTATTTCGCGATTTTTGTAGAATTTTTTTCGGAAATTTCATCGACTCGTTTACTTCTTTGATGAAATTCGAAAAATATTTTGTAGGAACTTTGAGAAACATCTGGATCACACATGGTAAACAGAAATTTTCCACTAAAACTACTAATTTATATATAAGACGTAGATGAGTTTCTAGTTTCACATTATTCCTTTTACACAAAATATTAAATTTATATAAAATGTACGAATTGATGGGAAATACTTCTAAGCCCTAGAAGTTTTCGCTACTAGCAAACTTCACAGTGGTCCATATACTATGTACATAAGGCATGTGTTGTTGTTTCGACTAAGAAATATGCCTCAGCAGCAAATGATTATTTTTGTCGCCTCAGAGAGGTGACATATGAGTTTTATAATAAATCTATATTGTCGTCTCTAGCGTGACATAGGATTTCAAAGGGTTAAGGTTACTCAAACGTGTTTTTAATTTTTGTAATCATTTTCTAGAAGCATATAATTGTTTTCTTTCCATTTCACTTAATGAATAAATCAATATAATTTTTCGATAACAGTGGATATCTCTAATGTTTTCCTTTTAAACAAGTTTTAGTACTCAATAAAGCAAGTTAAAACTTTCTACATTCCAGAAACAATTTATTGTAATATTTATAATATTTTAACTAACCACCCTTGAATAATGTAATATAGTTAATGTAAGTTATAATAATTATAATGCATTACTTGCCACATTATATTGTAGTAAAAATGTACTACATTGCAATGGCATAAGACATTATGAATCCAGGTGTCATAAGCACAAGGCTTTCATTCAAGTCTCAGAAGTCATATATGGTAATCATTTCTAGCCTGAAGTTGTATTGATCTCTCTCACATGTATCAGTGATATATATATATATATATATATATATATATATATATATATATATATATATATATATATATATATATAAAAACATATATGTGGTCGTTTGATAAATTTGGTAAATTTCTATATATTGACACCGCTCATTTGGTAACATCATAGCTATCAAGTGTCGCATTTTAATCTAGCATAGGTGAAATTTCAGCCAGAAGCGAAACGTTATTCCGTTCTTCAGATGTTTGAAGCGAGCATTGTAGCAGCTGGCGCAAAAAAAGAAAAAATAAGCAGGTCTTTTGGGTCGATTAGTCATCGCGAATGATACGTGGATCCACTACTACACACCTGAGTTGAAGCAGTAGTGAAAGCAGTGGACATCAACTGTTGAAAGTGGGTGGAAGAAGGCGAAGATCGTTTTGTCGACTGGGAAAATGATGGTCACTGTTTTTGGAATTCCAAATAAATCATTCAGATGGATTACTTTGTGACGGGAAAAACGATAAAAGAAACCTATTACGCAACACCATTGGACCGTTTGAAATAAGAGATGAAAAAAATTGCTAACATTGGCACACAAGAAGTGCTCTTTCACTATAACAACGCGCCGTCCCACAAATCGACCGTCGCAATGGCAAAATGGAAAGAAATAGGCTTCGAACTGATTCTTCATCTACCCTATTCTCCGGACTTGGTCCCGTGCGAGTTCTTCCTCTTCCCAAATTTGAAAATTTGTTTCTGTGGGAAGAAATTCTCGTCGAATGGGGATGTTATCGTCGCTGTCAATGCGCATTTTGCGCACTACCTGGACCAAGTGTATAGCCCTAAATTGATACTATATTGAGAAATAAAATGTTTTTTTTTCTAAAAAAAAGAAAACGGTATTTAACTTGCTTTTTACCATACGTATCAAACGACCCTTGTATTTGAGAAAAATGTTTTAGTTAACACAAATGTGCAAATTATTATCCATGCCCCGTTTGGAATGAGTAATTTTTTCACGCCATACGGAAAAAATTAGACAATCATAATATTATATATATATATATAACATATTTACTAGCAAATTTCCAACTGTTAGACAAGATTTACGAACAAAAAATCAAAAATGTTTCTTAATGGTATAATATTTCGAAAATAAATTACAATTTATTAAAATATTTGATAAGTTCGAGATTCGAAATACAACATTAAGATAGTTAAGAACTATAAATAAAACTATTTTTAAATTAAACTGAACTACTAATTTTACTCATATGAAATTTTCGTCTATCAATTCGATTACATTTGTAGCTATGTTTTAAATACCGGAATTGTTTCCATTAAAATTCTAATCGTGTGTTGAAAAAAATGCATATAATGCGTGCGTATATAATATTAGAATGTAAATACATATATTCACGTGACAACGAACTCTATTTTACATTACATGGTGTGATAAAAGTATTGATAAAAACAATTAATTTGAATTACACTTACAGTCGACTAGACGGCTCGACATTCGCTTCGTCACCCTCGATACGATACACCTTGCCAGACATAACGTATTCGAATGAATCGGCACGTGAACCCTCGCTCTCTAAGCCCGCCGGGTTCCATTCACCACCGTCTGGATATCCATCCTCACGCAGGGTCGTTGCGAGCACCAGCCGAAACTTATCACCTGTCGGACAAACATGCACTATGTAGATAGAGAACAGGTTAGGTACGATTATACAAAAAAAAAATGCATTGTAAGTGTTAAACGAAATTCGACATTTACCAACCAGCGCAAACAATTTTTTTTTAGTTTATTTGTAGGTGAGTATTGCAACCGATGCATTTAAAATTCATCCTATGTTTATTGCAGGTAAAATTTTAAATGAGAATAATTTCTAACGTGGATAACCATAATTAATTGAATCTATAAAACGTCTAATATGAAATTCTTAACTTTTATCGTAATCAACATAACGTTTTTATATCACGAAATTGGAGAGGTAAATTATGACGTTAATTAATTATAAATCATAACCGTTTACAAGAGCAATAAAAATCATGAATTATGTATTATTCGAAATTATAATCAATTATAAAATAAATTACATATACATACATTTAATTACAAACATACATTATATATATATATATATATATGTATATATATATATATATATATGTATGTATATATATATATATATATATATATAATACTTAAATGTTCTTAATATATCTTTTTTTTAGAGAAAATGTACTTTGGTTCTAACACTGAAGAATACATACTACCAATATATACCCACTGTATATATATATATATATATATATATATATTTATATACACACACACACACATATATACACTATCAGTATTATGTCCAGAATGAGTTAAAAATAGAAGAATTTATTTATCCGGAAATTATTACATTAAATAAAATAAAAGATCATAATTGTTTATGGTAATCTGATGTTTTGCACTGCTTGGAATGAACAAACAATTCATTTATGAAAGTTAATTTCCTTGTAGTGGAAATACTAAATTGTTTTTACTTCGGTTTGGAAGAAAAATTATATATTGACTCTTTGTCCTAACGCATAGTACTGGTCTTAAATTAGTAGAATTCCAAGTGATACATCAGTAGCAAAATGGATTTTTCATATTTTAACTGTTTTCCTAACATTATTGATTTACCAACGTTATGGATAATA
>CM068318.1:21451586-21496586 GCA_034766995.1 Acanthacorydalis orientalis | reverse complement strand
AACATCCAGATATTTTATCCAACATTATTATTACAAGATAAATTCTTCACTAACTTATTTTTCTACGGTAAATATACAGTGTCATTTTTATGATGTATATAATTTATATTTTTATTTTTAGCATTAGCTAGACAGTAATACAAACCTAGAATGGTAATACGAATTCCCATTTAACAACTGTATATAAATAACGCCTATATAATCAATATTTTTAAACAAATACGTAAACAAATTTTTATACACATTTTTTTAAAAAAACAAACCGAAATAAATCTACAACGATGTCAAAATACACAAAAAATATCAAACAATATTTTCGAATAGTTTCACCCGCATTAACGGACACGGACTCGTATAATCGACACGAAAACTACACAACAAAATTTCATTCGTATCGAGTTTCACATAAAACACATGGCTAATGCACGCGCCCCCTTTTCCACTGATTGCGGTACGCATTTTAAACAACACGCCCATGTATAGGATTGATAAAAACGTGTACGAACATACACACACACATGCGGGTGCAACGATTCGAACCACAATAGAGTTTTTTTCTACATAAATCGAGCCGTTTAGTTAATTTATTGAAATGGGTTAGAGCACCTGTTGTCAATATAATTAATTCATCTTTCGTTTGAAAGTTATGCACACGTACGCAAACAGTACATAAAGTTAATAAATCATGCATTAATGTTTACATACTGAATAATGAAATATATTTATGAGAGAGACATTCACACATAAAATACTTAAATTGAATAAATAACATTTTTGTAGTATTCGTAAACATTAACGATCAACCTATTATTTTTTCATCGAGATAAACTGTACTGGAATAAAAAAAATGTTTTTCCTTAATTGAATGCTCTTTTTTTTACAAAGTACACAGTAATTGAAACGATTTAAAAAAAACTGATTTTTACTCAATATAAACTTCCTCCTAGAAGTACCTTAACAATGAGGAAATAATAATTAAAAAAAAAAACAGATACATCTATAGACGGTTAAAAAGTATTCACTTGAAATCGAATCGAAGCATGAAAGAGTAATAAAGAAAATGAAACAAACACAATAACTCAATTATGAAGAGAAAAAAAAATGGTATTAATGATGTCGAACATGGAACGATTTTAATTCGTACGCTCTGAACGAACGCTAAGATTATGTTATGCAGGCAGCCGGAAGTAGTCAATCGTTTTTTATTCTTTGAATATTGCAATTTACATTTCAAATTACATGCCTTCATTTTAATTGTACGTAACAAAGCATAAATCGCGATTCTCTGTAATATTCAACTCGTACGCGAGTCGGATTTTCACAAGCACTTTTTCCTTCTTAATATTCAGTCAATTTTAATACAAATATATTTTGTGCAAGCTGTGACGATTTTTTATATTGAGGATTTGCAATTAAATTCAAATCGATTAATTCAGACTTGACTCTTCTCGTTCTTATATATATATATATATATATATATATATATATATATATATATATATATATTATATATATATATATATATATATGTATATATATATGTATATATATATGTATATATATATATGTATATATCTCTGTATATATATATATATGTATATATATGTATATGTATATATATATATATATATATATATATATATCATTCTTTCACATTCAAATAGTATGAAACATACTTTTATTACTTCCAATCTGAATGACCGAGTGCCCTTCTCTTTTCTGATAATCTATTTTCTTTATTGGTTTCTTTTAAGCTCTTTTTATATTTCTGGTAGAAATATAGAAACTGAATTTTTTTAAATATAAAAATGTTAAACCTTTGAAATATTAAAAAGTTTTGTTCGTGTCATTTTGATTCCTCTGTTGATATCATCAATAAATGATACATAGACATACACTAATTATTTTCCTTTCCCTCGTCCAAACATACAGAAAGATTCTCTCCCTCACTCTCCCCCCTCCTCTCTCTCTCTCTCTCTCTCTCTCTCTATATATATATATATATATATATATATATATATATATATATATATATATATATATATATAAAGGGAAAAGGAATAAATTGAAAGTTTTTTTTATTATCTATAAATTAGTAAATACTTTTCTTTAATTATATATATACCTTAAAACAAGATATGAACGTACAAAAACCTGAGTAATCATTACTTTATAACAGAGGTGGGGAACCCGTGGCCTTAAGTTACGGTCTTTTAAATGAATCTAAATTTTACAGAACAAATCCTATTTTTCAAGTGAAATTTCTTCTTAAGTCGTTGCGCGTCACGAAACCCGAACTGCAATTTCGTTCATGACGAATGTGCAACGGGGGGAATTCAAAATCCGACCAGTAATTTAGAAAGTCAACTGAAACTGCAGATCTCCATGCTGCAACCAAATATTAAAATGTTTTCTTATAAAAAGAAGATACAACAAAGTCATTAAAAGATTAGTTAACTTTAAAATTAACAAATAGTTTTCATTTTTTGAAATTATTAAGTACATAGTAGCTGGACTTTTATAAAATAATGTACATTTTTAAGTATATCTAATTGAAGTTTCTTGAACGCAGTTTTATTTGATTACAGCTAAATAAACGCGAACTTTCAACATGAAAAAGATTCCCCACCCCTGCTTTATAACGTTAGGTAATTACAATTTCACTTCTTTAAAAAATAAATTCTCCTTACTGAAAAAAACAAGTACTATTTTTACAAATGAATTATTTTTTTACCTTACAAATCAATAATTTTTTTAAATTATAATGTGTAATAAATGATAATTAATCATTCTTGATTCTTGGCAAAATAGCCATCAAAATACGCATGAATTAAAATATCAAAGTTTTCAACAATTATTTATGGAACATGTTTAAACATAAAAAAAATTGAGTTATGGAATGAAAAAATAATACATTGGTAATGTGAATTCATCTCCAGTGTCAGAACTGAATTCAGACAATTGCTATTCCCTAAATTACAATAAAAATCTCAAAAATAAAAAAAAAGTTCCTTAAACACAATGAAAAGCTAGTTTTTAAAAATGTGAAATTACTGTAGAAGAGCGGTTTAAGGCTTCAGACATTAAATGAAATCAAAACACATTCATGGTTACAAATACGGTTTTATATAAAACAGACATGAATGATTTTTCAAGATATAATTAAAACGGAATCCTTTAATTAAAAGATATCAACATCGAAATCGTTTAATATTTTTATACAGTTATAAAATTTTAATATCTAAAAACTCTATGTTATGGGATTTTTATTAAGGATTCAATCAAAAACATATTGTTTTCAGGATTGACGTATAAACTTTTAAGTTATTATAAATGACACAAATATATATATCTTTTAATCTAAAAATATAAAAATAAACAAAACACACTATTGATTTCGACATACGCCAAAATATATGGAGAACAAGTCTTATCACTAAACTAAAAAAAAAATACCGTTTAAGAGTAATATAATTAAATATATGAAAAGATCAACTATTTTGAAACTAGGTAAGATGTTAAATACGATACGTGAAACTATTTCGGTTGCTAAACAAACTAACGATATTCTATACACGCAACGCATTGAGAAATTATAATTTCGTTCATAATCTCTCGTTCTCAATCTCAAAATGTACAAAGTATATACAATCGTACTTATATTTTTCATATGCACACGTATTTACTTGTTAAGGTCTCGAAAAAAATGAATGAATTCAGCAAAAAAAAGTTTTTAGTATTCCACAACATAAATATGATTGCATTTGCAAATGTTTTTTACCTTCATACATGCATAATTATTTATAATTATAATGTAAGAAATATATAAAAAAGGAATACATTTTTTTAAACTATTTTTAATGTTTATATTTCTCAAGATCACTTTTTAAGCCTCTTCGCATGATCTTCATAAGAAATAATTACTTAATTTATTGTATACACACACTATATATACACACACACACATATATATATATATATATATATATATATATATATATATATATATATATATATAAATCATTACTAATTGTTAAAAAAAGTTACTTTAAACACTGAAACCTTAATGAGAAATCACACGCATCTTTTACAAGAATTATGAGTTCAAATAGCAGTCAGTAAACAATATATTTAAATAATTGAAAAATAATCACACCACACAATTGTAAACATCACGAGAAAATTTCAATAAAAACACCACAGTACAGATGAGTGTTCTCTAATTATAATTAGAAACGAGTCACAACTATTTTATTTGAGATATGTACAGTACGTGATTTACATGCATATACATCTAAATGCATATATATATATATATATATATATATATATATATATATATATATATATATATATATATATATATATATATATATATATATATATATACACATACAAACAGAAGAAATAAAGTAAAAAAGCTACACTTTAAAATTTATCAAAAAGAGAAACTAAAACATCTAGATTGAAAAAAAAAATCATCTTTTTCTAATAGAGGATCGTTTCCACTTAACAACTCAGTTTTAAAACAAGTGAGGAAATAATTACTTTTCCTAGTCAACAACGGTGATACACGTTACCATCCTTATGCAGTATTTTTAAAGTTCAACGAAATTCAGATTTAATCGTGGAAATTAAAAATAAATTTCTACGATACAAATTTAAAATTAGTCAATATAATACAAATTGTTGATAGACAATGTAAACTTTTGAAAATTCTAAAATATAAAGATGAAAATTCACATTTTCAAAATGAATTTAAAAAGAAAGTCAAACAAATACATGAAAAGAATTAATTTGATGTTGAACTGTAAAAAAAATGCTCGGAAAAGATATTTGTAATGATAAAGTAGACATAAGTTGGTAAATTAACGTGAAAAAAATGAATAAATATGTAATATTTATTGATTAATTAGAAGTAAAAGTCGAAATTCGACAAAGAGCTTATTTTGAGCATATTTGGTAATATTTCTTGTCATGAATTTATTATTAAATTACATTTATTTTATATTGTTAATTGTGTCATTGTTTAATAAATTATTGCATTTAAAGGTTATTCCAGTGTTCTTCAAACTGTGTTCCGCGAAACCCCAGGGTTCCGCGCAAACATTTCAGGACTTTCACGAATCAGTCAAAATTCGAAATAAATTTCGAAGAAAGAACCATAAAAGTTAAAAATACTTAATTCCTAATAATTTCTTTCATTTCTACAGATACCTATTATTATGCAGTAAAACTGTATTTATATCTGCTATGTAATAAAACTGTATTCATGAGTACACATAACGACCCCGCTAAATCAGATGTAAATAATAAAATTTGTTCATGTTACATGGCTGATTTTTAATACTTGTGGAGTACGCATCTTGAGTCTTCTGGGGATGGTAGGGTGAGGTTGTTATTGGGGTTAGGATGGTAAAATTTCTGCAAAAAACATATAATCTAAAGGGTTCCGTGAGTCTACAAAATTTGAAGAGCACTGGGTTACTCTTTATTCCACAACTCGAACAACAATAAACAATTTTTAGATCAGAATAGAAGTGATTTAAGAGAAATGGCAGTTAATAAATTTTCTTCACTTTCATCATTGTCAATTTTACAATGAACAGTAGTAAAAAATAAAGAGATAATGTAACTCATTAGAACATTATGAACAATAAATTGAAAAAAAAATGATATTATAAAATAATTGAGAAAGAATAATCGGTTTTTCAACATATAAACGAAAAATTTAAGATAAATAGTAATAAATTGTATTATTTGTGTGTTGTTATCCTTATACATTTATAATTTTTGTAATATGTATTAACAGAGATAGGATATAAATAAAAACATGTAAAATAATACCAGTTTATCAACAAATTACTTTAACATTTATAGAAGTATTGATGAACGTAGAATAATAGTTGAAAGTGGACGATATGTATATCCAAATCAAACGTTTCACAATACGAATTAAGTATAACAATGTACACCATCATTGTCTTTAAACTCTCTCATTAATTTCACATACAAACAAATACATACATACATATATATATATATATATATATATATATATATATATATATATATGTGTGTGTGTGTGTGTATGTGTACGACTATTTCACAATATATTTTACATTACCTCTCTGGAATTTATAAATGTATGATAAATTAATTACCATTTATTTGTATTTTTTTAAAAACTATCTGTGCATTTTACACGATATTTTATTAATATATCTGAAAACTATTTTATCTATTTTATTTTAATAATTATAAAGTTTTTTATGAAATACATTTTATGTCGAAATCAATTATTTTTATAGTATAAGATTTTTATCACAGATAGATACTAACACTGTGCAATTTGCAAGCTACAGAAATATATATATATATATATATATATATATATATATATATACACATACATATTAAAAGTAAACATGTGATTTTATAAACAGTGCTTGAAATAGATGTTTGAGAAATAAGCAGTCGGATATATATTGGTAAAAATTACTTTTACTTTAAACTAACATATCTGTGAAAATCTAAATGAAGAAAATTTGCACATTACAATTACTAGAAAATATATACAATCCCTGATTAATTTTATGAATGTGTCGATTTTAGAACCATTCTTAGACATATATTGCTAGTATGAATTTGCGGAGGACCAGTGTTTCATTGAGACACTGAAACAGTTAGCTTTTGTAATTACCTTTATCGACTAAATAATGGTTATATACATACATATATATATATATATATATATATATATATATATATATATATATATATATATATATACAGTAATTTAAATATTGATCTTTATCATTTTCTCTCTCTCTCTATATATATATACACACACACACACGTATATATATATATATATATATATATATATATATATATATATACACAATCAAAATTATCCACAAAAACTTTATAAAACACAACGTGCAAAAAATAATCTGTCTTCGAGAATATTTATATAGACATACTAATATGTATATGTATGTATGTATGTATGCATGTGCATATATATATATATATATATATATATATATATATATATATATATATGTATATATATATATATATATATATATATGTGTGTATATATATACAAACACCCATGACCTCGACTTATTTATTTGATATGTTTACTATTTCGTTCGGTTATATATACATGCTTATAATTAACAAGTGCACAAACACAGTGAGTAGGGAGCGAAGCCCCATAATGTTTTATAAAAAAAATACCACTAATTCCGCGAAAAATAATAATATATGTGTGTGTAAAAGTATACTAACTAAAGTATTTGAATACAACATGGTGTTTTTCAAAAGATATTTTTCCTTTGATATAATAATTATTTTTTATTTGTAAATATACTGGTAATATTTTTATTACACTACACAAAAAATATTCTCTTTAACGAATTACTCGATTTGTAAATACTAAATAATTAAACACATGTTTTACATGTTTTTATAATTTTATATAAAGGATAAATTTTTCATTCTTCAATGCTCTAAATACTCGCAAATATTACAGAAAATTAAAAACCGGCCGTATGCAATATCGATTCGCTAGTGGCAACATTACCAAAAAAAACTCATTTTATATACAAAACACAACCACATGCACGTACGTAAACATGAGTATACGCGCACGCAAATATTATTTTACAAAATCCAAACGAAAACAGTTTCTATATCGAACATATGAATCAGTTAACACAATGCGTTTTTTTCGGTTCAAAATGTGAAGGCAGTTAATGAATATTTTATCTGAATGTTGATCCGCTGTGAGCGGATTTCGACTAAAACATTCTCATAATGTAATTACTTTATGATATTTCATTTTAAACATTTGATATCTGATATTTTATTTGCAAACTCATTGTTTTCATCCATTTACACATAAATACGGCTAATGAAATGTGTATATGTACATCCAAAATTTATCATATTATTTGGATCGGTAGGTCATCCACAAATTAATCATTAGAAAATAGAAAACAGACAGGATACAAAGTGATAAGAAAAGAGATTTACTTTTTTAAATTCATTCAATGCTTTAAAAAATTCCTGTATATATATATACATATATATATATATATATATATATATATATATATATATATATATATATATATATATATACAACTCAAACAAATATCGAATATTTACTATCACCTACTGAAAATTAAATTGTCAATATCGATGTAATAAATAAAAAAAAATCGCACCGATTAATGTTGTACATAGTCGTTTACTTAATATCGAAATAATGATAATTAAATATTTATCCTACATAATATAATGGCAACGAGCTTCAAGATCAACAAATCCGTAAAAGTAAGTATGATAAAACATGAAGATTTAATAGGATTTCAAAGAAATATTTCATATTTATATATATAGTATAAATTCATTGTAAACATTCAATGTTTACTCAATAAAATTGGAATCTGTGTAATTAGTCAAAACATTCATAACTACACACACACACACTAATAGATACATATCTACGCTATATACGAAATAATATGTTGGGCAAAAATTATAAGTCAGAAGTTTTAGTTAACGGCACGAAGAAAAATACAAACATTATATACATAAACATACATACGTACATATATATATATATATATATATATATATATATATATATATATATATATATATATATATATATATATATATATACACACAAGTATTCTACAACAGGATACAACTTTCTTAACTACTTACTTTATAAATTAAGATGAAAAAATATATTAATATAAATACAAGTCCAACTTGGATGATTTTGTCAAAAAAATAAAAATTATTATATTATTTACTTTGCAGTTTGTAGATGTACAATTCAATTAAAGTTTAGGTCACATAATTACCGTACAACACCTCAAAATGGTAAACCTTTTTGTGATGCATTGTTACTCTTATTGCAAGTGAATTTATAGTAATATCATTGTAGTTGTTTGCAAGTTCAGTCAGTGTTTGATTTTGCAGTACAGATCAGGTATCTCGTCTGCTCTCAGAAAACAAATCTAAAAATGGAATATTTTATAGCCTTGCTGGCGAAACAAGTGGATCATGTAAATCAATTTAAAAAGAACTGTTGCAGAAAGACATTCATTGGAAATCTACAAATGATATAAAAATCTTTCAAAAGTTACGAACAACTTACATTGTTACATTTTCTTATAAATAAAATACCTACACACACACACAGGATATATATATATATATATATATATATATATATATATATATATATATATATATATTAAATATACGAAAACAAAATGACTAATTTGTTTTAAATAAAAGTAGTTTATAACATAATGTTATTTTACCACAATATATAAAACAATATTTTATTACAACATCCGTATAATTAACTAATATTTTGATGGTAATAGAATTTTTCTATATTTAAAGACAATGAGATTCCCGCATAATGTAAACAAACAACTGTAAAAAGTATCAAAATATTATTTTATACATTTTGATAACGAGCAATTGTGGTATTTAAATTTATTTAATTTTAAATAGACCACAAACTGTCAATGATAAATACGTAAACTAACGACAAGATAACTTGAATAATTTATTTTTTTTATAGATCTCTTTTTAGTTCGTTATAATGTAAAAATATGCATTTGTAAACTACTCTATACGAACAAAAGTAAATTACATATTAAAAAATACAACTTTGACTATTTTAACGAAAAAAACACAATATGACTGAGATAAATGTTTAAAAAATAATACTGTTTACGAGCAACTTTAATAATGGGATAAAAAATGTTCTACAATTCATATTTAAAACTATAAAACAGATCTAACCAGGACAAGCAAGACAAATCAATATATTTATATGTTACAAAAATAAAATTAATGATTTAAAAAATTACAAATATTCGAAGAAATACCTACACTTACTAAAAACAATTTTTTTTAGCAAAAATTACTTCTAAACAACAAACCTTATTTGTAGTTCAATCAAATAAAAGAAACTGCCACGGTATAATAACAGTTATTAATATCTTCACTTATCAAAACTAATTTAATAACAAAAATGTTGAAAATTTCATATCATTACTTCCAGTCCAAAAATTAATATCATATATTTTTTTTCGGTACTTTGGACATATTGCTGATATAATTATAGTGTCTTCAGTAAAATAATAACACTAGTGATATATACTTACACAATAAAGTCGTAACAACATAGTTTTTAGTATGTGTCCAAATTCACTTCTAAAAAGTGATTCCAACGTTCTCTCCCAAACACACTAATTACAAAAAATATTTATGACCGAAAATGTTCAATAATTGACGATTAATCACTTCTTATTGTTATTTAAGCGTATTCCGATAGATTTCATCATCCTCAAAGCACTAAAAAAAATATTTATACGTTTCCATACATGTAACATAGCGTTCTGACGATGATGATATCGCCACTGAAATGCACACAACTAACATTAAAAAACGATCAATAATTGATTTTTTAACGAATTTTAAACAGAAAACATATGTATGCACCGTTGGGCAGTGTAAAATTAATTTGTGATAATTAAAGATGCTAAAATATTTCATTTTCTTTATTTACAGTTTCTTTCCTTGTAGTTTACCACACGCAGTTTACTATATTATTCGATTTTAGTAACGTATTACTGTATAATTTCAGGTAATTTCTTTAATTATTTACACTTTATATTCAATAGAGTATAAGTATAAAATAGCTAAACTTAACAATAAATACATCTACACTGTATAATTTCACGTAGATTTCTTTAATTATTCGAACTTTATATTCAATAGAGTATAAGTATATAATACCTAAACTTAACAATAAATACAACTAAAATCGAGTAACAAATCTAAATCGGTAATAACAGAATTACAAAAAGTGGCATTTGAGCTACCTTTCCGTGTAAGTTTTAAATATTAAATACATTTATTTAAATTTTCTACAAAAACAACATAAAAGAGTATCAATATCAATCTAACTTGCATATATATATATATATATATATATATATATATATATATACGCATACATATACATTTATATAAACATATAAACGTGTATATGTTCACAGATGCAAGACATAAAAGACAAGGTTAAACAAATAAAATTTAATTTAATACAGACATTCTGCAGTATTGCTATGATTTTTTTTATTTCGAAAATAAAGAACAGAACAATAAATAAATACCCAAATTATTAAACGTGATTATCGGACTACATAGGTACATAATAATTCATTGGCTTGAATAAGCACTTGGATTTGAATTTAATGTCAGTAGGAGTGTCACGTTAATGATATAATCTCGCAGCTGATTTATGTTTCAAATATACAATTGAAAGAGATAAAATATGCAAAAATTCCATACGTAATGCCAATAGTTTAATGTGTGTATGTGTACGTGTATATATATATATATATATATATATATATATATATATATATATATATATATATATATATATAGTTTTACTATTATATACATTTTATTTAAATAATACTGCTATTAAATGATTACCATGTGTGAATAAATAACAAATGGAATGAATTTTAGTGAAATACAATTTGGATAAGCTATGAAGTTTCGAAAATAATTGAAAACTCAAATGATTCTACAAACTGGATGTATGTATGTGTGTGTATGTATATATATATATATATATATATACACATACATATATATATATATATATATATATATATATGTATCGAGTGATAATTCCACTCTAATATCTCTGCCTCTATATTTTCCTATAGATTTATCGCTTTTCGAGTGTACACAAATGAAACTAAGATGCTAATACACAGTTTAATGCTTATTAAGTTAATCGAAATTTTTAGTTGGTATATGCACAAAATATAGTACAATGGTACAAATGAAACGCTTCATATTCAGTTCATTAACGAGATAGAAATCTGACATTTCCTTAAAATTCAAATCTCGCTTTCTGTTTTAATAAAATAATCCGTATATGCAACTCAACATTTACTTATTTTTTACTGATAACAAGAGCGCTATGCCAAAATTTTCCATTTCAAATTAATAGATGATATAAATGTAATAATGTTAAATATTTACAATTAGATGTCAAAATCGTATCCTAAATACTATCACAATTATAATATTTCTAATTCCAAACACCCTTCTATCACATTTTCTCTCTCTCTCTCCCTCCCTCCCCCCTCTCTCTCTCCCTCTATATATATAAGGATCAACAACTTTCACTACATAAAAATTAAATTTATGTTTTAATATTTATCTTTATGAAAAAATCATTTTAAAATATATCTGCATCGATACCCATGATGAATAATTTTTTAGTGTTTTAACAAATTTTGTTTTGCATATATATATATATATATATATATATATATATATATATATATATATATATATATATATATATATGCAAAACAAAATATATATGTATGTATGTATGTATGTACATGTAATATCTGCAAACAACAGAAATTATTCGAATCGAAAAAATAATGTCTATGCATTTAAGTAACTGATTTTGAAACAAAAAAAAAATAGTATAAAAAAACGTACTGTAGAAATGAAAAACGTTTGTGCTGAAAGAGTACTGCATAGTTTATAAAAACTATGTGAAAATACGCAACAGAAAAATACTAAATGAAAACATTCCGAGCCAAAAACACACCTGTACAAAAACATACGGAATGTTCAATATAATAAGAACACCCGACAGTATTTAATTAATCCATCATTTCAGTTCAACATTAAACGTAATCGAATTTTATTCTCATGTAATCATACGTACGTACATACATGCATACAAATATATATATATATATATATATATATATATATATATATATATATATATATATATATATATACACATATACATCACATACTTCAAGTGTGTACGTTGCTACCGAAAATTTCACATTTTCAGAGCAATGCCAAATTCCATACGTACATATATCATTGAACATGTGCGCAAAACAAGTACTCATACATTTATCTCTACAACTACATACATACGTAACACACACATATACATATATTAACATACATAATATACTTATATACATGTTATATACATCCTATTATACTTCCATACATGCATGCACACATTCATACACACACTTGCATGCATACACACATCATACATACAAACATACTAGCGCACTTGCATGTATATATATATATATATATACACATACACAACTGTGTATAGTTAGATCAGTCACGTTTTACAGCAGGTTTTTCGTAGTAGAACACTGAATATACGTCAGAACGTATTCAAACATGCATCGCATTTGCAAATAAACTCGAGTAATTTCAATTGTTATAGTTTATGCATGAAAGGAAGTTTGTTTGCATGGATGCATGCATACATATATATATATATATATATATATATATATATATATATATGTATACATATATGTATGTATATATATATATATATATATATATATATATATATATATATATATATATATATATATATATATATATATATATATATATATACACACACACATAGTTTTTTAACTAATTTGTTTGCGTCAATAAAAATGAAATAAAAAAAATAATTTAAAAAAAATTGAAATTATAGTTTCAACAATATTAAAAAACTAAAACAAACTCGAAACTTCCTATAAGAAAACGCCGATTTGATTAAATGCTTCCTATGTAACTTAATAATAAAACATCGAGCGGAAATATATGGTTGCATTTGGTTAATGTAAACAAATTTGAGTGACCTGTACTTATTTTGCACGTACATCCAAAAAAAGGTTGCTTTTAAATTAGGATAATTATTTTTTAATTAACGCACTGATCCATTGTTTTTAACTACGGATATTAAAAAAGAAAAAGAAAAATAGACCATTTGATAAATATTTAGTAAACAATCAAGCACGGTGCAACATCCAAGTATACCAGATATTCTACGTTTATTTCAGGATTTGCAATCACATTTCCACTAAAGTAAAAATAAATTCCAACGTCCAAGTTATACCTGGACTGGTATTGTAATAAATTTTATAGAACATATATTAGTTTTAAGTGATGTTAATGCTTTCTACATACATTTTGGAACAAATCGAACTACTTACATAGAAACTAATTACATTTACAGCTCTTTCTAAACGTGATTATGCAAATATAATTCAAACAAAATATTTGGAATTCGGAGATTGATTTTTTAATAGTTTTTAATCAGTTAATAGGCTCAGGTTATCAGAAAAAAATATGCTACATTCCTCATGAATTTAAAATGGTAACAAATCCAAAGCAGTACAAAAAAGTGTATGAAATATTCGTCAGTAATAAGTTATTATCAAAATATATGACAGACTTAAACTATAAAAATATAATTTATAAATAAAAGACACTAAAATTAGTAACATTATATATATATATATATATATATATATATATATATATATATATATATAAGAGAAAAGAGGCCAATGAATGTATGAAACAAAAATGTCAACAATCCAACTGACATCGATTGTATGAATTACATGCTTCACAGTTTTAACAAAGAATTTTAATGTATTAGTTTTGTTCTTTAAGCGTTGATGTGTATACAATAACCGTAAATTTTAATATCAGTATTCGGTATAAATCACATGAGAATATTTAATGAATGAAAAATTGAGAGAAACAATTTGAACAACAAACTGAAACAAATTTTTTCGAAAGTCAATTCCAATCGTATTTTATTTAATGTAACACGGTTTACTCTTCTACAAAAAGACAATGAATGTAATAATAAAAAAACTTCTAAGACGATACACTTACACACCACTCATTATTCACTACTAGATTTTTACCAAAAATAAATAAATTTCATTTCTTCCAATTGTATCGTCTAATTCAATAGTGTTAATGCAAATAAGAAATTATGAACTCTATGCGAATCTACTAAAAATACAAATAGAAAACGAAATAATGTACGAAACATCTAATATTTTTTTATGTGTAAGTAGAATATAATCTAATTTAAAATAAATCAATACATAATACATGTACATAAGCATATATATATATATATATATATATATATATATATATATATATATATATATATTTATATATATATATATTACTCATCTATTCAATCATAAACAACGATGTTTACAAAACACAACTATGTTTAAAAAAAATCACTAACAAGTTCAATGTATTAGAACGAAGGTCAATTTAATGGAATCAATTCTGAGAAAATAATACTTGCACGAGTTGAGACGATGTAAAAAAAATGTCACTGACAACAATTTGAAAATTATTAAAATTGAATTCATACCTATTTATATGGGGGATTAATCATATATATCCAATATTACAGAATGTACTTTTATATTCGGAGGACACTGTTCTTCCAGTAAATCTGTAAAAGATCTTGTAAACGAATCAATGTTTCTCTGCAGTAAAACCTGATGAATATTATTATTATTTGTTTCAAAAGCAAGACTTGTTGAAAATGAATACGAACTATATGAATTTAATGTAAAAGAGTAATTGTTCACACATACAGCTAATCAAAAGTGGACTTTATGCATTTATTTCCTTATTCATTATATATATATATATATATATATATATGTGTGTGAGTGTAATATGTATATATGTGTGTGTGTAATATGTATATATGTAAGTTGTATATATGTGTATATATATATATATATATATATACACACACACAACTCAAATATGTGTACTGAATGAGGAAATAAATTCATAAAGTTATTTTTTGATTATCTACACTTGCGAACAATTACTCTCTTACATTCGAATGATTCATTTGGAATCTGACTATATCGGAAGGAATATAAAATTAAATCCGAAAAGTAATTAACAAAAAACGTATAATTTAATTTTAATAAAATTATGTTGAGAAACAATAACGGACCTTCTACAATTTGTTTCGAATAACTACTATTCACGAGTACTAAAGATCTTTATCAATGTAATTGAAGTATACTTGGTGGGCGTTTAAGAGCTTCTGATTAATAATTCGACCTTTACGACTGAACAATGCCATTTATGTCATACACAAATCAATACTCATTGTGTTTCAGTGTATTCATATATGTATGTATATATATATATATATATATATATATGTATGTGTGTGTATATGTGTAATTGGAGAGATAAATATAATATATATATATATATATATATATATATATATATATATATATATATATATATATATATATATATATATAAACAGAACTGAAACAGATCTAAAAATTGTACTGAATGTTTATTTTTTGATTAAAGGCTGTCGAATTATTTATAGGGCATGTTTTTTTTTTAATTAATAAATTAAACATTGCCTTTTTTATATGATATTTTACTATTCTATGATTTTAAAAACTAAATAACGAAAACATTTTCAACAAGATTTTTTCAATTAATGATGATCACCACTGTGAGATTAATGAGGAATTATTGAAAACTATATTTAGGACTAAGGAATAATATTTTTTAAATTTAGTTTTTGATTTTAGAATAATAACATATTAATAAATTTTAACAGCGTATTAGCTCTCATTCTACCTTATTTTTTTACTAATATCGACTACACTAAGAGACATGACAAATATTTGTATTATTTTCATTAAAAAACATTGGCTTAATAGAAAAGTAGTTTAATTCATTCATTGTGTTATCATAAACATGAAAGACAGAATAGTGGGTATAAAATGAAAAAAAATATTACCAATAGCATAATTAATCATGTAGGATATAACTTTTTTAGTGATAAGACCACAAATATCCCCAACTGGTATAAATTATTTCCAACTCGACGCACAGATCAAGGTGAATTCTGATCAATGAAGAAAGTATGCAAAAAATCTAATTTTATATATATATATATATATATATATATATGTGTATATATATATGTATATATATACATATATATATATATATATATATATATATGTATATAAACGAATAGTACGAAAAACTGATATACGAAATACGATAGTACGAAAAACTATATTATCGAACTGTGGATCCTAACATTCCACATATTCAGTTTTATATGTCTTTCGTATTCCAGTATCTATCATCAACTTTACGAACGAAAAAAAATGGATTGGCTCTGTTAGTTCTCATTGTCAGTATAGATTGTTAGTAACTTATAAATTCCTACATTTTACAAAATTATTAATATCTTCAGTATTGAAAAATAAATAAAACAAACATCTAGAAAGATTGATATGTTTACCAGGAGATAATAAAGTTTTATTGATCTCAAGTGAAACATTAATTATAAGAAAATAACGTGTTTTCTCTTTGATGTTTCAAAATTAAACTGTACTAGTTTGTTATTATCCTGTATAAGGTTGGATGAAAAACAAGCATCGCCAAATTAATCAAATAAATTTATCCTTCTATGGAAAATAATAATAAAATACATAATAGCGTCCTTACAAAGTAAACTTACTTTTAGACAAATTAACTCTTTAAAATAGGAATGGTACTCAAAGACACAACAACCTAATAAAATTAAGAAAGATAGTTAAGCAGTGTTTTTTCGATGAAATAATACATTTCTTTGTTTAATACATGTTTTTCACATTTATGGACCAGTATATGATATATTCAGAATATGACATTTTTGATCAATTCATGTCGACATAAAATTACATACCCTAATATCTACTTTCCCAGCACAATAAACAGAATTATTGTTGACAACAGGACAATCACTGACATTTTCTCATTCAATAAGAATTTAGAAAACATAATGTATTCAATCCTTTATGATAAAAAATGTTTCCCTAACTCAACAATAATAATGGGTATCAAATTGTAAATTTCCATTTTAATTAAATTTATGTTTCATTTTAAACTACGTTTGTAGCGAATAAAAGTAGATCAAATGAACTTTTCGTCTTTTACATGGAATAGTCGTTTTCTGTTTACAGAATTCAGGTACTTTATTATCAGATGTATAAGAATCATCAATAGATATACTATTTTCAATATCACATATTACTGAATTCTCAAGCTAATAATGTTTATCATTTCAAAAATCGTAGATAGTGATACACACACATACATGCATACATATTTATATATATATATATATATATATATATATATATATATATATATATATATATATATATATATATAGTTGTTTAAAAGGTAGACATGAAGCTAAACAGCTAAATCTAAATCATTTTATTTTAAAACGCCTGTAATTATTTTCCATTTTTTATTCCTATCCACCCTAATGAAATCACAAACTCTAACCTCAATTAATACTTCAATTTACTTCTATGTAAATATTTGATAAATACCCATGATCTGGTTTAATCTGTCACTAGAAAGTAATTTTTGAACACATTTTAATTCGCATCATGTTTAGAGGTGTTATAATTTTTTATAATAATAAAAATAAATTAATATAAGATTAGATAAAATATCTCCAAATATTATTTGATATCAAGTACAATAGATATTTTTAGCATTACTTATTAAACATGACATGAAAATTCGTATGTTTTGTTTTCAAACTAAAAAATACTTGGATTAAAAGTAAATACATCACTTAATACTGATAAAAATGTAATCTAAATTTATTTATTGATATTATCTTTTAATGAGTAACAAGAAATTATCATCAAAAACGGCACAAATGCAATGTGCACTAACGTATACTTTTCAATTTGTAATCCATAAAATCAATACACCACAATAAACTGCGTTGTCATTAATTTCTAAAGGATTACTCAAATTCTGAAAAATAAAAGTATCTACTTCAAATAATTAAAAATTGAATGGAGTACAAAAATCAATGATGCATTTAT
This sequence comes from Acanthacorydalis orientalis, assembly GCA_034766995.1. Taxonomy (NCBI): domain Eukaryota; kingdom Metazoa; phylum Arthropoda; class Insecta; order Megaloptera; family Corydalidae; genus Acanthacorydalis; species Acanthacorydalis orientalis. The sequence goes on along the minus strand of CM068318.1, from coordinate 21,477,726 downwards.
TTAATTAACATCATATAATTTGATTTTAATAAAACTGAAAACCTAATTTGAATCCTATTCAATTCAAAACATTTAATATATTACATTTTCAACAAGTACTCCAAATAATTTTACCATGAACCGTACAGAATATCAAATTACAACGATATTTTTCAATTTATTTTCCATAAAATGTATAATTTATTATACTGGGTAAAATTCAAATACTATCGGATTTTTTTTAATATAATTGTATCTATTTTATTTTTATTTAATTATTTTCTATTTAATTCAATTAAGATAACACTCTTTTATTACTAATGATGAAATAAAAATAAATGAGACGGGAGATATTTTTTCCTGATTTTTCCGATACATTGAAATGAATTATTAGAAAATAGTACAAACCTGCAATAATCATATACGATGATTTTGATATATTCATACAACTAACAATACTCGCAAAGTTTTCAATGGTAAAAACAAGCCCTTTAAGTAGAGGTTTTTTTAAGAGACTACAAATTATGTAATAGAGGAGATAAGCAAAAATATTTTAATCCAAAATTAATAACTTATTATTAATATAAGATTCACTTTCCCATCTTAAAAATATTCGAATAATAATAAAGATTATTTCTCATTTAATATTTTTTATAAAAGATGATTATTCAATGATTTTAATTCATTCTTTCACATTGTGACTTATAAAGGGCACTTGTAGGGTGTGTATAACTAACTATATATATATATATATATATATATATATATATATATATATATATAAATACGCACCACCATGTTTGAAAGCTGATCATCATATTGATTTTACTACATTTTCCATTTGTTTGAAAACATTACTAAATAAAATCGTAGCAAGCCATTTTAAAATTTAATAACGATAATAAAATATATTAATGTAATTTACTAAATTTTTCGAGACATAATAGATCATATTTTTCATAATGTATTCTCTATATATACTTGCTTTTCACTATAAGTTAGCAGCTTATTGTCAATCGATTAATTTATTTATTTTCCCATGGATAACAATTGAACGGTTGATTTGCACGACAATCAATAAAAATATACTACGCACAACGGACAACTACTATTTAGAAAAGAAATATAATTTAATTAATTAAAAGAAATCTGTTAAATAGATTGAACTGTAACAATTATTTAACACTTTTAAGGATAGTAATATAACTATTTTACTACACAATACGGTCCATTATAAGCGATTGAACATTTTATAAATATTAAAAATATTCGTTCTTGTTTTTTATGACAGGCGGTTTAATTAATACTTTTGTGGAAGCGTAATCGTAACATATTCGAGTTACCTACTTCAAATATATTTAAATTAATATATATATATATATATATATATATATATATATATATATATATATATATATATATATATATTCAAGATTATTTCAGATTTTATCATTTATTCATTGTTCAATTTCAACACCAATTATTGATTTTAATCAATCGTTCGAACTTACATAAAAAAACTCGTTCAAATTATTAATAAAACTGTGACTGGAAATGTGTTCAGGTGAAGTGAACAAATACAACATATATAAAATCTATACTGGTCACACCTTTTTGCATACGAATATTGTATGTATATATGATGTATGTAATATGTCCGTGTTTGTGTACGTTTATAAGTTACATCATCAAAACAAAGCCGCCATTAGAATCTACTAATAAAATCGCAAAAAGTACAGAGAAAACACAAGACACAAAATGTATAAACAAAACGAGAAAAAAGAACCGTGAACTCACGCATCAATACAATGTCAAGTCGATGAAACAATCCTCGGCGGCGTGAAATTTTCACCGGAACGCAGTTGTAAATGCGACACCATCTTTCCGTATTGACGTTTTCGACATCGCGAACAAAACACCAACGTCGTCACGACTGTAACGTAAACGTTCTGCAGATATCAGCGCACCAAGATCATTGCGCGGTGCCGAAACGCAAACGGATTTTCTTCGAAACAGCTGTTTCCGGCATTGGATGTTACGGCACGACAACAAAACGATGCACAAGGAGTATTTCCAAAATACACTACTAACTGAGTGACTGACTCACTGTAACAGCCATACAGCAATAACAAATCGCCATACAGCAATAACTAACTGACTGACTGACTAGTTGGCTAGCAGGCTGGATAGATAGATGGATGGATGGATGATGGATGGTTGCCTGGTTGGTTGCTTGCTTGGTTGGCTGGCTGGCTGGCCGGCAGGCTGACTGGCTGGTCTGCGATGTGTCAAGGTGGCTGTGGCGGACATCGGTATTCCGCAGTTACGGGCGGGCGCTGCTGCTGCAGTCGACATGCGCGCATGCGTACTGCAGCGCCAACCTTGACATTGAACTTGGCATTGCGATGATGGTGCCGATGGCGGGGCGACGAGCGTCGCCGCTGCGTTTCCCCGCCAGCGCCACCACCGCCGCCGCCACCACCACCGGCACTGTCGCGATTACGATTCATTCTCCGCCGCTACTGTTATTACTGCTGCGAAACTACATTCTCTTCCTGATCGAAGCCGGCAGGGGAAGTTAACGGCGAAACAAGAGAGCCGCGACGTGGTGAAAAGTTTGTTTACGTGCGTGGGAAGCGCACAGAATGTTCTAGAATCGTACGGGCGACACGCGAAGGGGTGATATGGGAAATATTACACGCGCGAGTCACATCCCCCCTTATTATGATTTTCACTATTATTATCATTATTATGCTGTCATTCCATTCCGTTCGTCGGGAATTATGATGCAACACTTTCGACACGCGTAACAGCGTTCTTCTTTTTCTTGATACGAAACGTTGTGATGGAAAATAATGATTTCCTGCCACTGGACCGCTGGTACATTAGCGATGATGCAGTTTGCAAAACAATATCGAGCATATACGTCACACCTTTCATGTCAAATGAATGTAGTTTTCATTTTATGATACGACTTAAGCGACGTGTACATGTTTATTATCAGTTTACTAAATTCAATAAGCACATTTCCACTAGTAAAATAGATAACCTTAACATTTGTTCCCAGTTTTCTGTGTAGATACATCACGCGAATAGGTTTCAAATCAATATCATTGTAACACTACGCAGTTTCATTTATATAAATACAATATAGCTTTCATTTCTGTAACATCAATAAACAAAATATAGAATCTAATTACAGATTGTACAATTGCTGGCGATTCAATTTTTATGTCAATATTTGCAACATTACACCATTCTTATTTAAAATAGCTTTCTTTTAAGTAACTCTAGTATTGCACAACGCACTAATTTCGCAAAAGTATCATTCAAATAGAAACAATTTGTAGAGAAAACAGGGAATGAATTACAAAAAAAATCTTCTGAAATATTTATTAAAACAGCAGAACATTTTGTTAATTTTATTGATAATTTCTCACTTGTTTATTACTAAAAAAATACCGTACAGTGTAGTATAAAATGAAAAAAATTCGTATTTTTTAGACTGTTAACCAGAATCAGCCTATCGTATTCATATGAGATTAGAAAACGTATTTTTAACATTTTCTCTCATTTAAAATATTGATCAACCGATTAAAAAATCTTACTGAGAGTCAACAGACGATATCAAAAAAAAAAAATTTCAGTTTATTTCAAAAATCATCACACATGCTTATATCTGTCGAGGAATTTCAAAAATCCCAAGTCAAAAAAAAAATATAAAACAAATATAAATTGCATAGAAATCATTTAAATCACGGTTTAAATTCAGGGTTAGATGTACATATTTGACTGAAATATCGACCACCATACAATCGGAAATCTACGATTTGCCATTTTCTACGATTGGATGCCTCTCTTTTTCACTGATTTTCAATAAAAATTTTAATTTCCTTACCCCACCTGTTCATTGATCTCTTCCTTGATCTTTTTATATTCCTTGGCTCCCGGTTAATAATTACTACTTGTCCATCGGTTGTCTTGTCATCTTGCAACATCCCCCAACCATTTCCATTTCAAACTCTTTACTCTTCTTTATCACATCTGTGACTCCTGTCTATTTTCATATCCACTCTATCATTTTTCTATCTCTTCTTGTCATTTCTAGCCTGCATCTTTCCATATTTCTCTGTGTTATTTGAAGTCTGAATGATTTTGGCGCTAAGCACCCATGTTTCGCTGCCATTGGTAAGGGGACTAGTAGTATAATATATATATATATATATATATATATATATATATATATATATATATATAAAAGCTTAGAACTACTCAGTTCATTTTTATATTTCAATTAAATATAAACATGTAAAAAAGAAATAAATAGCATAAACAAAATTATTAAAAAATAATATTAAAACAGTTATATTTCAAAAACAGAATAAATAAATTATTCAAAATAAAGAGACAGTTATGAAAAAACTGAAACTGTTCAATTGAAAATAAAATATATGATAATTGCATGTAATATGTGAGTGTGTGTAGTGCAGTCTCTTTATGACAGAAATGTTTCAGCGGTATTGACTCAAAGAAATATAATGATTGTAGTGTAAGGCCGCTGGTAGTGATATCCACGCGAAACAAGTATAATAGTGAATTTTCAGGCGAAGAGAAATGTCCTTTTCTCCAGATTAAATGTTGGACATCAGGATAACAACACGACAACGTAACAAAATAATTATATGAAATTAAGATATTTTCGGAATTAGAAGAGCTATAAATGGTAACGAAACAAATCAAATAATGGACAAAAAGAGGACTAATATTTTACGAATTAGTATTATCACATGTAACTTATATTATTAATAAACATTTGAAGAAAGACTAAAATATCTGAGGGACTGAAAATGTAGAAGCGAACTTCAATAAACAAAAGGATAGAGAGGTCAAGTGGAAAATCAATCACCTTTAAAGACTATAGAGTCATGTATTTATATATATATATATATATATATATATATATATATATATATATATATATATATGTGTGTGTGTGTGAGAGAGAGAGAGAGAGAGATAGAAATGAAGATAATAGTAAGAAAAAAAAATAACTACATTAATTTTTCTGATAATACAAATAAATTTCTTTTTGCTTTTCTAGGCCGTGGTATTAAAAATTTTCCAGATTATTCAACTCTATCTAAATTTTTCAACTGATCAAAACTTGCAAAAGGAGATGAAACTATAGATACTTTTTCAGGACATATAATTTTACTCACAAAGCTTAATTTTTCTGATTCACAGCTACTACGATGTATTTCAATAGACATGGCACCCCAAAATGAACTAAATGACTACTTACATCAAAGGCACGATGATAAATCAAGTATCTTGTTTATATTCAAAATTTAAAAATGGAACCCTCTTAAACCTTCTAAACATTAATAATCTATTATAATATTGTTCTTGTACTTTTTCACATAAATTTTGAAAATTTAGTATTAAGTCGTCAATCACACATATTGGTATTTTTAATTGCAATTTAACTTGACAAGTCGGACGGATAGGAATTGCGTTGAATTAGATTTGCCTTACAGACTGGATGTTAAGCAAAGAATTTTCGTATACGATTTGTGTACAATACAAAAAAAAGAAAAAAAAACAGTTAGTGGGTTCATTAAAAATTAATTTTTAAAAATATATCCAGTATTAAATGACTTCCTAATAAAGAAAATACAATAACATCCTTTCATAAAAATAATATAAAAGAGACAATTTATAAAAGAGTGAACGACTTAAGATTTCACAAATATATTTACAAAGTATTCAAACATGTATTTCGTTTGGGAATTTCCAATAAAAATACTTTAAAAACAAAAATGTCAGTGCTGTCATAAAACTAAAACTAGAACAGATATTACGTTTTACTTTTTATATTTTTCCTGGAAGTTCGTTCTAAATACAAACATGTAGGATGTGTTTCTAATTTCTGCAAGTTTATACGTTTCTAAGAATGTTTTTTGTTAAATTTTCGATGTGCGGTTGTTAGAATTACGATAAAAAAATATATAAATAAACATTGTAATTTACTATTTCAAATAGACGATATCCAAGACAAGTTTGGTTTTAACTCCATGATTTAATGCCAGGTAGGACAATAAATATATGATATATTAAACGTTGAAACACACTGTCTGTTGTAATGGTTTTTAAGTGGAGGTCGTAATCTCGGAAACTCGCGTATTTCTAAGAATACTTTTTTGTTGGAATATTAATTTTTATGCGTTGCGGTTAAGTTTTAATTTCGAAACTTCAATCATTAATATTAAGTAACATCTAAACGGATTTGAATTTTAAAATTCTAGCTTAACATCAGTTACTTTAAAAAAAAAATGTTTTAATTGGAAGATATACCTTATTTACACATTACATTAAAAAATCCGAAAGAAATTTACATCTATACACAAATGTAGAATACTATAGACAATGTAGAGAAGGATTCAGCGGAACCCCGTTGGGAGTAGGGAACCGGAGAAGGACTGTCAGGTAGAGGGATATCTGAAGGTAGAAAATTGAGGAGGCCAAGGCTCGATTTGGGCTATAGCGCCATCGAAGAAGAAGAGGAAAATTACGAGGAAATAAAATTTAATGGTATTATTTAAAAGCTAATTGTAAAAAAGCACAGGGGATTTAAATTTATCGAAACGTAACTTTAATGAATCACATGTCACATTAGCAGTTTACATCAATAATTACTAAAATAATTGAATAAGAACGTCTATTTGTATACAACCAAAAATCTCGAATTACAACACTTCATACCCCAATATAATTTATCGGATTGTATAAATTATTTGGCCGAAATTTATGAAGACGCATGCATTTTTGTATGCATGTTTCAAAGAACTAAGAATATAGATGAAGTATAACCAGTATCAAAGCGTGTTCAACCGTCAATCCTAAAATGGCTGATGTTAGCCAGTGCACTGTCAAAATCTACACTCTGAAATGGTGTAATGTCTCTATTTAAACTATAGAAATATTCAGACCATTTTTTGTTACTAATACTTAGTATAAGCATTAAATATTTGATAATATTATTTTTAATAAAATGAAAATAATGTATTTAAAAAATATTAACAGTACGTCAAAAGACACTGTCTTTACTATACAAAAAACTAACAGAACAGAAGTCTCTACCTGATTATCAATCAAACATAACGTTTCATTAATATTTTAAAAGTATTCTAATTGATCAATGCATATCAACACGAAAAACTATTTAAATCATGATCGAAAAGGGTTTGGTAATATCTGTTTTATTATAAGAAATACAAAATACTTACAGATAACGGAAAATGGTTCATTAAACCAATTTACATTATAGGAGTGAATTTATTTTTAATAAAATATAAACTACATATACAGATTTGAACTAGTGGTACACATCAATAGCAGTCAAACGTAATGATGAAATAAATAATGAATTGAATAGAAAAATCCTTACAAGTTAATAAAATACAAATCGACCAGATCAAAGAGTCAATTATTCGAGTATTCTTATTAAATTGAATTAATGTAAAGAAATAGGATAAGAACAAAGTTATTTTTTTTTTTAAAAAAAAATGAATATGTTGCCAATCAAGTGTATATTTTTCTACCACATCTACACTTGTAAAAATACTACTGTACCATAAACAACTGTGGACACAACGACCTATGAACGTATATTTTATAAATCAACGCCATTAGCATAATTTAGTTTTTTATCTGTCTAGACTTTATCTTTTTCCGGTACAATGCTTAGAAGTGTAGATTTTTTCCCAACAGCAGACATTTTAAGATCTAGCCGATGAGACACGTATCAATTAACGTAGCACATATGAAATTGTTGATAACTAGTAAACGATTATAATACGTACGTATAGTTTTAAAGTGAGAAAAAAAATCATTATTCGAGAACAATGTACACAATAAAAAAGTAAGTCTCTATACACGACCTTAAAAACCTGGAGCTAATGTCTGTACAAACACCGACAACGACTGCATTTAGTTGCACAGAAATAAAAATATACAAGTGACGTCACTAAATAGCAAATATGTTCAAGGTTAAGCTTTTTTTTCAAAAGTTATTCAATAATAGAAGTGATTGACCTTACTTTTATAACTCAGACAGTGTTGGTGGTTCGCTTGCAGTGACAATTAACGATGTACAGTCATGCAATTATGTACGTTTGGGAATACTTTCGTATAATAGACCAATATCCATGAAAGTAACTATAAAATATTTTTATTTTATTGTTCTACCTTAAAAAAAATGGTATACAATCTTTCCAATTTTTTAAATAAATCAGAGACATTTAATTGAAATGTACAAATATACTTATTTAAATGAAATATTGTAATATTGTTCAATAACAATAAAAAACAATTTAAAAATTTAATTACAAATTGTATATATATATATATATATATATATATATATATATATATATATATATATATATATATATATAAAATGCAAAACAGTTAAACATGCAATGTAAGTAGATTTATTTAATAATTAAAAAACAGATCAGCAAACTTAAAAAGTGTATTGGATACTAATCTGCATTTATATAAAACATTCCACACCTGGTATGAAATTTACAGTTATGATTAAAACTGGAGATCGGATAAACATATTTAAAATAAAATACATTATACAAATTACTTCAGAATTTATTCTGAATTCGTAATTAAAAATGGAAGAGTATGTCATAGATTACATCTTCTATCTCAAAACGTTGTTGTCGTCTTTCTTTACTTAGATCATCAATATTCGTTTGTACCACTAGTTTTGCATTAACATCTTTTACATCATTCATGATTAAGGAAATCCCAAACAGTACGAGTCTTATTAATAGATTACCTCGTAACATAAATGTACATATCTGTGTTCGTCTACAATGTCTACATTGTCTCCTTATATGGCCACATAATTGTTCTCTTTTTATATATTTTTTTAATACAGATCTTTCAAAATTGTCAAAAATTATATTTTGTATAAAATATAAAAATAAAAATTATATATATAAATGGCTATAATGTTATATGTTCATGATTTTAATAGCAAAAAAAGAAGGTTGTTTACAGAAACACATTGTTTCAATAACATAGAAAACAGAACTGAAATAACTTACAACAAATAAAAGCATGGTTTCTAAAAGCGAACTTTCATATGCTCAAAAATTATCATTGATAAAATACTAGTGAAATGGATCACTGACATCAGGTGTTTGATATGTGACATTACCGATAAAACCGGAAGAGATCTCGGGAACAAAATGATAAAATTTATTCAGATATAGAACAGAAATAAATTTGAGAAACAAAACAAGTTCAAAACTATAATGGAATGTTTCGTCATTTCACTCTCAACATTACTATATGGTAAGATTGGACAATATTAACCCTTTGCGGTAGAATGTCACCATACAAGCGGCATCACTTCTACTTACTAGGTCGAATGTCACCGCTAAGGCGGTAAAAAATAATTTCATTTATCTAAACCGTACAAAAACTAAACCACATTTTTATTCTCCAATAAAGTCTAAGATTCAATTAAACACAATATTTTTTACTTAACATCTCATATTTAACTCTTCTGCACATAATTTAACTTTATACAAAAAGTATATTGGACCTACCGAGAAAAACAAATGAAAAAAAAATTCTCGTTCGCAAAGGGTTAGGAGGGTCTTTGAGAATCGCAATTTACAAAAAAAATGTTAGACAAGGCTATTTATAAAAATGTATTAACAGTTTGTAAAGTATATATGAATAAAAGGAATCTGAAAATAGTTTCTCGTGGAGGTTAACAAGATTAAATGAAGTTATTATATATTCGTGGTTTGTCTATCAATTAGTTACTGTTGATATAATATTATTTTTCAGTAAATGAAAGTCGTAGTATCTTCATTTTGAAACACTCGCATGTAACTCGGAATCCATGTTATGGCTATCAGTGCTACAGAAATTAAAAAAGTGTATTAAGATAAAGAACTAGGAAAGGAAAATATGATTCTTAAGATCGGTAGAGAGAGTACTTTCATATGGCATGAAGAAAAATACATGTCAAAACAACCTCTAAGTAGAATCACTACATGATATAACAAAATATAGAAAACACAAACTAAATATATTTCACATGAATAAAAGAAAATACAATAATTCTCAAAGTAATAATTATTAAATTGGTCCATGGCCTCATGAATGTACTCATACTGCCATATTTTTTTCTAGAATAATTTGTTTCTAGACAGTGATTTTTTATAAAATGTGCAATCAAGTTTACTATTAATTATTGTCAAGATTAGACATGAATTGAAAATCATAAAAAATAGACATCGGTAAAATTGAACAAGTTCCTGGCACGAATGCGATTAATGTAAAGATTTTTCAGAAATGCTTTCAAAAATTCATGCAAACATTCTCTAAGTTTGCCACTGAGTTCTGCTCCGAGTAGTCTTGTTGCGTAATGCTTTGGACCTTGAAAAGTGGGAGCCACATAAGTAATCATAAGTCAATCATCAACAACGAAAACACCTGCATTTGCCTTTTTATGCACAAGTGTCAATCCTAATAGGTGATAAAAAAATAGATACTCTATACAGATGCAATAAAAGTATAATGGATAGGAATGAGAGAAAATTCAAATCAGCATCAAGGAGGGGATTATATTAAAACAAGATACTCTTGCTTTTTTGATATATTTGTTGTCATTCGAACTGACCAAACGATAAATGGGGATTGAATTTAGAATTTATTTTACGACCGTGATTAATGAACAGAATAAAAATGTTCCACGATGACAATGCTACACTATACAGAAAACACTACATGATATTAACTTATTCTACTGCAACTTATTTGTAGGCAATATTGCCCAGGCATACAATTTAAAAATTCTTGAAGAGTGCAGCTCGTCGTTGCCTACTTTGGGATAGAAACCTCATGACGAGCCACACTTGTCATTTCAGTAGAAGGGGTTAAGAACTACAACTGAGAATTCATGCCTTGACTACATTACTAACCAGAGTAGGGCTTCAGGCGATACTCTGTTTTAGAATATTCCAAATTTTCTCCTAGGGGGCAAATTATTAAATACGTATACCGATACCAAATACGAATTCAAATGAGCAATGCCTAATTATTTCACATCAAAATTAAAATCTTCTTAGGTAGATAAAACCAAGTAATTAACAGTAAGATAAAAATAAGTTGTTGGTAATGAAGATATATATATATATATATATATATATATATATAAATAATTATATCAATGAATGATTTAAAAATACATAATTCTTTATTTCATTTCTAAATTTCTCAAACGTAAGCTAAAACTAATGAATTGGCCTGCAATAAAGTAAAAAGTAGAAAATCAAGGGGAAGAGTGAAGGAGACATTTTTAACCAAAGTATACCAAAACAGATTTAACAGAATACGCAGAAGATATATAACTAATAAATTTCTCATACCGATTTTAATGTTTAATCATCCATAAAAAGAGCAAATCATTTAAAAAATGAAAAATATATTGCTTCTTAGTACATGATTAAGAAATGTTTCGAACCCGGATGTTTTGTTAGATATTTATGATTATATATATATATATATATATATATATATATATATATATATATATATATATAAACGCGTTCAGTACTAAAAATAGTTCCGTCAAGCGCATCGAAACAGCTAAATCCAGTTCAACAACACTGTTGAACCCATAAGTATGCAATTAGTATATCTGAATTTATTATGCCTTTTTCTGTTATTTGTATTAAAAAAATACAAATTAGAATTAATTTTAAATAAATTTTAACATTCGTAACTAACAAGTAATATGTTTACATTAACGTCTGTAAATTTTATCAATTAATCAATTAATAGCAGTTTTATTTTTAAACGAAGCCCATTGTTACATTAAAACAAAATTAAAATTCGTTTTCAATTGATAGTAAGCACTTAATGGCTACAGAGCTCTTTGTTAAAATTGACAAGACTTTAAACTCAATACATAATTAATTCAACTTTATTACAGGTAGATTATTGTATGATTTATTGTTAATCAAACACAATGAGTATTTATTTATGTTTATATCAATTTATGTTCGATCAAAGTTTAGTATTTGAAATATATCTAAAAATATATTACCGTAACCTTCATACAGTACGCTAATGATTCATTTATGGTTACTACTATTATTGCAGGTTTTATAATTACGATTTACGTCATAAGACATGACATACAAATGTGCATCACATGACAATAATTGATAAAGGAAATTGTACTGTCAGTACAATGTGTGTAGGTCGTACCGTATGTTGTTTTTTTCCGATGTTTATTATTAATAAGTGTAATACGAGAAGATGATAAATTATGTGAATACTAATTACATTTACTTGAAATATATTATATATTAAAAAATGTGAACTAATAGCCCAAATTTATATTAACATATTTTGTCATTTATGTCTTATTTTCAATAAATAAATGTTATAATTTCTACATAATTAAATGACTGTTAAAAATGGTAAAATGTAATGTAAAAAATTACGAGCCAGAGACACAAGTTTTCCTAGCAGTAATCAGTCCTGTTTTTTTATTTCCTTTATTTCAGCTCCATAATAATGCACAAGACTACTTCTATACTTTCTGATCTTTTGCATAATACACATAACTTTTCTACTTTCGCCCTTACTTTACTGTCTCATTCAAACGCATAAAATCTAAAAATAGCTAAAGCTATTCTTTACCCTCTGTCTGCCATTCCAATACACTCCATCTTTAAATCTTTTTCAAAGTATCATGTATTTATTTCTTTTGCCAGTCCAACTGATTACCATCCTTTTTTGAGATTGTATTTCTTTTATATATTTTCCCATATTCTTGAATATTATAGTTTTGTATAATTTAAATAAGATGAAAACTTGTAGCTATTCTCATATAAAGTATATAAAAAATATACAACGATTTTTTCCACACAAGACAATTTTATTATTTTTTTTTCTAATGATTTTCTGTTTCTGTGTCTACGGTCTCAGCATGATGACATTACTATCGACGGAGATTTGAATATCAAAAGATATACTAATTAACAATTGGGCATTTTTATAAAAAATATAGTTTGGGGTATTCATTCAATCATGAATATGAATAAGCCACGGAGCTAAACTATAATTAAGAAATCCATTAATTTCATACAAAAATCAATTAAATATTTAAAACAATGTAGTGCTTTTCAAGTAAATTTTTAATTTTTATCATAGAATTGGAGGTAAAACAGATTTGTATCAATATTTGAGCACATCATTTACTAAGTATATCACTTAATTCATTTTTGACTTGAGAAAGGCACAAATTAATGTATCATTGTTAATAAAGCTTATAATAGTTTGAATTTTGCGCTGCAGATGTTTAAACGGTGTAATGCAAAAACAAAAGAGCTTAATTATTCTAGAGAGACTATTACTCGAGTGCCCAAGTAGCAAATGGGATGCTAACAGTATCTGCAAAACTCAATATATTGTGCGAGTGTAGAGAAAACCTTTTTGTTTTGTTATAAATAGAAATTATAAACTCGTTTAAAATGAATTAGTTTAGACAAAAACAAGCAGCTTGTGCACCAGTCTCTCATTTTTTTGTTTATCGGATGGAAGGAATCATGGAAGAGCTTTTACGAAAATTGGCTTATCCATCACTTTTAGGCGAAAATCACTAGTATAAGATTCAAATAAAAATTATAGAAAAAAAATGGAAAAATTTCAAATTTTAAATAGAAACGCAAGAGTATGGACTAAATTACAACATTATGTATTTTCCTCCAATAAAGATTATGTGATATGTGCTTTCAGTTTATTTAGAAGAAATCCTGTATTACCTACTTGTGTACTCGATTACTAAAAAAATACAACAGTAGTTATGAATTGTAATGCATTACTTGCATTTAAATTGGACACTGTGACATTTGTTTCTTTAAACTATTTTCAAATTTTGTATATATTGTGTTTAACCAATAAAATATTTTGTTTAAAATGTAAATTAAATACAAATATTATATATATATATATATATATATATATATATATATATATATATATATATATATATATACACATACATTCATTCATACATATTATTCTCACAAGTAATTTTTATTCGAATATAAAATCTAACATCGTTGAACATTATAAATTCAAAATAAGCCTGTAATTAGATCGTTTTACAAAAAAAATGTAATAAATACTTAGATGACATTTTCTGATGAAAATCCTACTTCATGAATTTAAATAAAGAAATAAAGACGAGTTTTTTTGTCTTTACATAAAATTATATAGAGAAACCTTCTCGATGACATATTATTAAGTAAATCTTCATTGATGACGTCTCGGCAATCATTTTAAGTTTATGTTATTATTTTATATGATAACATCGAGAATCTGTGTTAATGACTTGGCCTTGGCTACACATTTCTCGGTAAAAACATATTTTTTTTAAAAAAAATAATAATAGTATTCTTGATAAATTTTTCATACGTTTATTTATAATTAATTTCTTGACTGACGGACAGACGAATAAATTTTTATAAATTGAAAGTAATTTCAATGTTACTGTATTATAACAAATAGAATTGTACTGTTTTTCTGAAAGTGCTCATTTTAAATATTATCAAACACAGACAGTATTAAAATAAATTAAGTTTCTATGATGAAAACAGAACTATATAAACAGGAAGACCACATTAACATCAAAAATACGCAACATATAAGTTTCATTACTACTGTAAGCGTGGCCAATGGAGTGAATTTCATATTTAAATTCACGGTATTATAGATATCAATATAAAAAAGTTACAAGAATAAATCATGACATTATCCAATACCTGCATTATAAAACAATTTTTAAGTATTTTTCCAAATTATTAATAATTTGGATACATCTAATCTACCTTTTTCTTTCATCTTTCTTCAAAATACTTAACAATACTTTAAGTATCACGTATATAGAAAAATAATTATGTGGCAGACACAAATAAAATAACAAAACTTCAGAAAATGTAAAAAATATGTAACCCCTATTTAAATTAAATGGACCCTAATTCATTACTGTTGTAATAATACTAAAAGAAGTATTTACTTGAGTCTTTACTTATACGAGTATATACTTGTAAGTATATAAGCATTATGTGCACTTTCGGAAAGATAAAAAAAGTTTCTGCCGATGAAATAACCTTCAAGAGATATTTTTGAAATAGACTTTAATAGTGACTCTAGTTCAACAAAAAAGATAAACCTAATATTTGCGACACAACGATTTGAGATCATTCAGAATAACCAGCTGTTTATAAAATGTTCCAATACACTTATACAATACGTCAAATTACTGAAATTGATTAGAGACTGGAAAAAATGAAAAGGCAATTATTTCCAAATCATAAATCGTTGAGAGAAGAAGGTAATTATTTTCTAATAAATAAAATGAAATATTTTCCATTTTTTAAAAGAAATTCCATTTTTACAGTTTTTTTCTTGAAATTAAATCAAGATATTCATTTTCCATACTGCTCCAAGATACCATTTTCCTTCCGAATAAGAAACATTCAAGACAAAACGCGGTGTTAACTCCCATTCCTTTATATTTCTCATTCATCAATTTTAGTTCAAACACACCGGCCATTGCCAAGTACATTAGACCTATGAAGTTTCGTAAGGATTAATTTGATAAACATAATAAAACTACTATTATGAACATATAAAGTTAGTAAGAAAATAATTGGAATTTTTGTTTTCTGAATTCTAACCTTAATTTTTTCAATTAATTTTGCTTCAAGATGAGCTATTGAATTAAAGATGGAAAAGAAGCAAGTAAGACCAAATTTTTTATGAGTTCAAAACGGGTGGTAAAGCATCAGAAATAGCTCGTAAACTAAACAGCTTTTGGTGTATGTACTATTAAGGAACGTACGGTGCAATTATTGTTCTAAAAATTTCGTGCTAGGGACGAGAGCCTTGAAAATGAAGAGGGTCGCGGGCGTCCTTCTTCAGTTCATAACGACCAACTGAAGACGTTAGTTGAATCAGAACGATTCACAATTCGAGGGCTTGTACAAAAATTAGACGTTAGTCATCCAACAGTTCTAGGTCACTTAAAACACTAAACCATTTAAACCACTTAAAATTTAAAGATCATAAACCGTAATTATTTTTCTACCAATCTAATAGTACCAGATACTGATGAAGAAGATTAGATTAACTTATAAGAAGTCTACTTGAAATTTTATTCATAAAAATCAATTCTACTAATATTTAACTACTCTTTGGCTGATTCATGTAGCCAACAAGGACGCTAGGCTCGAGACCCATAACACATGTCGGAAATGAATATTCAGACATTATCCGAGGAGTTCTGATGTATTGATATGAAATAAAATGCAGACCAGAGTTAAAGGTGCAGCAGAAGAATGGGACCTCACTGATTTGCGACTAATTTTTTTTATACCATACGTTATTTTAATTAATTACTGAATTAGTTAATTTAATTTTTATAATTACACAATTAAAATGTTGGTGAGCCATATTAACTCAACATTCACTTTTTCATCTGCCTGTATTTACATATATTATTTTCATAAGTATATTTTTGAATCATAATATACACAAATACGTTATAAAAAATAAAGTATTTTAACACATTTATAAAAAAAATTGTAAAGGTTAAGATATTTATTGATTTGCATATTTTTTCTTAGACGGTCGCAAAGATGTAAGTGATTTTAAAATTCTAAAAACGATCCAACTTGTAAATCAACGTTTACATTTAAGTAACACATACTTCTTTTTATTGAAAAAAATCGTTTAATGAATAGAACAAAAACGTATTACAATATACATGAAAATTATACTCTAATTTTGCTCTCCTGAATAATATCTGTACGCCACCTACGCATAATGAGTATTTAACGTATAATATTTTCTGTAAACTTTAAATACCCATTTATTCACCATGAACTCACTGAATGTGAATAATAATTAAAATCATGTTTCGATAGTAAAACCTTAATAATGTGAAAAATTATGCAAAGCAAACGGCCATTTTTATTACATAAAATATGTGCATTACCGTTACTCATTATTATTTTAATATCTATTAATTTTAAGCAATATGACTCCACGTCCCACTGTTGATTATGAATCAACTATTGAACCAAGACTTTGCAAACCCGTTAACTTAAAATATTCATACGAGTGTATATTTTAGTTTTGTATTAGTCACGATATTTTTTTCTCTCTCGGAAATACAATATATTTACTATAACCCTGAAAAATGAAGACAGAAAATGAAACTATTGCCAAGTTGTTCGCTCGACGAGCATTCGGTGAACAAAGTCGGGGTAATAATTCAGACGAGAGAGTGAAATACACTTTATATTATGAAACAAAGCTTCGTAAAAGACAACCATATCAATTTCTAAAATATTACTTGTCAAAATTCTAGCTGGTTTTGTTTTCAGTGTTTTTTTTTTCTGTTTCGGTTTAAAGTATTTTTTTATGATTCATTATAACTGACAAATATGTGTGAATTTTTGAAACATTTATTTTTGTTTAACTAAAACTGAGTTTCTAAGAATTTTTTGTACAATCAGCATTCCGAATATTATAAAAAGAAAATAGTTTCTTCAACTTTAACATATTATTTCAGTATTAAAATTTTCAATTCAGTATTCTATACCTGTAATAAACAAAATTAATATTTTTCAAACATTGCATGGTATCATTATCGTGATAACAATAGTCAAATATAAAAAATAAACACTGAAACTCAATTACATTTACCAAATTATTCAAAAACATAAGACAATATTGTTAATTGTAACCATTACAGGGATCAAAAAGAAATCCATTAACTTAGTTCGGTTTGTATTTGTATCTGGAGGAGCAAGCATCTCTGTCAGATATTTTTTTAAAATTATTAACTGATTTCATTTTTTATGAAAAAAATGTTATTTTATTATATAAATTCTTTTTTTAAAAGAAATTAGACACCTTCAGAATTTCTGCAGCCTACTTTTCAAATTCTCTTTGACAGAGACTACAAGCAACCTCGTATTTATTTACTTATACAACAGTTATAATGCAGCCATACGCAACTAGCCGTAAAAACTTATTTAGTTGTCTTGGTTGCAATTGACACTAGCATTGACAAGATCAATTTTTACTTTTTCTGTCCTGTACGCTGACTACTAGAATTTGAAGTGATAAATTTAAAATAATCGATTTTAAAGACATTTTTGCCATTTTATAACATGATTATGTTAATTTTGTTAATCTAAAAGCAACCTACAGTATATAAATTCAAATATATCAAAACAAATTTGGTTAAAAATATTAAAAAGATGACTGCAACTACAACGTCAACTGAATCATTGAAAGGGTTCATTGTACTCTGTTTTTTTTCTTGATCTAGGCATAAATTTTAATAAGCTAACTAAAACCATTAACGAACTTTACAAGAAAAATACTAACAGCAAAAAAATGTTAATTCTCGATTCATAAATGCAAATCGAAATATAGAATATGACTGGTTAAATAAAATCTGAGATAAAACACGAACTAATCATTGCAGAAACTTGAATTTCTATGATCTGTGATGTACAGACATTTAAAACGTATTGATAAAGTGAATAGAATGGATATTTGGAATTCGCATGAACTATCACCAGGTAACCAATAACAGCGAATAATCACGTGCGGTTCTTCGGCTATTAAGACAAATAATTCATCGTTTTTTGAATCAAGTTTTAATTTGGATTGACAAATCAGTAATATACAATAATTTGAAATGGAAAAACGAGTTTCATAAAATCAAACAGCCTTTAACGATTGTCAATATCACGATAATATCGAAAAAACAGTTCATACATTTTGTAGAATGTATCTTAAATCGTTCACTTTGAGTTACTAAAAGGTTTACCAATAGAGATGCAATTTTAAGAGGTTAATATTTCACAGATGTCAAACTGACAGCTGTGTGTATTTTTTTGGCATTTCCATTTTTAGTTGTGGCTCCATATACAATGCTTTGAAACACCACAATTGTATTATGAAAATATCGTTCTATAAAAAATACATTTCATAAATTACACGATATTTATACTCGACATACTAATGCATCTGAATCAATAATTCTTCGATTAGTGAGTAAATTTGAAGATACTGGATCGGATAAAGAGAAAAAAACAATTCTTGAAACAATTCTGAATCAATAATTCTTCGATTAGTCATTACATTTGAAGAGACACCAACATGTGTTTGCAGTGTTCGTTCTAAAGAAAACATTGACTTGGTTCGTAAAAGTGTATCGGAAGAGCCAGGAATGTCAATTCCATGACGTTCACAGTAAATAGGCCTTTCACAGACAATCATATGGTGTACTTTGCATTTATTTCTAAAGGTTAATAAGGTTCAATTAATGCAAGAATTGAAGCCATCCGGCCATTATCTGTGTCGGAGATTTGTTAACTGGATGCTGGAACAACACGATTTTTCTTAAAAAGTCATCTTTAGCGATGAGGCTCACTTCGAACTCTCTGGCTACGTTAACAAGCAAAACTGCCGAATCTGGAGTGAAGAAAATCGCAAGGCGATCGTTGAGAAGTCACTACATACAAAAAATGACTATTTGGTCTAGTAGAATCATTGATGCTTAATTTAAAATCGATTACTGTGAATGGAGAAAGATACCGAAACATGATAACTAATTTTTTGTGAGCAAAATTGGATGATATTGACCTGGAGGATATGTGGTCTCGGCGGGACGACGCAACAGGTCACACACCTGATGAAATAATTGATTTATTAAGGAAGAAATTTTCCGATCGCGTTATTTCCAGAAATGGAGACATTAATTGACCACCGAGATTATGTGATTAACAACGTTGGACTACTTTCTTTAGGTCGCGTTAAAGGATATGTGTACGCTAATAATCCTAAAACAATTTCAGACCTAAAAGATAAAATCCGAAGAGTAATTGATGAGAAAGAGCCCCTGTTGTGTAGGGATGTTATTGGAAAGTTTAGCAATAGAATGGTTACTTGTAAGAAAGCACCCGGCGGTCACTTACACTATGTTATTTAAATAGCATACTCCCAATTATTATTTACAAACAAAATTTCGAAATTTCAGCGAAGTTTATTTTATTTCAAATTGAAAAATAACGTCCTTATTGGAAAAGCACGTGAAATAACCACTGTAGAAGTTCATTCATCGACAGAATTCATCAACAATTATAAACGTCAAACCTAAAACTGTCATGAAAACGCCATTGTTTAATCAACAGAATTGTCAGATTCTACTGACAAGCCAAATTGAGAGATTTAAATTCACCCTCGAAAGTCATCAGATATCGCTCCCACGCATTAGAATACATTCAAGTCTTTAGAACATTCTCTCAAAAGAACAAAAAAATAATTTAGTACATTTTTTTGATTCAGAAATGATACTTTTTTCTCTAAAATACTGCATGAAAGATGAGAAACCATTGGTCAGAATGAAAGAAATTTATTTTAGGATAAAGTATATATTTTTTAGCAAATAAAATTCAATGTTACTAGTAAAAATAATGGACTTCTTTTCATTTCACATAATATCATCTAAAACGACTTATTGAGACCCTTATACGAAATGATTATTAAACAGAATGTTTAGTGAATAACTCATGACATCAATTGTAAATTATACAAACGAATAACTAGAATAAAAAATTAACTATTGTACTTTTAAAACAAACGTATCGTACAATAAAATAAATTTGAAAAAAAAAAACCACTCGAATTGTACTACAAGCCGAACAAACGCAACGAATTCTTACATGTAGCGCTAACTATTTAATTACACAAAATTCTTCATCCTAACTCGTTACATTTATAAAACCAAATCGTAATTAAAACAAAACAATGAAAACAATTAATTTAAAAACTTACATCGCTGAATACTAATCATCGATTCAAATTCAAATCTTAACAGATTATTTAATATACATTTCATTCATTTTTATTTTGATATTAATTTAATAGCAGAACAAAAAAATATAATGAAATTAAACGAGTCTGGAAATATATAACACAATAAAGAATCCGCAAACAAACTTTATGAAAATAGCGGCCATTAATTTATTTCGTAATGTAATCTACTCCTCTGTAACCTAACAATTTTAATTAAAACATTCTCGTATGTCTAATGTGAAAAATAAATATCATACATATCATATATTTGATATATAAATACTGGTATAATATAATGGAAATAGTACAATGGAAAAATAATTAACAATAAGTTACGTTGACCGACTTGAAAAATAATTAAAATAATTAGTACCTGTTTATTGTCTTTAGATATTATATATATATATATACATATATATATATATATATATATATATATATATATACATATATATTATAATAATGTTAACAATGCGCTACTTCCAGAATGAAACATAATAACGAAATGAAACTCGAAATTAGTGAACGTAGACGAACGACGCTCACTTTCAAGAATTTCTGTATGCTATTATTAGATATAATATAATGAATCTTTGCATCAGTTCTTTTTGCCAGAATGTAATTTTTAATATCCGCATGAAAAACGAGCACTAGAACGAATTCCTGTCAAACCACTTCACGAGGAACGAGTTGTTGTCAGCAGATTTAAGGTGCATACAATAATAGATAATGCGGTCGTATCCATACACTGTATATAAAATAGACAGATCCGTGGGCACAGACTGTACGAAATACTTTTAAGTATGTATGCAAATATGTACAGATCTCGAATTCAAATTGCTTATATAATTTCACATACATCTCATTAATTTGTGCTGTTGCTGATTACAACACTTGTTTTTACGTGTTCGATTCGATTCGAAAACGATACATGTTTTTTTTTTCTAACTGGACTTCAAGTTTTTCAAGTTTATGCATAAAATTGTACATTCAATCTTTAAATCAAATCTTTTTCTACATACGTGTCTATTTTTATAATTGAACAGTAAAAAGAGTAAACAGTAGTGTTGTTGACAAAGTATCGGTTATTGTCGTATCTTTATTTACTTACAAATTACAAGATATTTAAATATTGAAATCTGTTATTACACTGATTATAAGAAGAAAATGTTTTTTTTCAGAGTCACTACATTGAAGAAGAAATCTAATGTTGATTTAATGATAATCTGTAAGATTTCTGTAAGGTTTAAATAAACGAAAACATGTCAATAACAAATATCCTGTCCGAAATATATTATTGTTTATCTTTCTATAATTTTCATTTTTAAGGTACACTGACTACTTAGTTCGTATGTAGTATGTTTTAATGTTACAGTTCATTTTAAAAACTTAAATTTAGTAGCTAGAAACAAACATTTTTCCACTTTTGTTTTTTCTTTACGGAAAACATCCTTTATCTGTCCTTTCAGAAGTCTGCCGGAAAAACATGTTGCATTTATCATGTACCACTAATGAACAGTACATAAATGACAAACACCAACAAAGTAAATATTCTTTAATAAAATAACATTCGTAGAGCATTTTGAAATTATGTACTGTGTTCATACTATGTCGTTTTGCACGATGTTATATCACGAATATTTTTGTCTCTAAAATGGAGTGGCTGACGAAGTTCCTGCATATCTTATGTTACTTGCGGGTCAAACGAAAACAGCATTTCTCGACTTACTTTTAATATGACACTGTGTAGAATTGCACAAGGCACAACAAAACAAACAGACACACGTAGAAAGACATTTAGTTTTATATATATATATATATATATATATATATATATATATATATATATATGTGTGTGTGTGTGTGTAACATATATGCTTTAAACAAACAAATCTAATAACAGGAATCCCTTCACAACTACGCTCTTGCCTATCTCAAAATCTCCCTTTTAGTGTTTGTCCAGAAGTGTGTATAGAAGAACCCCGTGATTTTAGGATGTAATATTGTGGGATTCATTCGGAATTCTCAAGGTTCTACTGTAGTTAGAATATTTATCCATATTATTTCTATGATTTAATTTTATAATTTTGATCATATTTGCCAATATAAGATAAAGTACGTAGTCGGATGATCTTCCCTTAATATTGGGTATCTCAACTGATTTAAATGCATACTTATATTGAAACTTGTCTTTTAACTAAACTAATACATATCGGGATTCTTTACTTCTTTTAGAATTTCTCGTGGACCAACTTTAAATATTTATTCAAAAGATTTTTATAATACGAAGTGTTGCAAGAAAGAAACGAAACTGTATTTGTTATCGTATCCATGTCTTCCTAATAGTTTTATTTCACTTTTCTACTATTTTATTTTTATAAATTCAAAATCATCATTTAAAAAATCCTCTGCATATTCTTATAGAGATAAGAGATTTATTATTATCTCTTAGTATTATAACAATAAGATTTAATATTATCGGAAAATCTCAGCTTAATTAATGAAAATTAATACTAAAAAAAAATGTAATGGATAATTATTAATGGACGAACAAATGCATTAACCGATTACTTGGAATTTTCGGACACGTCAGAACCCGAAAGACCATTTGTACACATACAAAAGATAAATAAACAATACTCTTTTGTTACAAGCGAATGACAAAACTTGAAGATATCACAATTCGGCTGACGTGTAGATGTAATCGAGTGAAGATACGAAGAACTGCTTAGTTTTACAGCGATAGAGATATCTCAATAGCATTACTGTATCAAAAATCAATTCGATATTTCCTGTTACGTGACAATGGATAGCACAAATGCGGGGTGTTCGTCTGTGTGTATATACGTGGATGTATAATGCAAGAGTTGGTAGTACCACTGTCTCTGGGTTGTTGACAAAACATTCAACTGCGGCCGCAGAAGAATATTGACATCGCGTGAGACGTAGCGGGGGTAGTCTCAAAAATCCCCACTCACCATTAATCTAATTCCCCGTATCCCCTCCGCACCCGTTGCCATTATGTACGAGCGCAAAACACCGACCATGGTGCAGTGGCTGGGTGTTACGAATCGATACGCTGTGATACGGAATGAGTTTCGCGAGGATCGCGGCGCGGTGCGGAGTGGCAAGTTTGCCCCGGCTGGCAACCGGAGGCAGCGGCCACAGAAGCGCGGTGGCGGTAGCGCGGACCTCGCCCTTGCCCTTGACATTGACTCTACTTTCATGATCTGCAGAACGGAGCATCCGCCGCCTGGTGACGTCACACGCAAACACAACGACTCGACCATAATTCCAAAGTCGGTCGGTCGAAAACACATAATCAGAATCACTCTAGATCCAGAACATCTTCCTCCAGACACGATACAGTTATGAATGGAAAGGTGATCAATTCAACACAGTTCTTCCGTTTTCTTCACTTTACTAATTTCGACATATGTTTTTAATTTATGCAAGAAAATCGTGCGAATGAATGCATGTTTCTCGTGTGGTGTTTAGAACACTGGAATCTAATTCATTCCAAAATATATTAACGTGTTATAACACATAAACTATAAATTTAACGTTACGGAATAATTTCTAAATACATCAATACATTTTTTTTGGGTACTTTTCAATTTACAAAAGTGTACATTATTTTTTAAAAATCTATAAACTTCTGATAACTAAATAGACTAAAAACGTTTCAGAATTTTAAATCATCACGCAATATTTAAACAATACTTTCGAAAATATAGCTTAGTCATTTTTCTTTCTATTTAAAAGAACAGAACAACAAAATATCTCATTTTCAATAACAACTGATAAGTAAATATTTAGAGTATTCATATTTGAAATACTTTATAAGTCAAACATCTGAGATTATAAAAATAAGGATATATAAAACAGTTAAAAAAAACATAAACCTCAATTTTACCTGTACAAAAATTATTGAAGACAATCTATCAATTCAATTATTAAAGAAGGATAACCTTTTCATTCAATAAATCCACACGTGAATAACACATTTTCATCAACAACAAGATTAATAGCAGTAATAAAGATTCATATTTTCAACATTAGGTATATGTATTATTTAATTACTTTAAATAACAGTTATTTCTCTACAAATAAATCACAATACCGAATATTAAAAAAAATATATTTATTCAAGTGTTCACCTATTGCTTATATGTTGAACTTTGGGGGAAAGTTATATATGTAACAGTAATCACATTACTAAATTATAATTGTAAAAGAATTACTCATTCATATACTTTTCCAATCTATATTACCAAACGTCCAATTTGTCCATCAACATTAATGATCATTTTTAGACTACTGAATGTCAGTACTTTAGTATATAATTTATTACTTAAAAATCTAACTTTCACACTTTCATCATTTTCGTCATCCATATCTAGAATATAAAAATTACACAACTGGATGACTAATAATATAAAAAAATATATCAAATAAGACATTACTACTAACAATAAAATCGCAGGATGGAAATAAAATTTAAATCGATAATATATAAAATGGTATACATATTTTATAACAACATAAAGCTAAATACAGGTGTGTGTGTATATATATATATATATATATATATATATATATATATATATATATATATATATATATATATATATATACACACTAGTTGAGTACAAGTCAAAAATGAATAATAGTAAGATTCTAAAACTAAACTACAAACGTATGTATCTACATATAAGTATTTTTTATCATAGTACTTGTATTTGTCTCCAAAAATATTTACTTGATAAAAACTATTCTTGATGAGGTTTTTTTTGAAATTTGACAATTTGTAAAAGAAATGTACAAATAGAAGATTATATATATATATATATATATATATATATATATATATATATATATATATATATATATATATATATATATATATATATATATATATATATATATATTATATGTAAGTTGAGAACAAAAACAAAATACTTGAAAAAGAGAAAAATAAAATCAATATTACTATCTAAGGAAACGCAAATTATGATGTTTGGAAGAACATCGGACATACCACGGAGTCTGTTATTTGTACGCTTGCCACTTCAAAATTGATATATTGTGTTATGTGATGTGTTATGTGACATGCATACGTACAATAGCTATTATATATTATGATTATACACACATACACACACATATTGTC
>CM068318.1:21256586-21449086 GCA_034766995.1 Acanthacorydalis orientalis | reverse complement strand
TATATATATAACATTGTGATTTTTTTTCAGCATCAAACGATTTAATTTATTTTTTTTTTACTAATGGTAAAAATGAAACTTAGTATTTGTTTGTGCAGAGAAGACATTTTTTAAAGAGAATTGAACTTTTGTTACGAACTCAAATTCGAATGAGACACATTTAATCAGTTACCTCTAACACATTAAAATTTTAGTAAGTAAGAATGAAGTAAACATATTGAGATTTTCAATCATAGTACAATGATTATTGTTGCAAAGACATAATTTAAATATATTAAAAAAATCTGTATTTATGCAACAATTTCTAATTTATCTATAAACTTAAAAAAATGTGTAGTGTAAGCATACAAAGAAACGTAAACTAATTGAATGTAGAGCTTCTTATATACTTTATCGCTTATAAAATATTATAAGTACAATATTATCAATGACGAATTTCTTTCTCTTAGCTTAGTCAAATAATAAAGTTAAAAACAAATGTTTAAACCAAGGCTGTGAAGTAAAACGTTGCGTGCTTCAAAATTTTCTGTTTTTCACTTTATGATAATTCCTGAAGTAGTGACCTATATTTCCACTACTTCTGCTAACTCTTTTGCTCCCTCTTCTCCCATTTACAAGTTATTTAAAACACACTTCTTATTTTCACCCATGTCTACTCTATTTTTTACTTTTCGTTTTTAAATACTTTGAAATAATGACTGAAAATGATAGTCTACTAACAGCATAGAACAAGTTTTTCACATTGAACAAAATTACATTTTGTTGTATGATTTGTACTGGAAGAATTTGTTTTCTCAATGTAATCATAAGTTTCTTGCTTCCAAAATCAGTCATCACTTCCAAGAAAATATAGTGTGGATAAAACAAAATTGAAAAAAAATTAGAAGTCAGTATTGGAGTTAGTGTAGAAGCCAGAATCGAAAATATATACGATTTCGGTCTTGGTCCAAACTGTTATTTTTAAATAAACAAAAAACAAATTGAAAGTAAATATATTAATTTTATACCACAGAAAACACGACGATACAAAAATTTATGAAAAATAAAAAATAATAAAAATATTAAACTTATTTCTATGCAATATAAATATAAAATTTACTAATATACACATATGTAAACAGGACACCAGTATACATACTCATTATGAATTTAAAAAGTATCTAATGAAACGTCCATAATAATATAATAAATGAGTATCTAATTAAAATCTATTGGTCGTTCAATAAACTTTTTATACACATACCTCTGATATGATTCAACTGATAATGATTTCACTGACACTAACTGTTATATTCTTCTTAAATTAAATACAAGAACGTGTGTATTGGAATGTTTGCGTGATAAGAATGCAGGATTATCAGATGAAATATGTGAAAGTCATGTTATGTCGTCGATAAATGAAAATGTTTCAATTAATCTAGATCAGTTCTTGAATAATTATAATCAAGGACATTGGTTCCTAACATATCTTTGAAAGTAATTAACATCGGATCATTTTTTCATGATTATATTCGCGTCATATCCTCTTTGAATACTGAATGAATATTCATATAAATGGGGTGTATTGATGATTACATACTGACGATTCAATTAGAGAAAGTGTAAACAAATAATATTGTAATAACATTGTATTTTCATCTGTAATGAAGTACTGACAACAGAACAATTTTTACAGTAAGAAGCTTATGGAAGATCCATAAGCTTCAATTTACATCCATCCTTATATCTATCTTCTGTTAATTAGGAAACGAACACTAATGTGCAACAATAAATAATCATTCATTTATCAACAATATTATTTTAAACATTACATTTTATTTAGGTAATTCCTGATAAATTAGAACACCACTCACAGAATTCGAACTTTGTAAAAAAATATTAGTTTCAAGCATAGTTATAACTGCAATATAGTTTTTTTTTGCATTGAAGATAAATTTAGTTTTGTAAATGAATATTCCCTCTCCATACATACCATAATTTTTTTCTAATCGAAATGTTCAATAATTATTTCAATAAAAGATTGTTGAATATATTGACAAGAAAAACATTTTGTAGTGTGTATGTATGTAAAATACTATTCATTTGTAAAAATCATTATCGTTTCAATACAGTTCTGACACTGGTTAAATCCACTTTCAAACATGAATTCTTTTTTCAGACCAAAAAAACCACACAAAAATTTAGATATAACTTCCTTATTATAATGATCTATTTTACATTATGTCACTTTTAACATGTTTTACTTTAGGTGCATGTTTATCAAAACTATGATTTATTCAAAATAAAAAAAGATCAATTATATTATAAACGAAAATCGAAGGCCTTATAAATCAATTTACTTTTTTTGAATTTTTTTTATGAAATATGGATAATATAACACAAACATCAAAAAATAAATTAATTCACTAATAAATTAGTTACGAAAAATTAATAAATTTTTGTCAATTTTTAATTTTTATTCTTATGCTAAATTTACGTCCAATAAAGTGTATTTTTTCCTTTGGAAATTACAAAATTAACAAGCCCTGAAAGGCTAAAAGAAATAAAGTGAATGAATTTATATATATATATATATATACATATATATATATATATATATATATATACATATATATATATATATATATATATACATATATATATATATATATATACATATATATATATATATATATATATATATATATATATAAATTCACTTTAAGAATTCACAATAAAGAATTCTTTTTTCTTTGAAAATTACAAAATTAACAATCCTTAAAAGGTTACATGAAATAAAGTGAATTTATATTTATA
This sequence comes from Acanthacorydalis orientalis, assembly GCA_034766995.1. Classification (NCBI taxonomy): domain Eukaryota; kingdom Metazoa; phylum Arthropoda; class Insecta; order Megaloptera; family Corydalidae; genus Acanthacorydalis; species Acanthacorydalis orientalis. The sequence continues at coordinate 21,446,290 of CM068318.1, read as the reverse complement.
TTTATTAAATATATATATATATATATATATAAATCCACTTTATTTCCTTTAGCCTTTCAGGGCTTGTTAATTTTGCAACTGTTTTTTAAATTTAATTTTGTTTTTTTTAAGAAATAAAGTGAATTTATATATATATATATATATATATATATATATATATATATATATATATCACTTTATTTCTTTTAACCTTTTAGGGCTTGTTAATTTTGTAATTTCCAAAGAAAAAAGAATTCTTTATTGGACGTAAATTTAGCACAACAATCTAGCACATACAAACACCATTCTATTATCAAATCAATAAAAAAATAAAACACATAACAATATAAACTTTACAAGATTTAATACCGAACATAAAACTCAATATTTACCGGGTTAAGAGGATTTCAGTAAAGTATTATAAACGGAGAATGGCTATTGATCTCCTGGGTGTAATGTCGAGTTATACACTTTTACTGACCTACACTTTACCCAATCGTATTATCAGCCGAGATCAAAATCCATAGTACTGCGTACTGATATAAAAAAAAGATACATTTGATTAATTCACAGTCAAAGGACTTTTTATACTTGATAGCGTTTTATATTTATTTTCATATAGTGGCAAATAATTTATTTCTGTATGTAATAAGAAAATGTGACTAGAATAACAACGTTCGTATAGATTCCCTAGAGCTTACAATTAGTATGCCGAAAAGAAGATTGCCTTTTGAATTCCCACATATAAACAGTTACGAATAGATTTATTGATATGTACTTTATATCAAGTTGAATATTCTAAATTCAAAGATACAAATTGAAATTAAATTTTAATTCAGTTAATATCTCATTTTTACATGTTAATTCAATATGTGTCTATCAGCAGTTCATGAATCATTGATAATTCTCAAACATATTTATGGATATTTAAGAATTTTCTACAAAAGTATTTAAAACATATTTTTATTTCAATATTACAACAACAGTAACAATAACGAAACATATTCGGAACATTTTTGACTTTAAAATTATAACGTTCATTATTTTATAACCGTAACTAGATAATAAAATTTATTATACTTAAAATATCGTAAAACTGATTATATTGCACTTGACTGACTTTGTAATTCTATATGTAAAGAAATACTATTTTTACTAATTCTATTTTTTATTAATATGAACTAAAAAATATATAATTTTCAAATTTAAAATTGTCAAACACTTGATTAACAATCAATTATTTACTACTCTGCGTCAGTGGCGCGTTATTCTATGGGCAAAAAGGGCAACTGCTTGGAGTCTGAACGAACAGGAGCAGGGGAGCAAACCAATATTTTATAAACTCATTACTGTAGTAAAACACTGTACATGAGGCCCACTATTTCAAATTTATCTGGGCCTAATATAACTATAACGCGCCATTGATCAAAGTATTAATAATAAAATGTACCGATTTTATTAGATTAGTAGAAATAAAAATGTGTATCAACACAAATATACAAATATATTTAAATTTTTCTTGAATGTATATCTCTCTCCTGGCACGAGACATATTAGGTTGGTAGGAAAATAATTGCGCTTTTTATTTCAGAATTTTAACCCTAATTTTTTTCAATGAAAGTGTCATTTCATCGTGTTCGTGATATCATTTTAATGGTTCGTGATATTATCGTTTTATTATTAATTTTGGTTTAAATTGAATTAAAGATGGAAAAGAAGCAAATAAGAGCTTTTTTGTATGATTTCAAAACGGGCGGTAAAGCAGTAGAAACTGCTCGTAAACTAAACGATGCTTTTTGTGTGGGTACTGTTAAGAAACGTACGGTGTAATGTTAGTTCCAAAAATTTCGTGCTGGAGACAAATGCCTTGAAGATGAAGAAGGTCGCGGATGACCTTCTTCAGTTCATAACGACCAACTGAAGGCGTTAGTTGAATCAGAACCACACACAATTCGAAAGATTGCACAAAAGTTAGGCATTAGTCGTCCAACCGTTCTGGACCACTTAAATTAAAAAATGTATATGAATTTGAAGTTCATAACCCGCATTTATTTTTCTATCAACCTAACACTTTATATTGAGTTTGGATGAAATGTCGTTTTTCATGAGTAAAATTTAGATTTCTTTGACATTTTTTTTTTAATTTTTCAATATTAACATTATACATAATTTTTATCAATGAATGAAACGAATAACCTCCTTTTAAGATTAACACCAAGGCGTATTTGAATTAAAAAGAATTAAATACAAGCACAATCATACTTAATCAAAAACAATAGAACATCCACATAATTAACAGTCTGTCAACCTATCTAGTGTTATGAAAGGATTCGGTTTTTTCGATCGGATAGATTTTATAAAAATTCAGAGATTAATTTTGACAAATTAATATCATTTAAAAATTAAACGTAATATTACTGAAAATCGAAATAAACATTTATCAAGCACTATTGTATGTTTTTCTGGTACCATTTGTTCATAAAACTATTTTTTTTAAAAAAACTACAGATAAGTTTTTCTAATATATTACAAAATAAAATGAACATAAACAATAACACGTACATGGAAAATTATTTATTACTCTTCCAGTAGTTTTGTGTGTACTGCAGAGTTCTACAGCGTACAGAGTACTGGCGTCCTAAATAAAATTAGTATTATCTACCGGGAATGCCAATTGGCGTCTTATATGAAATAATCATTTTTATGAAATAATCGTAAATTTTCATTTCAATATCTAAATTACTTCAAAATACATAAGAATTTGAAGAAAACGATCAATGTTTTTTCTCATTTTATAAAAATGCCTCCGGTAACAGGTCACAGGTTCATAGCAAAGCCGCCCGGTCGATAAAGTGTTAATATGCCGGTGTTTTCTCAGTCAGATACTGGTATAAATTATAATCCACGGTTTATATTATTTAAAAATTAAGAAAAATTTCAATCTAATTTAAATATATATATATATGTATATATATATATATATATATATATATACATACATATATATATATATATATATATATATATATATATATATATATATATATATATATATATATATATATATATATATATAGTACAAAAATTAAACAAGTACTTAGGTTTTGAAATATAGTTTTAAAATGAAATAATTCGTTTTTCGGACGTTAAAAAAGACGATTATATTTTTTTCGAGTGCGGTTACTTTATTGCCGGTTGTTTTATGAAATAATTGCATTTCACGGTTTGTTTATTGACTGTGAAGATGCAACCAAATGCAAGAAAAAAAAACAAACCTAATCAACAATCTAGTTTATTTTCGAAACAAGAGACAACATTAAAAAAAACTATCAGATGTATCTATCAAGAAACAATGAACAGTTTCTTCTCTGCAAATCCCTCAAAAATGTAATTACGTATATACGTAACTTGTAATACATTTAAAATATTGCTTTGATCATTTACAAATATTTTGGAAAAGCAGCCAATCACCATGGTTGAGTCACGAAAATATTAAAAGTAATACAAATAAAAGAAATATATTTAACATTTAAACCGTAAAAAAGTATAAAAAAATGATATGTTTACAAAAATAAAATAAAATATTATAAAAGGGGAATAAGATAGAGCGACACATACATTGATGATCACTATGAAGCTCTATATATTTATTAAATATTTTCCTGCGCACGTTAATCAGTAAATGAGATTCAATATTAACTATTTATATATTTATGAAAGAGAGATCAAACTGATAATTGTTTGACAATGTATTAAAAACGTTATAAAAGAACGGGACACTGGTAGTATTTCAAAATATATTTTTATTGTACTGATATTTATATTGAGAAAGAAACTTACCCAATTCCATCGGGTACAGCCAAGAGTTGATGTCCAGAATGAGATCCATTTTGAACGATTCGCTCTCGCAATGAAGACGACTCACTGAAACAAAATACAACAATAAATATTAAATGAATTAAAAGCAGTAATCAAAGAACTCAATACAGATATTGAAAGTAAGAAACACATTTATTCAAGAATAGAATAATTAATAATATAAGTAAATCGGTTTTCAAAAGTTTGTGTTACTGAAAGAAGATACAAATAAATTTTCAAGAAATAAAAAACAAAGATTTTCAACTCTTTCGGTGCTAAATACTTGTAACGAGTGTGTCGTGCATGCGATATTTTTTCTATATATTGGCGCTTTGAAGATACAGCACCTCTGCCTAAATAAGCAAATTATTTGATCAATAATCAATTACTAAACACTTTTGAGCAGAAAAAGTTGTGTTCTGAGAAGTCATTGAAAAATATGAAAATTAATTTGTGAAAATAAATTACAGTTACTATTGAATTAAGTGTTGAAACATTTACAGCATTCATTTTTTAATGAATTATGGTTCATACATTTAAAAAAAATCCAGATCTATAATAAATTCAGATATACAGAAAAAAAATATAAATAAAGGGAACAAATAAGGATATTTCTAGACAAAATTGAGGGAAAATGGCCTGAGAGCAAAAATACACGCCCTTTTTTGTTAAACAAAAATGGTTTTTTTTTATCTAACCTCCAAACATTATTGATTCAAACGACTTTATTATTGAGGTTCTTCATCGTAGAACTGCTTAATACGAGTATCTCTGACAGAAATTTAGACAAATCCGAAATATTATAACACTGAAACTCTTCCACTATAACAAGATGGAAACGCCATTGGAAGAAAGAAGAAAACATATACAAGTACAAAAATCCTTAAAAGACTCACAGATTCGGTATTTATCAATCTGCACTTACAGTTGAAATAATTCGAAACAGTCTCATTTACAATTAGAATAAAAAAAACGTTTTACAGAACTGATAACTATTATTAAAATATCTACAAACACATCAATCATACAAACACAACCCGTCGCGCGTATATACATTTATAGAATTAACTCGCATTCTATACACGCCATTATTAATTGGTAACTAAATTAATAGATACCCACACAGGCAAGCACATAAAGTAGTTCATAAAGGTAAAACACACACGGTTGTATCGAATCAGTCCGACAATAGTACCAATTTTACTGAGAATGACGTCAAATATTTGTTTTAATTCCGCTCGAAATGGCCGGTTATTGATTTTTAAGAAATAGTAGGGAGATGGAGAAAAATCGTATAAACTGTTCTTTGAAAATATAGCTGTAAACGAAATAAGCATACAAATTTAATTTCTTGACATTTCCGTCGATAAAACATCTCTTTTTATAGAATACACACATACATACATATTATATTATATTATATATATATATATATATATATATATATATATATATATATACACATACTAAAACAGACCGGAAATGACTTTATATAAGAAATACGAAAACGAATTGATTTTATTTATTACCTTTTTATAAGTTAAGACAGTAACTGTTCTTAAAATAAAATAAAAACTTATATTTTATTGATAAAATTAACACCATTCATTATTTTCGTCATTATATTACTTGATTATGATATAAAAATGAATGATTTGTACGCCTAACATAGTCTATATGTCGAGAGCTAAAGACATAGAATCTTAACTGTATTTTTTTTCATTTTGAGATAATGCTGATCTATATATAAAAACACAACTTTTTTGGTGATTCATCAACAAATTTTCTGCCGTTGATAATACCGAAGTTTCTAGAAAAATGTTATAATTATATTGAAGAGGAAGTATTTTCCTTTAAATTAACTACCTTTGTATCTTTCTTAAAAAACATGTTAATGTATATATGATTCTATACCATTCATATCTTGATAAAGAGCATTTGAAGCAATACTATCAGGAATCATAACATTCATATTTTGAAGTATGAAAAGGAAAGATGTATGTAGTAAAATAAAAAATGTTACATAACGAAGTAGTTTTCTTAATGAAAATGAATTGTTTGGTATTAGTTGACCGTAACAATAGTACAGACTCAATTATAACTCGGTACTGTGACCAAATTCACTTTTACAAATCAATGAATATTTTCAAACGACTCAAAAGTTTCTTAATAAAAATGTTCAATAATTTCTTATCATTGAAACGGCACAATTTTCAAGATTCTCTATCCTTGTCCTCTGAGAAATATGGAATTGCCAGTTAAATGTGTAAATAAGTGATCAAAAGATTCAATAAACAATTATTTACAATTTGGTCCAGAAGAATTGGTGTATTTTGAATATTAATTAATTTTTGAAAAATAACAATCACAATACTCTTAGTACAAAGCATATTCCCGCTTAAAACAATACAAATGATAAAAAGAAGACTAAAATCTAGAACTACGGATTTATCGATGAATTGATAATAAAATCAATTAATTACATATATTTTTTTGAGACATTTTCAAGTGTTTATCATGATGTTTTATATAACCAGATTGTCTGGTACAGTTTCTGATACAGCGGCTTTAGAGCCCCGAAAATCGGTGAGCAACTTGTTGTTTTGTTGTTGTCTTTATGTTAGAACAAATTTTTACCCGTGAATATTTGTTATCTAGAAAAAAAAACAAAAAATCTAGATTACTTGTTTGAGGAAGAGTGCTGAATTAATTATATAAAATACTCTATTATAAGAGGACGGAAAGTGATGTCGCAAAGAACATTTATACACCAATGGTCAATTTCACTGGCGAGCATACGTCCACCAACTGTTTTCTATGCGCCTACAATAGTACTCGACGAGGATATTAATTTTCTATAAAAAAGAAAAACAGTTTGAACGAATCTTCCCGCACAATCAACTCAGTGACATGGATTCGAACGAATAATAAAAATGTTTGAGTATCTATACTTAGAATCAAAGTTACGGACCGTTTTGCAATTATGTGTAAAACTGTGCAGGTTAAAAATTCGTACATAAAAGTAATTATTTTTTTGTAATTTCAATAATTTGAAAAAAAAAATTATTTTTAGACTTTTTACTTGTTTCATGCAGTTTAAAAATATGTAGAATACAAGTATCTTATATACGTACTTAATTATTTAAATAAATATAATATTTCCTCTAAGTTAAAATATATTTTTTTATTTCTCCTGAAATTTTTATAAAAATAAATTGTCAATCCAAGACGAATTTCTAAATCTCAAATACGCTATTGCCTTGTTGGAATGAAGTGCTTTCCATGCTTGTTAAATCTACTCCCTTTATTAATAAAAACCGTACAGATCGAACAAGGGAATTAATAAAAATGAAACCTTTGTTTCCTTTTGAAATTCCTGCTACCACGTTTACTATCCTAAGCAGGTGTATTAACAATTACTACTGGTTTCAAGACGACTGATAGGTACTGCTATACTATAGCATAAGTAAAATATAAAAGTTTTTTAAGGTATAAAACTACTTTATTAATCAATATATCGATGGTTAGTTTTACAAAAAAATTTAAAGATAACTACCTATAAAAATGTTCATATAAAACTAATACTAATTAAAATCATTGTAAATTAATTTTAATTCAATCGCAACTCAATACTGAGTTTCTTAGCATATCATTTTCTTTTTTTTTTAAAAAAAAAAACGTGTTTTCATTGTTCAGACGTTGAAAATAACTTCATGTTCAAAAAAAATTTATTGTCTCTTTACTATATTTTTCTTATTGGATTGAATGTCAAAAAACGCTTTTAAGCACATACATCAATAGCTTTCGTTGTAAACGTACGTACGTCACATCCTCACTGACGTTATGTACATCAATATCCATTAAATCCATTGAAAACAGCCGGTACCATCAAAGTTGGTACGAATTTTATGGAATATCAATGGAACTACGGATTGTTTTCTTTATATATATATATAAAAATATAAATATATATATATATGATATAGAAGCTAAACATTTTTTTATAGATAACAAAACAGATTTTAAAGAAGAAAAAAATAAAGTTTACTATATTAAAAACTTTGACTTACAATATAAAATCAATCTAAAGAAAACTGAACTCTACTATTTTAAATACTTAAATCGGTAGTCAATTGTAATTAAAGTTGATTTTTAATAATTTACCAATCATTAAATTACATTCCAAACTAAAACTACAAAAAAATTAAAAATTAAAATCAAATAATACTAATTTAAACCTAATCGATTGTGATGATTGCTAGTACTTAAAAACAGAAATTATATTGTTACTGTTTTAGTTTCCTGTATGCCCGTAAAAAAAACTCTTCAAAAACAAGAACCCGTTAAAAAAAAGAATTTCGCATAATATAGGTCAGTAATATTACACTTTGGTGAGTATTTTGGATCTTTTCCGAGTGAACTGCAAAAAAAAAACTTGTCGAAGATTACATAAAACAGCTTCAAAACTTTGAGAAAATCTTCAACCCGTAACACATCTACGATTTTTTTAACAAGAATTCGAAAACACCAACATTTAATATTCGTAATCGGGAGCGTTTTAATGACCACCTGGTTTCACAAGAACAGCGACATCAAGAAATCGAATAAAATTACTTTTAACGGAAATTAGTCAAATTCTTACTACATTGAATGTTTTCGTCAAATCATGTAATAAAATCAGATCAATTAGAATTTAGTTTTTCTAAATAAAACTATTATATGTCATTATATTGAAAAGCTAATATATTAATTATTTTTGTTACTGATATTACGAAAAGACCTTTTTTAAACTATCGCCATTTAATTTGCACTTTTATTACAAATAAAAAAGAAATAATAAGCACGCATGAGTATTAAAAGCAATTGTAAAAGAGTAAGAAACAAGGAACACAAAAGGATTCTTCATTCGACGTATGTGTTAATTAGATGAATAAATGTATCCAATGTTTTTTTCTATTAAATAAGTAAATATGCATTATGAGTCAAAAAAAGACTACACATAAAAAATATGTACTACACTAAAAAAAAATTGAAAGTATCCTGCAGATTCAAAAATCGAAGTAATAGAAAACATTACAGAAAAAGCCTATTTAGATTCTTTCAGAGATTTTTAACGATAAAATACGATTCATAACCATGTTGAGTAAAAATAGAAACATACTTGAAGCATTTAATGAGTCGTTGAAAAATTACTCGCAGACATATTTATCCTATTAGTCGAATACAATATCTATAATAAAATATTGCACAATGGCTCGCCATTGTTTAATGACTCATTTATATTTCCATAAGTATTTGGAGCACAATACAATATTTCAAAATTTTTAAACGATAAGGTAATAATTTGTAAATTTCAATTTAATCAATAATATATACAGTAATCGTTACTATTGCAACAATTATTAAATTATTTACGAACAAACATTTATTATTTTTTATTCGACAATTTACCAACTTATAAAGATTTATTACTTTTAAACCCACTCTACAATTTATCATTCAATTGATCAGTCAATAAAACTGATTAAACAATGAATTTAACTGTAAAAAGTTCCACATATATAATTTTTATTCAAAATTTTTATACACAAGAGAAAAAACTATTAATAAAAAGATTAAAAGCAAACTAAAAATAATTTCAATTCTTTAAGAACTTTAACTGATAAAAACAAATATATTATTTTCAACTAAATAAAAAATAATAATTTATTTTTGATTAGCAAATCCTTTCTCAATGTATGGAATTTTAAAAACATCAATAACTTAAGAAAATAATTCAAAATTATAATACAAAAATACAATCTCAGGTTCTCTACATATTTATAACAATACAATCTTAAAATTATGTTAAAAAAATGCAACGTAGGCATTGAAAAAAAATTTACAAAAAAGATTCAACTGTCGTAACAGTTCAATTTATATATATATATATATATATATATATATATATATATATTCAAAAATGTATGTACCCAGATAAACACTGACACTTAAAAATAAATTAATCACAATTAACAAAATTAACATATTAATTGCAATTTGTTTTTTTTTTTAAAAAAAAAACATCTAAAATATTGACTAAACCATATAACGTAAGGAAAACTATGAATACTAACTAAAACGACCTTGTCATGTGAACGAAGAATATCCTTTCCTCTTATCCTATACCCTCCTGATCTTGAAACACACATAAAGAAACACACAAATATATCTATCTACATATATACATATATATATATATATATATATAAATATATATATATATATATATATATATATATATATATATATATATAACCTTCATGACTATCAACAATGTACAATTTCTAAGCGAGTTTGTAAGACAAAAAATATATTTCTCAAAAAAAATTACAAAAATTTAAAAACATACTTTTTGGTTCATAGTAACAATTTTATATTTTCTTTTATATACACATACACACCCACATATATATATATATATATATATATATATATATATATATATATATATATATACATACATACATACATAAAACCGATATCAATAAACAGCCAGTTACTAAACACAAATACATCAAAAGAAACGTATCACATAACATACAAAATTAATCAATAATAGCATACCTTCAAAAATATCCCAATGTAATGAACGACATTTGGTGACTGAATTAAATAATAAAATCGATAACAATACAACTTTTTTTTATATACATATATATATATATATATATATATATATATATATATATATATATATATATATATATATATATATATATATATATATATATATACATGTGTGTGTGTGAATGTGAAAAAACATACGAATTTGTTATTCGTTGAAAATTATGAAGAAAGAAGCAAAGAGAAAGTTAAAAACGCTGTGTATGTTTTCAGGAAAATCTATAAATAGCTCATAAGCTAGTTGAGTCTTCTAAGAAAACCCCCCCATATCCTTCCTGTTCATATTGATTTTCCTGATAAATTGGGAGACAAAAAAAGAAAATCTGTGAAGGAAAATGTTACTACTTTATTCTTGTTTAATTAAATATGGAAATTATATATATATATATATATATATATATATATATATATATATATATATATATATATATATGTATACGCAAACATGTATATATAGAACAAAAATCGATCGTTGTTCATTTCCTTTAAATATAGAAAATACCAAAGTTAAAAATACACAAAAGATAAGAAAAATGTTCAATTATTTCAAGAAAAAATCTTGCTAGCTCTTAACATCTATTATTCATTTGTTTTGCAGTTTAAACAGATGAAACATATAACATAGACAGGTATTTTTAATAACAAATCATATAAATTGAATTAAAAGGACGGCTATTCCATACACAAAATAAATAAACAGGATGAATATGGACACAATAAAAAAAAAATTAAATTCATCATCGCGAAACTGTATACCGCATACGTATAATAAACACGACAATAAAACCCGAAAAATACTTCCAAAGTATATGACATGTGTGCATGACGACACACACAACCGACAACGAAATGGAAATTAAATCTAAGAAAATGTCGTTGTACCTTGCAATAAAGATCGCCGGCGCCGCCATCGTCGTTTCAAACCGGCAATGGATGATGTTATGAAAAACAGCACACTCGTTATAGTTCACACACAACACAATACACTAGATGAAACTGTGGAGCGCTGCCATTGACGACAATCTTCTTCTTGTAGCAACTACGTCGACTGTGCCATTTGCATGTCCTTCATTTATTGATTGTCCGTAACCCGGCAGCGCGGCTCGATAGCGGCCAGCTGGGTGGTGCGCAACTGCGATAACGTCATACCGGACGTTCCCCACGAAACAAGGATAACATATATACTCACTGTTACATCATATATGTATATAATACGACTATCCGTGGTGGTGGAGGAGACGAATTGCGTATTATTGCACAACATTCTGGAAGGGTCCTGTGTACGAAATGACGATTCTGTATCAACGGGATTTTTCACACTGAATTCTAGTAGGAAGCAAACGTTCAAGATACCGAATTCATACAAACACACACACACACATAAATATATATATAAATTTGAATAAAGAATATAATTTTTATGTTTTATAACCGTGTGTATCAATCAATTTAACACATTATTGATCAACATTTTTTTTTTAAAAAAATGAAAGACCTTGAATATGAAACATCATAAAAATATTAAATCCAATTGACCCCTTAATTTCCAGCGTTTATAGAATTCACTTTAATTTCAAAAATATTAAAACTAATACGTGTATTAAAATTACGTTTTATTTCTTCAATCTTCCGCGATGGGAGTAAAAAAAAACCTTATTATTCGGACAGTGATAGTAAATAATACCGTAAGCCTTTCTCTTAAATGCAACTTTTTTTTCAAACATGGTTTTTACTAAATAATTGTTTTACATATTAACATTTGTATATAAGAATACAAATTATTGCCTGTTTAGCTTTTAGAAAATTCTTAGATAATGTAAAATTACATTATCGTTCATTTTGAAGTCAAACGCATGACACGATTGATCAAAACAATCGCTTATACCGACACTTTCCAATTTTCAAAACAAAGAGTTTCAACAACATTTTTACTGTATTTTTAAAAAAAAATATTAAAGAGAATTAAACATTTTATACAAAATTTTATGAAATAAAATTATATTAATATAACATATAATTTAAACAAAAAAAATAAGAATCCGTTAATAAAAAATAACGAAAAAATATTCATTTTGTACTAAGTTACAAAGAACACTGAACCAATTACTACTACAAAAAGGAATAGTGTTTTTCTCTTAATTGCATTTAGTACGGTTTTTAATCTATACAATAGCAGAAGTTTAAACTAAAATAATACATTATTTTCGCTACGTAAGATATGCGAAATGTGAGCTTAATTACTTAAATAAGAATACATTTATCACTAAATATTTTGATGTGGTATATTATAAATATTATTTGGTATAGATTAGGTTAGAAAAGAGTAACAAAATGGAAATAGTTCTACTGAAACAGATAATAAGGTAATCCTCATAAGTGATTGATTTTTCCTCATTTTCTAAGATGTGGTCAAAATAGAAACGAAAATTTATCCACTGCATTAATATATACTGCAAACAAAACTCAAATAAAGATAAATGAACATAATTTTTTCGAGTCCTCTGGACCATCGTACATGGTATAAGAGTTTATAAACTCAGAAACGAGCATGTGATGTGGTCAAAGTACATAAAAAAGGTTTCTGTATTTTAGCACTCTGACGATGATTCTATTATCATTGAAATGAGCATAAGTGACAAATAAAGAGTTATCAATAATAACTCATTTAATACTTTTAACACGTTTGCGGACATTTTATTAGATTGAAGTCGTGCGTAGAAACTCACAAGTGTTTCATGAAACTAGACAACATTTTAAAACCTATAGACATTTTTGTATATCAATTAGCACCCTCTATTGTTTTTTTTAAGAAAAAAAAATATTGGAAGGGCACAGCCGTCATGTCCCAGCAGATCACTGATTTCTGCAAGCTGGGACAAGATGGTTGCAGCCGTCTAATGTTTTCTTCCACAAAACACGAATCAATGTAAAATGATTGATTCATTTGACTATTTAAAAAGTGTTGTTAAGTGCTGACATATTTTTATTAAAACAATCGAACACTGACTACAGTGCCTATACCAAACCTTTGCGACATCTTTGTGATAATTGAAATTTATTATCTATTTCCTGGGGCACTGAAAAGAAAACAGTAGCTCATTGTGAGACACAATATCATGATTCAATAGTATTACACGTATAACCAGAACGGCTGCAATCGTTTTGTTCCTGAAGCACTTAAAGCATAATAAAACGACTACAGCCATCTTGTCCGCGAACGTATTAACCAAAAAAAGTTTGTTGGTTTGTGGGATGACAAAAAGGATCCATTTGTGAAACGTAAAGACATGTTTTCTGTTTTATTTCATAGGCAGAAATGTTTACGAATACACGATCTTACAGAAAAAAAATGTCAAACTCCACACAAACTCAGGCAGCTCAAAAATGTTTTTTTTTTGGCTAGCAAAAACAGTCTAAGTACACAATCTTTCTATATATAAAAAATAATTCCATCGTGAAATTTCCATGAAACAAAAAATTTTGTTGTGTAGATCCCCCTCCCGCAACGCCGCTACAAGTAGTATGTTAACAATTTCCATTTCCGATGTTCCACGAATCATTATCGATTATAACCGAAAGAAACTTATTCAAAATGTCATATTCAGTGAAGCTTTAGAGTAAAAAAAATTGTTACACATTTTAACATTGTATTTTGTTGTTAATTTTTATAAAAAGTTTTAATAAAAATGTCACGACTTACATTTTACGCAGATTATTTGTGGGTCTAATTTGTTAATTTCTGTTATTTGTCAGGGGAGACCAAGCGTTAGTGACCAGGGTGAATGAACCCTTCCCGGGGGTCAGCGAGCGTAACAAGTAGGCGACGGAGCCTCCTGATTATTAATAAAAAAATTGCAACAATAGAGTTTGGCTGTAACTAATTAGAAAACGAAAGAAAGAAATATGAAAAGTCGTGGGCTAGCACATAGTTTTATAAATAAAATCATCAAGGTGAATGAATATATACATACATTATTATGTATATATTCATTCACTATAAATATAGAATATATATATATATATATACACCACTATATAACTCTACTATCTACTCCTATATATATATATATATATATATATATATATATATATATATATATATATATATATATAAACTAAGACAGGAATATATTATCAAAGTAATATTTTATCTATGATTATCTTAAATTATGATTGACATTAAAAATATATCCAAAAATATATAAAATAATTATTGACTGTTTACTTATGTAGCATTGACTTGACAAAAATTTATGCTGAAACTTAAAAATGTGCAATGCATAAATTTGTATGTTCTAATTTTGTTCACTTTCGCATTTTACTCAAATTACACTCTGCGTAAACTGTGTTACTCTATACACATCAATGGTGGCTTTCGAACATCATGATTGAAGAAGCTGCACCTCGTGGTGTCAAATAACATGAGACAAGATATACACTTTACATAAAAAACGAGATCGTTAGAGAAAAATCCATTCAAAAAAGTACTTTGTTAAAAATTATCCAATTTTTTAAGAGGAATAAGTTGTGTTTTTTTAATTAAAATCAATGCTACCTCCTTTTAGGGAAATATTAATTACTTATTAATTAATAATATCTACTGTTATGTACCATTCTCTCTCTCTCTATATATATATATATATATATATATATATATATATATATACAGATATGCAGATAGATAGATAGAAAGAGATACATAGATACAGAGAGAAGAGCGAGACAGAGACTAGTCAAATTTTTTACTTAAAAATTACTTTAATACAAGAAGTATAATAAAACAGTTATAAAATATTTCTAAGAACTTCTTTAAAGCAACCAATTTTAATTCCACAACACCATACATTGTTCTAACAAATAAATATTATTGATCACATTATTGTGTGTGGTGTCTGCAAAATATTTATTTCAGAAAACCTTCCTGTGGTTTTTGCTATTATATCCGTGATAATATTACTAACACACTTGTGAAATAAAAGTTTTTATTATTCATACAAAATGTGTCATCGAGAATATAACTACAGCCATCATATACAAGATGATAAAATTTGATAACGAAAATGAAACTATTATATATGTCAGAATTTTAAATGTAAATTTGTATCTTGAATTTATAATTTTTAGAAACGTAAAAAAGACAGATATATTTAATGGATATACCTGTTTATTTTCAATGTTATAGTTTTTTTTCAGAAATTGAAAGGAAATATACAAGAAATAAAAAAATAATGGCGAAAAATAATCCACAGTGTTGACTACAGAAGCGAAACCTAAAATTATCTTACTACACCTCTCTAGAAAAAGTCTATTATTCCTTTGTGAGAAACATGAATTCTGGAACTATCTAACTATTTTATAGCACGTGATTTATAACCATAAAAAAATACTGGCACTAAATTTTCAACGGGTACATATTGTAAAACACACGAGGACGCCTAATATGTGAACATTTTTACAAATATAGAAGCATTTTTAATATTCTTAGATAAACTATTATATAAAGGGTTGTTTTGAAAAAAGTCAGTCATTAGTACATACAAAGCTAACAAAAAATAACATACGAGTAACTTATACAATTTAATACAGCTTCATTTTACCAGTAAAAGTATTTAAAAAGAAATTGAAATAGCCTATTTGGAACTCATCATAATTTTCCATAAAAAAATAGTTTCAAATTTGTTCTTTCATATTAATCTAATTAAAATCTGCGGGATCTCTTGGACTGAATAATAATGTGCACAATCTCAAAATAAACAAGATAAAAAAATGTTTGCAAAAAGAAATAACATTTTATTTATTTTCTGATTTGAAATGAAAAATTAAACTTTTAGAATGTGTTAAAAATTATCACAATACTAATCTTCAATAGTTTTTGAATCTTAACACCTTTTACTTTCGCTTAAATTATTTATATACGATTTAGTATGTTAAAGAAATCACAGTTTTATTATAGTCGTAATCAATGACTTTGTTATTCGTTAAAGTTGGCTCGAAAGACAATCATGATAAAAAATAAGACAGTAACATAACAGTAAATCATTAACAGGCGTTTTTAATTTTTCGGTAACGAAGTTAAAAAAGTAATACTTAAGAAAAACATTATCATTATTATTAAGTGTATAAAAAAATAAATAGGTAGGAAACCGTATTATTTTAGATTATCGTTTATACGCATTTCGATGGTAACGCCATCATCCTCAGAGCGCCAATTTATCAAATACGCATAAGCGACAACCGAAAATAATCAACATTAATTTATAGAATATTATTGATTGAAAAAGTTGGTGTCGTTTGTAGGAGAAAAATAATTTATTTATGGAAGTGAATTTATCCACAGTACCAGCACTATTTTTGTCCACTGTATTAACTAAAAATCAGCGATTTTCTCTTACATGATAATGGTTCAACAGAGAAATCTATTGTCGTTCGAAAATTTTTAGTATTCGAAGATGATTCCTAATTACCCAGTTATTCATTTCGTTTGTCATTTAACGGATATGTTTTTGTCTCTTAAACAAAAACTGAAAATATAAAGTATGTTTCAACAACACTACTGACATTCAAATAACGCTAATTGATTTTCTAACGACTATCTTTAAAATAAAGTTTAGCTTTAAGCAAAGCTTCGATAAGTTTTGTTATTGTTGTAATAAGAGCATTATTTTGAATGGCGTTTCGAACAACATCCAATAAAAATTTAATTACTTAAAGATACGTACATTTTCTTAAACGATAACCAACATTTTACACCTAACTTTCTACTCAAATATCAATCAGTATCGGAAATACGACAGTATGACACTCCATTTTCTTTTTTATTTCTTCTAAACCGCAATTTTTCATAATCTTAAATAAGACTTTTTAACAATGCTCGTATTGACCAAACATTTATAAATGAATTTTCAACAATTTTATACTACGACTTAATATAATGATATTGTTGTAAGATAGATGCACTATTATAGAGTCCCGAGTGTTTTTTTTTTAAATTAATTACCTCAATTAATTGCACAATTACATATAATATGCAACGAACCTAATGCAATATTTACACGAATAACAGAATTTCTTAACATTATAACTACGCAGTTATGCAAAGTCTAGTTTCAATGTTCGAAACAAGTAATTAAAAACATGTTTGTCACTAAACAAATAATACCAAGAAAAAAACGATTAAATACCAAGAAATAACACACGCACGCGCACACACACATACACACACACACACACACACATATATATATACATATATATATATATATATATATATATATATATATATATATATATATATATATATATGTATGTATTATGTATATGATGTTCATAAAAATGTATTACAATAAAGTTCTATTATCAATACATAAGCCACACGAGTTCAGAGAAGCCACACAATGCTAAACAAAATATGTGTCAATTATTGAATCACGTATGTCACAACTAGATTTGGTTAATCTTTATCCTGATAGGATTCGTTTAATCGTGTTTATTCAATTAGATCCAAGAAAGAAAGTTCACAACAAATAAGAAGGAATATATGAATTGTTTCTATTCACAATAGATGAAGATGAAAATTAAATATAAATGCACAATGTAAATCTCTCATTGAGGATGTACACACTTCATGATACAAACCACTGTCCTAATATAGCAACCATCTGTTTTATACGATTGACAAGTTTTTCGAACAACAATCGTATTGTTTTTATGACGGGGACAAGATAAACGAGAAGCCTGATGGAATCTTGAGCGAATCGGCCGTTCTTCGGCTACTACAAACTAGTGAAAGGATGCCTTCGTGCGCACTTTGAAGATCGGCTGATTGAGTTGCAAGAAGCGGCCACGGCAGGAAGAAGAGGAAAAATGATTCCACTTCTTACAAAAAAAATTCGATTCGAGAAAAGTTCAGGTTTTTTCAGTGAACCTCAATGCAAGCATCTCAAAATCCGTCCAATTACACGAGGTAATAGGAGAGTATAACTTTGAAAAAGTTTAAAAATATCACAAAAATGTGAATTTACGATTCTATACAAATAGAATTAATTCGTTAAAGTATGAGAGACGAATCGAATGAGTTAGATATTTTTCATTTCATTTTTTTGAAGTTCTGTTAAACCGTATCAAAGTAATCAAAGATTTGACATTTTGATTAGATAGGATTTTTTATGCTGTTTGAAATGTTTATTCGTTTATGAAAATTAACTCTATTATTTTGAAACAATATTCATCTCAACAATTCGACGAGTCAATCATTCTGGTAGTTTTTTTAACGTCAATTAGGAAAAAAATACTTAAAATTAAACTCAAGTACCCAACTTCAGACACAGTCACATACAACATCGTATTTACTGTGATCAAAAAATAATAAAAACATTTTACAGAACTAAAAACATCTGTATTGCTATCAATCCATCACCACTCTCACAAATAAAATTGTATCATTTTTTTCCTTCCACTAACACGTACATAATAAACAAACATCGCGCAATAACAGGTCCATAATATTGTTTCTATTTTCCGTTTTAATTGTATAAAACATTTATTCAAAATGTCAGTGCGAACTCTTGAAAACGTGCGCCGTGTACGAAAAATGTTTGTTCGTAATATCCATAAATCTCAAGTCCGACTCTCTGAAAGCATTTGTTTTAGAAAGAAGAACACCTCACACTCCTTGCACTACACAGAAAAGTGAAAATGCATTGGACTGCTTCTCGGAAACGATATCAAATTTTTTATACGAAATTATTTTGTCTTCAGATATATGGATACAATTGCGTTGTTTAAAAAACACATGTTCATTATACATATATATATATATATATATATATATATATATATATATATATATATATATATATATATATATATATATATATATAAAATACATACTCCATTTTTCCGAATTCATCCCTTAGAACATTCAAAAGTTAATTCATCACATTAGATACAGAATGAATTTTCATCAAATACGTTTCCATACTTTTAGCAATTAATAATAAATAACTCTTTATATCTACAATAAATTACAAAAAAAGGCAATGAACATGTTACGTCGTAACAACGTTCAAATCTAATTAATTACAATGAGCAAAATGAAATACAAAGATGTGTTTCTTGAGTAAATAAAAATTGTATGACCAGATCGCAGGTAATTAATAAAGTTGTAGGAATTTCCTATATAAAATATAAATTTGTTTAAGCAATTCAAACAATAAGTTATGAATGATAAACCATGAAATAGGCTGACAAGAAAAATGAAAATTATTTCTAATTAACTTTCTTACATAAACAAACACCCTAAAATCTACAAAAATAAAAAGATTTTTATTATTTGTAGTATCAATTCATTTATCCATTTATGAAAATGAAACGCATGTCCTATATTACAAAATAATTTCAGAATTGGAGAGATTTCAGTAATACACAAAAATGCAAAAAAAATGCATAACAAAAACTTAGGGAAGGATAGAATTTAAAAGTAAAAACAAAACTGTATTTATTACTTACATAAATTAAAATGGAAACTTTTATTTGAACTCTTTTAACAGGTATCGAGGATTTACTTTGTATATTTTACTTTTAAAAGAAGAGCCTTCAAACAAAATATTCTATCTGTTCTTATCTATGAAAGTTGAACATGGATTGTTCATTACAAAAAAAATCTCATCTTCAGAGAAAATATATCGAAACAAAGACGGGTCACAAATAATAAGAATAGAGTTGGAAGTTTAAACAGTGTACCAATCACAAAAAGAGAATACCATCAATGGACAAAAACATTATTGAATAGGAGTCAAAAAATATAAAAAAGCCTAAAAAGGAATGAATCACAATTATCCCATAGATGGGATAAATATATCAACAAATACTTTCCAACTGTATAGAAGAAACAACCACCGGAACGTTCAAAGTGTACGACATTTGAAGAAGCTTTTATTAGTCAGTAGAGTGTGAAAGGTAGATGATAATTATATCCATTATTTTAAATATAGATTAACTTTACTTTTACCAGATAAGAATTCATTCCTAGCTCGTTCATCTATGGTGTTTATTAGTTTTTATTGTTAGTTTTATTCTTGGAATATCTTATAATTTAACCCGAAAGATCTAAACAAAGAACTGAGAAGACAATGTACTAGACATTGTATTATTAACAATAATTTCATCTACTGTAGCGGTCTTCAAACTGTCAATTCATGGAACCCTTAAGAAAATATTTTTTTTGCAAAACCGCTATCATCCCGAGAAAACTCAAGATATGTACTCCATAAGTTTGGAAAATCAACATCTTACATAACCAAATGTTATTATTTATATTTGATCAATCGGGGTCGCAATATGTACTTATAAATACAGTTTTACTACATAATAGGTATAAATACAGTTTTACTGCATAATAATAGGTAATAGTAGATATTTATAGAAATAAAAGAAATTATTATAAACTAATTATTTTGAATTTTTAGCTTTTGTTTGAAAGTTATTTCGAATTTTCACTTTGACTCGCAGAACTCCTAAGAGGTTGCACGGAACACAGTCTGAAGAACACTGATCTAATGGAATAGAATTTCTAAGCATAAGAGCCAAAAATAAAATAACAACAAATATTTATAATAGTAACTGTTCCGGTTTGTTCCTGTCGTTTAATATAATTTCCTATTAAATAATAATTTGGAACTACAGATATAATCAAACATACATTTTTTAAGAAAACAGTAATTTATTAAATTAAAAACGAACTAGTACTTTCATAAAAACATATCTTAGTGGAAATTAAATAATAGGATTTAAGTAACCTTGCATGGCATGCTAACATGCATATGCTGTAGACACTATAAACACATACATAGTGGAACAGTGAATAAAGACTATAGAGCAAAGGGATGAAAATAAACCAAAGTAAACACATCATAACGTTGAGATATTCATCGTATTAGCATTGGTTTATTTTCTCTTACTTTTTTCTTTTCTCGTTATTTCACTATATAACGGTCGTAACACTGAATCGTTCACAGAATTGTTACAAAATTATTTAATAGTACGATATTTAATAGTATTTTCACTATTAAATCACTCACTCACTTTGCATTTCCCTACGAGCTGTTTCGACCCTTGTGCCCTTAAATTGATTAATAATTTGAGTACTAAGCTATGCAATACATCAGATTAACTTAACTGGAAACAAACAAGTTTTTTTAAAAAAAAACTCAATAGAGACAAATGAAACGGGCAGAATTTATAAAAAATAAAGAATGAAAGTAATATATGTCTGCATCCGTAGCGGAAACGAAGAAGAATATTAAAAAGAACAAAAATCAAAATTACCCAAAAATATTTTCAAATCTTATGAATTCCCGAAGTATCGAAACAAGTCATGGTGGAAATGAAAATAATGATCCGATGGTAACAATTCGAAGACTACAAATATAAATACACAGGTATATAAAATATACATTTTAACACTAATATAACGCATTAAAAACAAACGCAAAATATAACGGTATTTCATACCACGTGTTAATCTAAAACTTTTTTGTGCTAATGAAAAACCTACTGTTGTCTTATAACGAGACGAAAATTAGATCATTGTTGATTCAAATCAAGTTGAGCGTATTACAGAATAGCTACATCTTATTTAATTAATAAACTAACACGAATTTAAATATATACCAGATAATTACAACAAAATTCAGAAACATTTATTCATCCACTGATCATCAAAAGTTGCAAAAATGAAAATATAAAGTAAATAAATATATATATATATATATATATATATATATATATATATATATATATATATATATATATATATATATATATATATATATAAAAGCGGAATTGAAATCTCTTAAATATACAAAAATGTCCTTGTAAAGAAGCAAACATTTTTAAACAAATCTCAAAGAAAAACTCGAAAGGAAATAAATTGTTTTAAAAATAAATCTATTATTTAAAGTAACATCCAAACATAGCCATCAAATCTGGCCATCAGTAGATCTGAATTCACTGATTATTATCTTTAGAAACGCATGAAGGCCATTGTGTAAGAAGCAAGTTTATTCAAAATATATACTGATTCGATATATACTTGCACTTGTGTACATATGTGTATGCATATAGTATACACACACACACATACCCGTGTATATATATATATATATATATATATATATATATATATATATGTATGTATATATATATATATATATATATATATATGTATGTATATATGAAGATGTGTGTAAAACTAAGCTAATACAAAATACGATAAGTCGCGTCGCAGTTACAATATTTACAATTTAAATGTATATATTTTGCATTGAAGTATTACATTTAAATTTGAGTACAGGTAATGTGGAAAAAATTCACAATGTAAATTAAATCAGCATATAAAATACATTATTATATATGTCGTAAGAAAATACTGACTATAGAACTATTCAATTGATTCAGACGATTTTTGGAATAAAAATTCTATATACTACATTATTATACTCTGCATTAAAAAATATACAAAATGAAGTTCTTCATAGAAAATTCGATAGAGTATTGATTTCTCAAGTTTGTGAATATGATTTTTTTTCTATTTACTGATATAAATATTTTAAATAAAGCGCATCGAACAATATAATTTGTTGAATAGTAAATACTTTTTTGAAAAAAGAATATAATCAATACTTGAATAATTAATGAGTCACGTGTAATTATTTCGTCAATACATGTATGTATATGTATACCTGCAATGGCTAAAAATTGAAATACAAACAATTCAAGCAAGTTAAATCAATATTATTCAAACGTATGTATGAACATGTTACTTTTATATGTTTCAAAATGATTCCCTAAAATCGTCATACATAAATAAAATATTTATTAATTCATTTACATACAATATGTTTTACATATTTCTTTCTACATATAAGTTTACTTTTCAATATATTGAAAGTCTATTAAAATATCGAGATAAGCTAGAAAACTGAACAATAAATTTCATGTCACATAACTTTAATACAAACAAAACAAAATAAATAAAGTAACATAATTGTTTTACAATATGCCGAAATTTTATTTCAACATGTCTAAACGGAATTTTACATAAATTTCTATATTGTTTTTTGACTTGCAATTCCATTCTAACTGGTTTTCAAAATTTGGTACTACTGTTTCTACTTTCTCATCTTATAATTTGAATTTATTGATTATATTCGCTTAATATGTAATAATTTGTACGCACTTAAAAGTTAAAAATAGAGTTAAATTAAGTGCATAAAAAGAATACACTGAAACGGAAAAATCGGAAGTAATAGACAGCAAGAACAACGGAATAATAAGGAAGAAAATATGAATAACACATTATATAATTACCAATTAAATACTGAAAATCTGTGAGAATCTAATATTAAATCTTTTCATCTTCGGATAATCTATACTTGATTCCTCATAATAACTAAATGAATTTTTTTTGAAAATTTTGAGATTTGACAAGATTTAAATTTCAAGAACATACAAAAAACGTACTTAAACTGAACTATCTAAAGATGAATGAAACTCAAAATCAGTCTCAACGGATAGGATAAACAGTGATCAGAACGAACAGAACATGAGTAATACATAATTTGAGTACTGACTGATTGTTAATTACAGACAAAAACAGTCAAGATTAAATCCCTTTCATTACCGTTTCTTCTTAATATTTTACAGATTAACACTACATGTATTGTGTTGAATGCGTTTTTTTTAATTTTACAACTGACATAATTTTTTAATTGCCTTTTTACTAGCTGCATAAATATAAATAAGTATATAACTGATAATAGTATACTTGTTATATTTTAAAATTATAGTAAATTAAATTTCAGAACTAACATCTATACAATTTCAGTTTTATTGCTATAAATTTCGATTTAACAATCTGCACACTTAAGATATTTTGAAATTTTGTTATCACCTGAATTCTAGAATTGTTGACATAGTACTCAACAATGTATCTTTTTGATATTTTGATGATTCCTATTACCATCTTCATTTAATTCAATTCTGTAATACCAAACAGGAGGAACCACATACGCAGATTATGCGAGATTAAAATGCAACCTGCGCACTACAAGAACAACATTCATCAACAAATAAAAATGAAGACTTTGAAGGACATCATAAATTCCGTGACCTTTAGAATATTTGCCACAATGCTTAAAGTTTCAAGATCAGTATTTGTATTTTTTTATTATTAAAAGTCTTGTTTTGACAATCTACCTTTATAATAATTTTGACATTTTATTGTGTGACTTAAAACATAGAATTTTAGAGTAGCTATTGTAATTATGTCTAGTTTGAAAATCACAATTAACAATCTTTGTTCAGTGCAATTTTCTAATGCAGTGGTTCTCAATCTGTGGTCCGCGGACCACCAGGGATCCGTGGGTTACTGATTCTTTTAACGAAAATGTAAGTCATAAAACGGTTAACCAGTAATAAAGCAAAGAGCTTAATGGAAGATTTCTTGTAACAGTTCCTTACAATTATTGTTTAATGAAAATAATTTGATTGACTTTTGGTTATATTTACGCTCCAAGTATACAGATTTATCAAACAAGGTGCTGAACATTTATTCCTATTTGTTATGAGTTATTGTCACGAACGGACTTTTCATCACTTTTATACACAAAGTCAAATTATAAAAACAGACTAAATATACAGCCTGATTTGAGAGTGCAAGTTTGCACAATTTAGATAAACATTTCTAAACTTGTCACAGTCAAACAACGTCAACCTTCATACTAACTAAAAATTAATTTTGTTGTTTGTTGTTTATTTATTATAATTATAAAAATAAAGTTTGTTTTGCTGATATACATTCTTTCCTCATAAGAGCTACTCGTTCTTTTTTAATATTCCCATACTTGAACACAATCCTCTCCAAAGTGGTCGGTGGCATTTTTCAGATGAATATAGGGTTCTTCTGCATTCAAAACATTGTGAATCTCTGTTCCAATATACTAATTTTATGAAGATTTCTGATTAAAATGTCCACCAATTGATTACTGATCTATCTGATCACTGTTTATATACATTTCGATAGTCATTCTATCGTTCTCAGAGTTAGAGTATTGAAAATATCTCATTGAGAACTGTTTGACCAGCAAAATAAAACTTACTAAAACCATTACTGTGATATTAAGTGATATATAAGTGTATGCGATTTAAATAATATTTGCAAAAGACGGGTTATAGAAATCACAACCTATTAGTCTTCTTTCAAATAAATATTATAAACTCAATCACTTAAGTGAAATGTTAAAAGAATTGCGTAGGATTAATTTAGTACAAAGAAGACAATTTAGTTTCTAACACTAACTCGTATATTTAAATCCGTCAATGGATATCCAATGTAAGAAGAAATTGATTCAAAATAAAATTTTCCATTTCTAATTAGAAAAAAATAATCACGATTATAAAATTAAACCAGAGAATTATAGAAAAGATTTAGATACATATTTTTGTTCCAGTAAAAATGTAAGAACTTGGAATAAATAGAAATCTGACATTCCATGATCATTTTCTTTTTTTGTATTTGCCTTCAACAAGAGATTAAAAATATAAATTTGCCATAAATAAAGAAATATATTCCTTAGAAATGAATCTGATTTATCTTTATTATTTTTATCATACGAACTGCTTATTACGAAAGTAATGTGAGAAAACTTTAAATGTAAATTTAATAAATGATATTGATGTTATATACTACCCATTATCTTTTGTTATTATCATGAAAACATAGTTTTACTTAACTGGAATCAAAACATAAATAACGTACATAAAATACTTTTTAAAATTCTTACTTCTTAAGTCCATTTGTGATCGATACGCTTTTTACTTTTGTCGGTTATTTTTCTCAAAATGCAAATTTTATAAAACTGTTAATCACAAAATAACACGAGAACACAATATTAGCACTTTCTATTTTCAAGTAAGATTAAATGAAAAGCGTTTAATATCTCAAAAACAGAAACAATTAATCATACCACTTTCCAAACAAACAGTTCAAATAATTTGTTGGAATAATAAAACATTTATTAGATTACAGAACAGGAACAAAGTAATCATTTTGTATAAAAGATCTAATGAATTGCAATATAACAAACGATATAAAAATGTTGATAAAAACTTATATTCGGGTAAAAATGTTTGTATGAAATTTTATTGCATGTTAATCTACAATGAAGATAAATAATAAAATCTAACTACAAGTTTACAATATTAGTGTATGTTCTCTGACATATAATTACTGTTATAATTGATATCAATAATACATCAATTTGCATGCCTACATTTTTTGTATGAAAAAAGGATAAAATGTTATGTTTGTACATCCTTGAATTTATATATATATATATATATATATATATATATATATATATATATATATATATATATATATATATACATAGTATATATGTACTATGTGAGTGTACAAACATTTTTTTGAATAGCAGGCCGAAAAAAATATACAAAAAAATTAATTAAAATGATTAAAACACGCTACAATTGCTGTGTGGATGTTTTCTTGGAACGTCCGTCAGTCGGTTGGTCGCTAACCAGTGTCGTGCATGCAATTCATCGACGAACAAACATGACGACAAACCACACTATAAACTTTTTCCCTTCTACGCACATCAAGAGACCGCGTCTTCCCTTGCGAAAGGTCACCTTGCACACGTTATATAAATGAGCCGGCTTGCGCGCACGCACTGAATATTTCAAGCGCATGGAGAAGTTGTGACACAAACACCCCTCTTTCATACACGTTCGTATCAATCGATCGTGGCTGTATAACGTTTTGCTCGTTTACAAACAAAGATGTGTGTTTTGGTGTTTTTTAGAAAAGGAAAGCGCATATACACAAACGAATATATATATATATATATATATATATATACATATACATACTTGTAAATGTATGTGGATACTATTTGTTTACTGTCGGTATTTAATTCTAGATTAATAATATAACAAATTAACTAATAAAAAATTAATTAAGAGGTTATTACATATTATGAACAATTTTCCCTATCAGATTAAAACATAAAGTTGCAGTGCGTTTAAAAAAATATTATCTTAAAATGAGACTATTATTATATTTATAACACGTTTGTACAAAAAATATACCATAAAAATTTAAGAAGCATACTCAAACACTCCAAATATCCAAAAATCAAAAATATTTTGAAGGAACTATCCACAATTCGAAATATACTTAACAGTTAGTCTTAAACAAAAATCTTTTTTCAGTTTTCAGAAAAATTAAATTAAAAAAGATACAAAATACAAATCAATTGATTAGTTAGTTATTTGGGTTTTAAGAGTACATCAACAACTAAAGTCATTAGAGCCTGCAGTACAAATCACGAAAAGGGTTAAAAATTAGTAACACAATTTCATAAAAATGAGAAACAAAATATTTAGATGAAAATAATTTAACAACAGATAACAATTTAGTGCTATTTAGGGGTAAAAACACATTTCGCCAATACTGCCAATTTGCGCTGTATACATTAATGGTTGACGTTATCATCAATACTTCTTTTTATTTTGTTTTAAAATAAGACAATAAATGAATCATTTTTTTATTAAATAGATATTTTTCGATTAAAATAATGCTAGTTTCAAAGTTATATCACGACAATTCATGTATCAGTTAATATAACCTGATGGAATTTGAGTTAATACATTATTAAAATTGATTATTTCTAAATTTAAAAAGAAAACATATTTATTATATCAAAAATATAATTTCCATTAATAACCTCATCTACTAAACGTTTAAGGGCGACCATCTGCAAATAATGTTTTAAGAGAAAATGGAGGCTATCATCAATTGATTCATGATTTATGTTCAATACAACTATTATCAATTGAAAATAGAGATTAAAAATATTTATTGATAATTTATACCACACTGAACCCACTCACTAAAAACATTGCGTCTCGAGTTATTTTTTTTGTAAGACACACTATGTGCACTTAAACAAGAACTATTAGGTGTAAAATGTGGAATGTATGCTGTTTGCTGAACAAGAAATATATAAACGAAGTAAAACCATCCATTTCAAGAGTACACTGAATTTTATGAACGTTGTTTGTAACACTTTGCAGATACTTCTACTTATGTTCAAACGTTCTTTGTTACATTTTTTGACCTCTGAATTCGAGGACGAAGAAACTGAAATGATTCTTATATTCAATATATAATGGGAGATAAGTTTTGAATGTTTCGATATTTGTATTCATTTCAATTGTATTTTTTACAGAGAATACAATACTTTAATTCCGAAATCGAATAAAGGGTCGTTTAAAAAAATCTAGACGAACAAAAAATCTATTTAAAACAATGAATTCATATAATCCTCTTCAATATCGTACAAACAAGTATAATTTCTACTTATTTATATAAAACATTTCATAGTAAGAAAGGGTACAAAAATTAATTAATAATAGATTCAAATTATAGATTACTAACGACGTATGCTGTTGTACGCAAGTAAAATCGTCTTTATTTCTATTTGTGTGGAATGGAGGGGAAGAACGTTTGTAAAATTCTTTGGCTAACCACTTTGGGCAAGAAACTCGCTGAGCTCGTCTGTACTCGTTTGCCTCGCTTACTTCATCATCTCAAATGTATAATTGTGTCTATTCAAAAACATTAGACGGATTTATACATTTCGCATCTCACATTTTTCGTTGCAACAGATACCGGTCCTAAATAAATAAGTATAAAAGAGAGTTCTATCTACAGTATTTCCACTGCAAAAGTATTAATAAGCTCGCAAAAAGTTTTGACACTATTTTCGATCAAAAAAATTGGGCTGAGTTATAAGGTAAAAAATAATTCATTTGTGAAAAAATATTAATAGTGTTTTGTAAAAGAAATTCTAGATTTTCCACAAAAAAAGATACCAAGTACGCTTGGATAGCATCTATTGTATTATAATTTTTATCACTAAACCTTACTTTCAAAAAATCTAAACAAAGGGTAATTCGATTGTACAAGATTTGGAATGTCCCGAACGAGATTCGTCTTCGATATATTATACTTTCCTGCTAGGTATTTCTTAAACCAATTTTGACATTTTCTTATATTAAATGCATCTGTACCATACACATAACAAATATTGTTTGTTGTGATGACAGTTTTTTTTTATTTCTTTATATTGGTATAGCATTAATATAGCATGTATCAAAAAGTAATTTCCATAAAAATCACTTGAACTTAATTTTCTAAGCACTATTAATTAAATGAAACAAAAAATATTTTAACCCACTGACGCATACTTTTTTTAGATCGGCCTCAGAAAAAACACTTTTTTAAATGTTCTTTTGCTACTGCAAGAAACTAGATGAAAGGACAATACTTATAAAAGTTAATTAATACAATTTCTATTAATTTAAAAAAAAATCATGATGATTATAGCCATCATTTGTTTAACATAATTAAAGAAAAGATGTGATAATTAAATGACTGCTATAACAGTCATAATTTTGTGGCTTATTTTTCAAAGAAAAGTTATTGGCGACTCTCAGCAAACACCTCAGGCATAAAACATTCACACTGTCTACTCCCTAATTGCTGGCAATAAAGTCTTTACCTAATTCAGTCATACATTTTATTCTGGCGCGCATTTTTCTAGGACAAAACCCTCCTCGAATGTGTTAAGTATTAACGTTATCTAACGAAAATATGTACAAGAAGTTCCCTTGGTAAGGCTGACGT
This sequence comes from Acanthacorydalis orientalis, assembly GCA_034766995.1. Classification (NCBI taxonomy): domain Eukaryota; kingdom Metazoa; phylum Arthropoda; class Insecta; order Megaloptera; family Corydalidae; genus Acanthacorydalis; species Acanthacorydalis orientalis. The sequence continues at coordinate 21,416,016 of CM068318.1, read as the reverse complement.
TGTTTTTTTTATCAAAAATATACATGAAGGGCTATAGCCGCCATTTGCCAGTATATCAACAAAAATTTAACACCTATATCCATCATTTGCATCAATGGGTTAACAGGCAATTTATACCCCGTTTACTTTGCACTGAAGTAGCTTATAAACAATAAGTAAGAGCTAATAAGGTGCAATGAAATCATTAAAAAGCATTTGGAAAAAAATGACTTCTAACTCAACCTGCTAAGAAGTAATAATTGTTTTATATACAGACATTAAAACTGTTGATAAATATATTTTATACTGTTTTCGATTTAAAATTATTTATCAAAAATATACACATCTGTAATTCTAACTCATGTATATATTTTAATAAAAATAAAAAAACGACAATTCGAAACGAAATCACAAAAATCGTCAAATGAGAACCATACACAGTGTATGATTTTGGTTGTTTGTCATCATCAGTACACGTTTTTATCATTTGCCGTATATTTGTAGTCCTTAAATTGTCTTCGCACGATGTTACTATACGGAAATGTTATGTTACAATACGTTCAGTCTCGTTAATAGTGTTTAGTGAACAGGGTTGATGTACTCGGATAATAATTTATAGCGTGTCATTATTGACAAAAGGTCATTGAGGACATGTTTTTCGTTTACAAACATTAACATGTATTCGCGATAATGGCACCCACTGGTGTCATTACTACAATTTCAATTAAGACCTCTCGTGTGTGTGTATGTTTATGTGTATTTTTCTGTTTGTTCTGTTGATCGTGTCTAATTCAGGAGTACGAAATAACGCTCTACTCAAGGGATATTAAAGAAGTTTTTTTTTATACACATAAACTAATTTATCAGTAAATATTATTGTACTTCGAATAGATTAAATCGTATTCATACAGTCACTTTGAATAGAACTTCATCAAAGTGACTAAAATTTATAAAAAGATTATTAAAATATGAGACATGAAAAGAGATTAAGATGCATAATACGTAAAAGGATTTAATGTTTATTGATTAGATATTTTTATGTCAATATTTTATAAATTTATTACATTAACAAGCACATACTTTTTATTCAACACACAGAAATTAAAATGTTGAACTTAAACAATGGATCCCAAAATTCCACATTAAGAATTACACTTTCCTTTTATACTCCAACATTTATCAGCAATGTTATTAAACCATAATGTTTTTTTGTTCGATAAAAATACATTAAAAAGGTAAATTTTCATTAATAATAAGCTGTAAAATAATAATAATAATGTGCCTTTCAAGAAAAAAAATATGAATGTATTTAAAAATTAAATATCGTTTTAAAGAAAATTATTATTTGAAACCATATCAAACTTTATTACTTTCACACAAAGAAATGTGCCAATAAAAAAAGCTATAAAGTTAATAGATGAATCATATAATACCGTGATTAGTTCCATTTTCTGTGAATCATTGTACAGTATGTTCATACATTAAATGTATCGAATATACAAGAAAAAAGCAACATGCATACGTTCATAATACGAATTCAATGTCATATCAAAATAACATTAATGACGGAAAAGTACTAACCATCTGTAGTTTGCTCATGTCCGGATATTCAACAAATCAATAGAACATCTTTCGACCGAAACTTACTGCTTATACAGAGTCGACGCGTAATGAAAAATATATGTTTAATTTCTGTCTCTGTTACATGACATGGATTTTTTTTATAATCACTTTTCATATAATTGTTTTTTTTTTTTACTTCATAATCAGAATGTGTGAAAAACATAAATGTATTCTGAAATCAGCAACGAACTTCTTCATCAAATAATGAGAGAAAATTGTCATTGATATAAATTTGTATGAACCATAAATCAACAGTTTTTAATTTTTGTGTGGAATACATATATACATATATATATATATATATATATATATATATATATACACATATATATACTCAACCCTCCTATAACACGGTATTCTAAACACGATGCAAAAATTGCGACAGGCTTCATATAACACGATATTCTTAGAGCACGGTTTCCATATAGCACGATGTAATAAACTTGGACAACCCACATATAATAGCATGGGTGTTCCCTTCACACTATTTTGGTTGACATAAACCGGGAATTCCTTTGTACATAATGATGCGAAGTCTGTGCGTCGCTGTTCTTAGTGAAAACTAATTCAGTAGATGGTTTGTTGTTCATAAATTCAGACACACTCCGATTTCGATATAACACGGAACACATTCCCCTGATTTGTATTATTTCTATTATTTAACACGGTTTCGATTCTACGCGGCACGAATTAACCGTGTTATAGGAGAGTTGACTGTATGTACGTACGTAAATATATATATATATATATATATATAATCATGATTATGAAAATAAAATCACCATCTGGCATATAAACGTAAGGTCGATTTTGAAAAATTTAGTTAAATTTATAACAACACTTGTTGTTGTTAAGCACTACATCATCAGTACTAAAAATGACAAAAGTTAAAAAATTCTGAGTATCGAAAAAATCTCGATATTCTATGGAAAGATTTTGGTAACAATCTTCCAGCTACTATATTCTCTTTACGGTCCAGATATGGCACCATATGCCTTTAATACAAAACCGTCTTATGGACGTTTTGACTCTGCCATCCATGTCAAACTGTGGTGAAGAATTTGTGAAACACTGGTCGAGAATTTGAAAACACAAACACCAAGTTCTATTTTTATTGGGAGAATAAAAACATTTGTTAAATTTTGGCAGAAATATATTGATAATTATATTGAAAAATTAATGTACTATATAAAAGCTTATATTGGAAGTTTCCTACATATGTTTGTGTCTTCCAATATCACAAACCATTCCGGACTTAATCACTTAAACCATTAAACCATAAGTAAAAATTTTGTTCTCCCGGCATGTTTTTTTTCAGTTAAGTAATTTACTGAAAAATATCAAACTTACATCAAGTATACATTGAATTTTAGGAATAATATGTAACAATTTACGAGTATATTGCACAAATTTTGAATGTGAATTTTTACAATACTTGCTGAATGAAAATAACGGCATGAATGTACATTATTCAAACAACAAAATATAAAACGCACCAGAGTCAAAAACAGAAAGTGTAATCGTGGCGTAAAACGTTAAACACTTTCAAATTGTTCAACGAATTTTGTTCCCAAATCAGACCGACCATTAAATAGCATTAAAGAAAAATTAACATTTGAGATAAGTGCACATACACCCAAAAAGAGATTAAAAATAACTCTAGAAAAGGTATTCTTTTAATATGACAGTTCAAAGGGAATAAAAAAATGGAAACATATGGATATACTAAAACAAAGATTCTTTTAATTGCTTATGATGACAGAAATTATGTTAGAAAGCCATAACCTAAGACAAACGTTTCTTCAATAACACGGTTTTTGTCAGAACACTATTACAAAACAAACAGTAAAACAAAGGAGACGTATAATAAAATTATGAGAAACTTTTTCATTGCATGAAATTTTAAGTCAACTCATTCAGTTCAGAGACATCTTACAAATAACACCAATACGTTAATATTCTTGAAAGCATTATGCTATGATTTTCCGAAGGTAATCTGTCAATAAAATGTTTTTTTTTCGACAGGACAATGATGTAACAAGTAATTAATAAATGTGTTGATACATTAGAAAAAGACTAGAAATCAGATCTCGAAATAAAATACATATTACTGACAATAATTTGTCTTGTTATATTGTTATCTTTTTAACCCATTCGATACGACTATGTTTGTGCTGTACAGATACTCGAATCACGAATAGGGCGTTTTTGTATGGGTCTGTTACAATGCGAATATACACTCATCGCAGAGAGAGCGTAACACTTGATACTTTGCCACGAAATGTTCAAAGTGGCCGTGACAAAAAAAAATCGGTTACGATGGAGATAACAAGACATGCAATGTTCGACTGAAGTTGTGAATCAGTGCAAAATTTTAACGAGTGACTACAGACACCGGTAGTATCGAAAGGGTTAAACCATACAGTATGATCTTCAAAAGTTACATTACCTTTGAAGGTCAAAAATGAAATTTTGATCTTCAAAGACAAAGTAACTTTTCAAAAAAATACATAGAAATTTAATTCTTTGACGCAATTATTGTATATAAAAAGTTTAGCCATTGTACTATCTACGGTACATAAAAAAATATGAAAACTTGTAGACAAAACTTTATCAAAAAATCTGTATCAAAAACCGAATAATAAGCTTTCCCTTCAAACCATACTTCAAATGGTCGGTCTACATAAACATTATAACTATAACTCTACAAAGCCAATTAAAAAAATATTCTATTTTCAATTAAAAAATTGAAACGTCAAAAATCCACTATTAAAAATGGTTAATAATATTGAAAAAAGCCATATGTAGATATCGAAAGAATGTAATGAAGAACGCACATATGAATAGATTTATTTATTTTTTATATCGCATAGATAGTACAGAAAATAGTTTTAAGAAAAACAAAAGAAAAGTTAAAACGACTTTCTTGTGTGATTAATCTGAAACTATTATTTCTGTACGATTTTTATTTCGAAATGTAAGTATTCAGCAACAACAACAACGATATTTTACTCCTTCCTGTACGCAGCTCTTCTCGATTTACATTCTAACTCTTCTACAAGACAGTGAGTAATGTCGCTACTGTTGTTAAACATAGACTGTGATTAAATGTTCAACAATGCGTAGCTCGCAAAGCGATCTTCTCCAGCTCACTTAAATCTATCGAATACGTTTCGAAAATTCGACCTTGACCACAACTTAAACCATCAAGACTATACGAACGTTAAGAAAATGCAAAAATAAAAATAATACATTGTTCAATCTTTAAAAATAGCATAATCTTTTAACAAAGAGATAAGAATGCTATTTTAAAGCATAGATTATTGATAAAAAGCACAGATAATAGTCAAAATATATGAACACACTTTATATTTACATACATACATACATGTATATATATATATATATATACATATATATATATATATATATATATATATATATATATATATATACATATATATATATATATATATATATATATATATATATATATATATATATAATGATATAAAATATACCTATATCTTTTATAGACTATCAAATAAAAAAAATATTAAAATAATTTACATGGCACCAAATGAATGAATGATCAAATAAAATGACGAATATATGAAAAGTATTAAAATTAAAAAATATTTCAGTAATTTAAATTTGCATTAAATTAATATAAAAATCTGACATATATCAATAGCAAGTTTTAATATTTATATTACCTGTACATAAATATAAATACATATAGAAATTATATATATATATATATATATATATATATATATATATATATATATAAAGCGCATATGTGTGTATGTAAGTAACTCTACTGTTTAAAATTCAATTCTTTGAAATTATTTATAACACGCACACGTTGAACGGAATTTAAAAAAAGCTTAAAGAAAGTAAAAAGACCGATTTATTTAAATTCTTATTCGTAGTACTGAGAACTATGCAATGTGTTTCAAGCGAAAGCGAATGTGTTTTCACTCTCCGACAACTTTATGGGATAAAGAGAGCAGTGGTTCTTTATAATAAGAATCTTAAATGTCTGTTTTTCAGTTATTAAATAAAGTTCAAGTAAATGGCATTTTATGTAATTAATTATCTACATAAATCAATGCTGAAAAAACTTAGAAATTAATTTGATATACGAACAACTTGATCGCAAAATAAAAACGGAATTGCCGATCAATTTTTTGGAGTTGTATTTTCTATTTTTCTAAATTATAAATTGTTTGTATTTCCAAATTGCATGAAGTAGAATAGAATATAAATACAAATATTATTTCAATTGTAATACTATCAATTTATAACGATTTGCACAATTTAATTTTATAATAAAATTTAGGTTATTACATACATTTTGAATCCAAATTTTTATTATTACATATATTTTGAATCCATATTTTCATAATCAACAATCTAAAACAAACATATATCTCAAAATTCGTACATAGATGATCTCATGCGAAATTTTTGTAAAAAAATCAAACAATACTTAATCAATTTAAGAAATAGAAAATTAGAATAAATAATTGTTTTTTTAAAATTTATTCGTTAATATTAAGTTCAAATAATTATTAATTCCGCATAAATCATAAATAGTTAATCAATAGCAGTTACATTCTAAAAATAACAATCAAATAATATTAATAACTATTATCAAAGAATCATTTCTAAAATAACCCTTCCTCCACCCAAAAAAATGAATTAAGAATACAAGAATAAAATGTATGTCTTTAATCATTACTTATATATTTTCAGGATTATTATGTCGGGACTTGTGTTTAATTCAAATAAACAGTAGTTACTATTTATCACTCAAATAATCAGCAGCCAATAAGTAGTAAATACATCCTAATCAAAAATACTAATAAATAGTAATTACCGAACTAAAACGTGTCATTAATTATTTACTTTTATTGAATACCTTTTGTCATTTGTATTGAATTCAAATAAATAGGAATCACATTCAAATAAATAATAGTTAAATAATTTAAAAAATAACTAATATTTACGAATGATTTCTAAAGAGATAACATTAAAGTAAAAAAGAGTTTAGCTTTTTCAAAATAAATAAATGTCTCTTCATATAATGAAAATTGGATTCATAATATTATGACATATTGTGAAATCGAATAAAAAAATCTAGACATTAGAATAAACAAATTATTTTCATTCAAAAATGGTACCTCAATATTCAATATAAATAATAAATTCTATATAAAATGAACACATTTTAATTAGTAATTAAATACTGAAACCAATGTTTAGTAAAATTTATCAGTAATGTCATTTTCAAAAATGAACGACTAATTGAATTAAAATAGAAGTCTAATGGATTTTCAAATATAAAAACAGTTTAGATAGTTTAAGATCGACTAATTAAAAAAGTACACAATATAAAAATGCTAAATAACTTTAACCAAAACAATAAGGTTTAGAATTAAAAAAATAACGACAAAGATTTTAAAATTAAAAAACGTGCATATCCTCTAATGAAAAAACAACATTATAATAACATGTACCTTTTCTCTTCTAAACAAATATGTAAGAATTTTACTTTCTGTTAAAGTAATATTCAAATTAGTACTTACAAATATTATCTAATTTTTAAGCAAAATAATGAGACAGTTTCAATTAAAATTTGAAGAATAATTCTTAATATAAATTATTATTACGAGCTTAAATAAAAATGTACAACATACCCCAAATAATTGCAATATACATATATATATAATTTAAAATATCTGTTTTTTAACTAAGATAAGAATGAATTTTTTGAATAAAAAACCAAGATTAGTTTTCAAAATGAATAAATATATGTGTTTTAAATCTAAAAATAAAAATGAATATACGGTCTTTATTTTTTTTAAAAAAAAAACAGATTTTTTTTTCAAAAAAATAAACTATAATAATCATTTTCAAAAACAAATATCAAGTATGTATAGTGCGTACGACAGAATATATAGAATGGCTTGAATGAAATAAATTATAATCTAAAACTGTTACTTCATTTTCTAATAAAATAACAAAATATTTTCAAGTAAGAGATGAACAATACTTTTCTATATAATTTATAATTATTATATTAATTTAAAAAAAAAATAACAATTACTATAGCTGAACTAGGAAAAAGAATATGTATATAAATTAAAATAAGTTTATTAATTTTTAAACAAAAGTGTTATCAAAAATATACAACTAATATAATTAATGAAAAGCTGGATGATTACAGAGGTTTTAGGGTGCTTTGACAACTAAAGTCATAATCGCCCTATAATTAATAAAAGAACATTGCTTACGCTAAAATATTTTTTAAAAAATCATAATCTATAACTCATCTGTTGTCTACCCGAAACAGATTTTTTTATTTAGATTTAAAAACGATGAACGCACAATGGTTAAAATTACTTTTAAATCCGTAATACTTTCTTAATTTCTATATATTATTTTAAATATTCGCAACATATATATATATATATATATATATATATATATATATATATATATATATATATATGTGTGTGTGTGTGTGTGTGTGTGTCGATGTGTGTCTATGTGAACTAATAAAGACAATCAAAAAGTGAAATTGTAAAAATATAATAAAATCAGAAAATAAACAACATTGCATGAAGTTTGTAATAATAATGTAATAATTATTTATAGAAACGAGCTTACCTCAAAAGTCAACATTTAACATTTATTTTGTATGTATATGTGATATGTATATATATATATATATATATATATATATATATATATATATATATATATACAAATATATGTATTCACAAACACATATACAAGTAATTACATTGAAATATTATTTAAAGACACGAATCGACGATCACTAAAAACGTACATCTAATTGAAGTAAACAGAAAAAGCACAGCCATCAAACGCCAATACAAATTCACCTTCAACGACCCTACCGGCTGATATTGATCTTCCTAGAGCACAACTACATATATATATATATATATATATATATATATATATATATATATGTCAATTTCTGTGTACAATTTTGACGCAGTAAACTGGCCCGATTACAGTTGAGAAAATAGAGCATGGACGTTGTTTTAGAAGGAAACGAATCGGTATGTTTGGTAGGACATTTAACTGAACACATAAGTATCGTACGTTACACCAATACAGAATAATACATACAAAATATACATCGATACGGAAAAATGGAATGCACATACACATACACACATATGTGTCAACGGAACGAACGGAAAAGGAAAGTGAAACGATTTTCACAGAGCGACAAAATACTTTTATACCGCACTTGATGAAATGTATATATATATATATAAATTGACAGATGTATAAAATATCTACATCTGTTTTTCAATGGATTTTCAACCATATATCGCATGTATGTTTTATATACAAAGTGTTTTCTTTACACATACATACATACATACATATACATATATATATATATATATATATATATATATATATATATATATAATATGTATATGTATACATTTTTCATTTCTCTGAATCATGGACGACGGAATCGAGATGAGACGATGAAGGAGAAATTAATGTAATGTATGTACAGGAATATCAATCACAGACGCGCACAAATAAAACGCTTACCTTTTGCAAAACATCGCAATACATGTTCCAAAAAACTAGCCAGAGTCCGTTATGTGCGGCACGAGCGAGTGTGTGAGCCGGGTGGAAGACACATCCACCCCTAGCTGTGTCGTACTGACTACGACGCAACAATTTGCCAGGGTCGCTAGGCTAGATGCGCACGCACTGTACAATCATCAACGACGTCGGATACGACCTGTATTGGACGTGCGCAGACATGTTCCATGTGTCCCGGATACTTTGTACGAACTATATTACGCGATATCTAAGGTGACCAGACTTTTTATTGAGATCGAGACTACCTTATCTACAGAAGTTTTCGACGAACTCGAAAGAATGAAAACTTGATAGGGAAAAAGTCCGAGATAATATTTCATCTTTTTGTTCAGACGGACGGTAGTTCAGACCGGGTTTACCTACATTTATGAGTGTTTAAATATACATTATATATATATATATATATATATATATATATATATATATATATATATATATATATAACAGTCACAGTTTCCGGGAATTGACAAAACAGCATTTCTCATATTCATTTTCTAGTTTGTACAATTATTTCGTACTGAATACTATATTATAACATAGAACAATTAATCTGATTCGATAAAAAAAACAGTCTCCCTAATATACATGATTATAAATCCAACAATTCTTTATATCTGTATTTATTAAGTTGGCAGGAAAATAACTGCGGTTTATGACTTTCAAATTCATACACATTTATAGCTTTTTTACTTTTCTAGTTGTTTTAAGTGGTCCAGAACTGTTGGATGATTAACGCCTAACTTTTGTACAAGCTTACGAATTGTTATGCGTGGTTCTGATTCAACTAAAGCCTTCAGTTGGTCGTTATATACTGAAGAAGTACACCCCGCGACCTTCGTCATCTTCAAGGCTCTCGTCCACAGTACGAAAATTTTAGAACCACCATTCCATCGCACAATCTTTAACAGTACCCACAGTACCAAAAGCATCGTTTAGTTTAAGAGCAGTTTCTGCTGCTTTACCATCTGTTTTGAAATCAAACAAAAAATGCTCTTATTTGCTTCTTTTCTCTCTTTAATTCATTAGTCTAATTTGAAACAATATTATTAATAAAACCAAAGTCGATGTTACCAAAATACAGATCAAAAAATATACTTTAAAATGATATTAACATGAACACGATGAAATGATGATTCCATTGAAAAAATTAAGGTTAGAATTCAAAGAACAAAAACCGTAATTATTTCCTTACCAACTTAATATTTATAAAAAAATTCATAATCCAACCAGGCTGATATTTTTTGTTTAGAAGTTGAATAGAAATTTATGATTTAGATTAGGTAGCAAAAAAAGTAAGTGGAGACATTAAAGGATCAAAAATAGATAGTTTATGATAATTATAAATAATAACTTTTTCAAATCTAACATTCACTCGAACTCCTACATTAGAAAGCTATAAAAATCTCTACATACAATATCTGGAATCATTCATTTCGAGATAGCAGTAAGGTTTTTCTCCTGTTGCACTAACTATTAAGGAGAGTAAGAAAGATGATAATTTTCACCATGATAATACGCGGCATCAGCCATCAAAAATCATCTGTAAAATATACAAGAGTTGAATTAGGATGCTTTACCCAACTTAAACACCAGTTGTCAAATTGAAATAAATTATATTTCAGAATAAGATACAAATTATTTTAAAAATGTGACCACTAAATACAATGATTTTGTTTCATCCCTATAATATTTAGCTTTATTTCAAATAAATATTTCAGGTTAGATCCATCGTCCAAGTACAATAAGAAAAAAACTAAGGTGAGAAAGTTTTGAAAGAATAAAAAATCGTAACTTTAGTCTATGCATTTAAATCACTTGAAAAGTACTCAGAAAATAATTAAAAATAACTTCCCATTTTATAGATTGGATTGTTAGAAATGAAAGTTGGAAATACAAGTTGGAAAATCATAAAAACATGGATGGTTAATGATCAATCACTCACATGTGAACCTGTTTCTAAAATGAATTGCATTTTGCGTGCTGACATCGCCGTAGTTACATAGACAAAATCTTTAAAAATGGATCGAGCGAGGTACCGTATGTTAAAATTAAAGATGTATTCCTTATTAAAATCACTAGAACTAAAGATGCCTTCAATGCTTTTAACCATATACTAATGTAATATATTAGCAATTATTATCATTGTAATATTATTCACTACTGATTTTTTATCTCTGTATTTTAAAAGTACTATCAATCATTTTGACTAGGGATGAACACTGTTTAATGATTAATGTAGAGTAGGGATAATGAAAATGTAACATGACAACAATCTAATAATATGCAAATTTCTACATTTTAAGAGAAATCTTATAAAGCAAAGAAATAAGATGCAACTTGTCAATAAAATAGTAAACAAGTATTACAAATATAAAATAAACAAAATTTACTAGTCATAAAGAACAAATATTATTATAGATGACATATACCATTATACAAAAATAAATAAAATGTTATAAAGAAAATAATAACAATACACTAATGTAAATAACATGTCTTATTTTTATCAAAATATCTCATTTATATCACTGTGTTGTGGAAGTACCATAAAATATTTTCATCGTTTACAAAAACAATTTGACATTTTCGCTATACTGAGTCTTACAGATGATTGCCACTTCACACAAATGCCTTTATGAAATTATCTAATTACTTTATTTTGATTCATTTTTTTAATAAAATTAAATTGTTATAAATAATGATAAAACATACAAAATAATATCTATTTTAATCGTTGCAAATTTAAAAGTCTATAAAAAACATCCCATAACAAATAATCAAACATCAAATCAATAAAAGCGTAAAATGCTCATTTCAGTCTACAAAAAAAAAGTGGGTAACACTAAAACACATCCCATTTACAATTTTCTCGCCCAAAACACAGTCACAAGATTCTAAACAAAATACAAAGAAATAAATTCTGTGCACAGGATCAGTAAATTATATTTACAGAATCTTAGACGTTTCTGGGAAAACTTGAAAAGGTCGCACAATGCACACAAAGAACAATCCCTGTTCGTGTAGAGATGAAACGATTTATTAATGATATTTAGAATTATTTATAGACATCGTATGGGTGTTTAGAATGAAATTGAAATGCCATATATAATAAAAGAAAGTAGCAAGATATTTTAATAAGTTTAATTTACAAAAAATGTTTTTATTTTAAATCAGAACTTTTACTATTTTTTTTAGTCAGTATTTGAATTCTGTAATTATTTTTGTACACACTTTTACAGATTTGCAATTGAAAGAATTAATTTTTAATAATTTTCATGTTGTTGACATCGTTTTAGAAATTCTGTTTTAAAAAATGGATTTGAAGTCACCTACAATAGATTGAGGTCAGAGCAATCGATCCCTATACCATTATAATTTCGATACAGGTCACAGAACCCTTACTGACATATATGTGTAGATGATTTACGTAGATAGTATAGTAGTTCTTGTTATCCCAGAATTTCAAGATTATTGTTTTAATCATCTTTTTTAATTTAAAATAATAATTTATTTCATATTGTAGTTGTGCTGGTTTTCTGTCTATCTGTTCATAATTATTCTCTACTACTCCCAGATGCCACATAAGAGTTCATTTTTTTCTGAAACCGGATTCGAGTCTCACCATCTTCTGGTAGATTTTGAACTCGTAACTTAAAATCTACCTGATGATAAAGAATAGCAACACCAACCGACGAAAAAAACAACTCATACATGATCTCCATGATCCATACAAAATATTTATCATTATTAAAAATAATAATTCTTAACCCGTGATCCAAATATCCTCTTTTTATGATAAAAAGAGGATATTACACACATCCGCATTAATACTTTAAAAGGAATTTCAAATATAATACGTACTGCACTACGTTAATCAATGCTTATATTTTAAAAAAATTGTAATGTTTTCATTTTAATTAAGAAATCGTCGTTACGGTTGTGCCAGCGCGAGGCGCGCTACAGGTCCAAGTACGAGGTACAAGACCTATAACTTGAGCTGATGGAGTTGCTCGATCCCCAAGTATTGAAGAGAGCGAAAGGCACAGTTAGAGCAGTAGTTGGTGGAAAAACCATGACAGTGTTACGGAGAGGTCGGCTCGTGGCGTGAAAGAAGCCCGCTGCCCCCAAATAAATAATTGTAATGAAGAAATCAAATAAAAGTACAATATTTTAAATTTATTTGCATACCTACGACTCCTACAAATTACTCTTACTACATTGATTACCACAAGTAAGAATTTTATTATTTTTTTTTATTAGGTATTAACTTTTCCAATAAATAAATTTAATAAAATTTTAACGTTTTATCTAACTTGGGCAATTCAATTATAGTTAACCTTAAATTTGTTAAAATTCGAATTGCCTGCCACGAGATTGTCCTAGTATTTAGTTCATTGTAATGCTTCTCTAAACAACATGATAGAAAACATGTCCTATGATATCTTTAAACGATACCCACTGAAAAACACTATTTTAAAAGCTTCTACGTACAAAAAATCACAGTACTCGGATATATATATATATATATATATAATTTCGCAATGAATTATTTTTCACTCCACACACAACAAATTTTTTTCTAGTAAAAAAATGCTAAAAATGAATTAATATTGATCACTTTTTATTATTTTTTTACTTATGCATACTTTGATTGCAATACCATCATCCTCTGAGTGTTAAAATACAGAAAAACTAAATCTTTCTTCAAAAATATACATTTGTTTGTACATTCGCACTTTGAGGACGATGATATCGCCATTAAAATGAGCATAAGCAGTTATAAAAAATGATCAATAAGAAATTATTAATAATTTTTTTTGATAAAAAAAATGTTTTGTGGTGTGTAAAGTGAAAAATAATTTATTATGAAAATGAGTTTGTACACAGTGCCAGAACTGGATTGTGATATTTTTAGTTCTTCTATATTAACAAAGCCAAAGATGCTAAGAGCATAAACACATTGTTTTGAAGCTTGAGTTGAGACTAATATGGCATTAAGTTGAAATCATTAAAAAACATTCGTGTAGAAATAAATCGTAGCAACTTTCAAAAAGCATAACGCAAAAACAACAAAAAATACGGAAACATGAATGGAATTTCTAAGAAAGATACAACATAAATATGTTAGATTTATCAAGTTTCGACTAAAACCTCGCACCAATTATAGATTTACAATTATATTACTTGATAAAATTTCTAAAAATATGTATTGTAATACTAAAAAATATAATATAATATGTTATATATATATATATATAATATAATAAATTATATATATATATATATATATATATATATAGTTTTACTATGACATAAATTAGCAATAATTATCAAGGCTATTCTTTTTGTTAATAAATCAAAAATAACACACATAAATCTAAATCATTATTATAACAGTATTTGTTGGTTCCTACTATACAAGACACTGTAAAATCAAATAAATTTAAATATCTCATATTTTGAATAAAAATGAGTATAATGTTTTTTTCTGAATAATGTAACTCGGTTCTAACTTTTAGAATAAACAAATAAACAGACCAACTTTGCTGTCATTCTATCAGTTTAATATCATTTAAGTAATATAATCCGTACAATGGCTTGTATATTATCTATACGAAACTTTATATTTGAAAGTTTCTGTTTACAGTTTGGTATAATGATTTCTATTTATTTATCAGAGACTACTGATATCGTTCTACTAATAATCAGGATAAATATTTTCATTTCAACATATATATATTTCAAGATATTTTTAAATATTTAAGTACAATTATTTTTTAGTGTATATATATATATATATATATATATATATATATATATATATATATATATATATATATATGTATATATATACACATTTAAATGCACAATTATATATAAAACTTTAAATAGCAATACTGGTAAAAAATATAATTTCACAGAAAAGTAATCAAAACACACACCAGTACACATTTTAAAGATAGGTTCACAAATTTAATTCACAAAAATCATTAACTTTATAGCATCATATATACATACTATATATATATATATATATATATATATATATATATATATATATATATATATATATATATATATATATTCAGTCAATATTCTAGAAAAACATATTTCCCGGAAGTATGTCTTTATAGGCAAACAAACAGTTTTCATTAGAAAAATTTCCAAGAAAGCACAGAAAAAAACAGGAACACTTTTTGTAGTTTGAAAGATAATAATAATGTATGATGAAAAGAAAAAGTTAAACTAGAGGGGAGTGTTTATAAAAGAATGATTTAACAACAATGAAAAACAGAAATATTTAGATACACTATACGAAAAAGTTTATATAAAAACAAAAATTAAATTGAAGAATGTGATTCAAAATACTAATACAGTCGTAGAATGACCAGAGAGCAGAAAGTTTATTTTGAGAAATTATTCGTATTTTAAAAACTATCTGAAAATGCTAGTATTCTCTAAACAAAAAAACTCCATAATTATTTTTAAAAATGTAATGGATGTGAATATAAATATATAATTATTTAAAAACAATATGTTGCCTGGATTTTCATTTTCTACTGCTCTACTCTGTGAATATTTTAAAATAGAACAATTAAGTCAGTGTTGACGGTATTTAATACTGCATTCAATTGCAGCCCGTCTAGGTTATTATTATCTTCTTTTATTTATATATATATATATATATATATATATATATATATATATATATATACATACATGGATCGATAGATTTTATAAACAAATTAAAAATTAATGATCTAATAAATTTCAATAAATATTATTTACTTTTTCGAAAACATTTATCAAAAAATACATTGAAAAGTACGCATGAAATAATTTAATACTTATCAGTCTGCATTTATTTAAAAAAATCTTGAACAAAATAGAAGACGACAACTCAATGTTTAGACTATTATTTGATGTTCAAGACAGTATCATTTATTAAAATTCATCTGAAAAACTTTTGATATTTTTCAGGTACAAAAACAAAAAAAATAGATCGATTTAAAAATTATGCAATTCAAAACTTTAATTATTTTTAACAGTTTCATTAATTTCCTAGAAATGTTTATAAATGTCCTGTACCAGTAAACAATCAATTTAATTTGGTGGTACTTCAGTAATATATAAACATGGAAACAAGGACAAAAAATTATGCTATTCTTAATAATTGTCAAAAAAGTAATCGATATATATATATATATATGTCTGTGTTTGTGTATCAAATACATCGAACATCATCTTTTATAAAAAGAAAAACGATTGTATCCGTAGGGTGAAATCAGCTCAACTAAAAAAATACGCAATTTGTTAAGAAAAACAACCTTGTTTGGAAACCTCCATTGCTGTTGCTGAATTTCAAAAAAATTGATAAGTGAAAACCTTGATTTTAGCTTCAATAATATGTAAATATATTCAAAAAACAATACATTTTATGCAATACTGATTTTTTTTTATACATTCTTACATTTTTATATTTTAATGTTTGTAAAAAAGTAATGAAGATTTTCTTTATTTCAAACATGTCGATTTACGGATGAAGTACAATCAAAATAAATTTCATAATCTATTCCTGGGGGATATTCCCATGACAAACTCGGACTAACCATTGTGAAAAAGTATATGTAATACATAATTTTGGAATATTTATAAGTAAGATTTAAATAGCATTATTAAAATAAAATTTAATAAGTCAATAATAAATTTATATATATATATATATATATATATATATATATATATATATATACATATATATATATATATATATATATATATTTCAATGCGTTTGTATGTCCGAAGAAAATTGAAATAAAAGGAACGGAAATAGAAGAAGTTACGAAATATGTCTATCTAGGCTAGCTTATCAACAGAGAGGGATCATTCACTGAAGAAATAAATAGGAGAATAAAAATGGGATGGAGCTCTTTTGGACAGAACGCCTCGATATTTAAATCAATAATCCTACTCTGTTCAAAGAAAAAAGTATTTGATCAGTGTATACTACCAGTCCTTACCTACGGCAGCGAAACATGGGTGCTTAACGCCAAAATAGTTCAAAGACTCCAAACAACACAACGAAGTATGGAAAGATGCATGTTGGGAATAACAAGAAGAGATAGAAAGATAATAGAATGAATACGAAAACAAACAGGAGTCACAGATATAATAAGAAGAGTAGAGTCTGAAATGGAAATGGGAGGGACATATCGCAAGAAGAGAAGACAACCAATGGACAAGAGAAATTATTGACTGGGAACCAAGGAATATAAAAAGACCCAGAAAGGGACCAATGAACAGATGGGATAAGGATATTAAAAACTTTCTTGGAAATCTGTGGAAGAGAGAGGCACTGAATCGAACAAAATGGAAAATCACGGAAGAGGCCTTTATCCAGTAGTGGATTAACAGAGGCTGAAGATGATGATATATATATATATATATATATATATATATATATATATATATATATATATATATGAAACAAGAGAATATTAATTACATATGTGACGCTTAAAATCGACAATTAAAAAAATTACTGAAGACAACAATGTCATTATTCACTAACTGTACTTTGACAAAAACAATATATAGCAAACAAAAAGAAATTCTACTATAAAATGAAAATCTAAATGTTCATTTCATTTTGTGTACAATTTACAGATACTAGAAGCCATTTCCGACATTTTGATACTAAATAATAAGGAGCATTCATAATAGTTAGTTAGATAAGATAAGTGTGTGTGGTTTCAATTAATCCATTATAATATTATTTATTATATATATATATATATATATATATATATATATATATGCATGAGTATTCAAAAGAATATTGTATAATATTCGAATTTATAACTAAGATATGTAATAGGTAGTTCTGTAATTAAACCGACCATGTAAAAAATAGTATTAAAAACAGAAATAAAATATATGAAGGAAAACTGTTTCGGTTCAACAAAAACAAGAACGTTTATAGTATTCCTGTAAGCCAACTCGCTTACATTTTCGCAGAAAATCAATATACTAAATGTTTATTAAATCTTCATAGTAATTACGAGTAACAATATGCCTTAGATTCTAGTACTAAAAGTACTTCTGTTAGATGTTGTATCACAGATATTCCATTAGCAACAGTTTGAGATTTTTCATTTTCTTCATATTATAAAACTTGCAATCTTTGTTTCGATCTTTGATGTATTTAATGTAATTCAGTCTGAAATATATTCTATTTCTGTTAACCTCGAGTTGAATTTATTCTTTTGAATTTAACTGAGCCATACATTTTAATCAGTTCGCAGATTATTCTGTACTTTGACGCTCTGAAGATCAAATTGCACATAAGAATAAACAAAAATGTTCAGTGATAATTCGTTGAACATTTCTGACTAGAAAAAGTTGTTGTGTCCTGTGGGATGAAAAAAGAATTCACTTGTGAAAATAGTTCTTAGTTTCATCATGTATTTTCTTTTCTTTATAAATGTACAAGCGCGATGATTTCTAAAGTATTTCTAAACTAGCGAGTACTTGGCACAATTGTACTATTTACGATATTTCCTGTTTACTGTGCTACCAAGTTCAATTACCTGCTCGATTTTTTTTTAAAAAAGTAGTTTTTTCCAACAAATTTCAAGGATACGTTTTTTGGTCAGCATTATATATATATATATATATATATATATGTGTGTGTGTGTGTGTATGTGTGTGTATATATTAGGATATAAATATTTTTCAATTCGTTTATAGTTTTATTTTTAATAACAAAAACACATACTACGATCAATATAAATTAATACAAGACGAATGCTCATGATGTGTTCAAAACACGTAGGCTTATCACACACATACAGACTGCTAGCCAAAATACAATTACATATTATTGTTCTGTTATTTTATAAATATGTGGATTTCCTATTGCGAATCAGTGAAAATTATTTATTTTGAAAGTTGGAGAATAACAACGGCGTTCTGTGACGTCAACGGGTAGGCTGTATGTTTCATTGGAGTTCCCACGCCTCGCCCCAACATCCCTATATATATATACATATACATATATATATATATATATATATATATATATATATATATATATATATATATACATATTAGATGTATGAATCACTAGACGTTCTGTATTTTTGAAAGAAATTATACACACATATACGAAAACAATGTTGAAATAAAAACATCATAATGCGACGATTTATCATTTTTTGGCCGTTAACATCGTGATATTTTTTTTATACAACTACTTAATACATTTAGTAATAATTTATCAAAAAAAATCTCGTAATTTTTCTGTAGACGCAGTGGATCTTTGTATTATCTTAACGCTTTTTTCGGATTTTGCAATGGTAACGTATCGTTGAAAAAACACATAAATTTCGACTATGACTAAGATTCATGTTCTTCCGTTGCATAGATAAAATCAGTATATTTAAAAATGAAAAATCTTAGATATCTTTCATTTCAAGAAAACGAACACAATTATTCCGTAAAAATACATGTTAATACACAACCGAAACAATTAAATTTCATATAAAAAGTGGATTTAAACAAGTCTAATAGTAAACCGAATAAACTGTATCGTAAAATTCAAACCGGAACGAAATCTTTTCAATAAATTATTTTTTGTATACATAATTATTTCCGAGGAGTTTCTTTTAGATTTTCTTTAACGAATACTTATGACATTATTTTCAAAACGTAGATAATGTTCAAAATAATTCTCATTATTATTTAAAAAGCCACACTGAACGTAAATAACTATTACAATAATAATATACCTAATACTAAATTAAAACATAACGATGTAATAACATATTTCATAAAAACAATATTTTTAACAACAGTAAAATAAATTAAATCTTACAAGCGAAGCTAATTAAAAATTGTACTTTTCAACGCAACTTATTATTGTAATATATTTACTTACATTACTTTAAATTTCAAATGGGGAAAGTCTACAATAAAATATTACAAATAATATATTTATTATAGCAATTTTTCTCAAAAATGTCCCACTAGTGGTACAGTGGAAGATTATGAAAAGTCGGAGAGAGGTTTTTTTTAATTTTACTTTATTATAGTTCCTTTCTTTGAAAATGGGTTTAATAAAAAATGTGATACAAAAAGAGACCCAAAAGTCAATAAACCGAGAATGTATCAGATTTTGATCTAGTTCTACTGATACAATTTAGAAAAAAAAGCACAATAATACTTTTATTGTTCCAGACTGAGTTTATTGAGCTTGTTTAATTTCATATGTTTATACTCGATCTTGTGAATATGAATTGTAAACTGAATTTAACATAATGTATTTTTCTTATATAAAACTGGTGAATGCCAACTAAAAACTATTCAATAGTTAACAGAGAAATGTTTATTTATAATTTTCCAACTATTGAACCACTGACTAGTCAGGTGATTTCGAATTAAATAAAACATTTTAAGAAGCTAGAGCAAAGACTAACAATATAGACAAAGTACATACGGTGTAGAAAGAATAAATTTAAGTCCAGTTAAATTAACTAAAAAATAATCAGCTACATTATCGAATCTCAAAGTATTGAAAGTATTTGAAATCATATTGATTTCAACTATTGGATGCTTTACAAAAAGGTTATATATATATATATATATATATATATATATATATATATATATATATATATATATATATATCACCATATTGTAAATTATGTGACTGGTATTTTATCTGAGATGAAGGAGATCATGAATGTTAAAGATTTATTCTTTAGGTAAATAAAACAGACATTAAGAATAATTCAGACATAATCGACCATTACCACGCAGTACAGACATGTGGCGATAAAATATTACACAAAGTATTCACAATGATGTAATTTGCATTCGATCAACAAGGTACACACTAACCAATCGCAGAATGGCAACATTTTGAATACATTGTTTCATACTTAATTGATCATCAAATGTCTATACAGTATGATGAAGATCGGTTATGTCCGATTCATTCTTAAAACTAATCGTCACAACATTGTTTACTGGGAAAGTGAAATAATTCAAGAAGAAATTAATATTCCAGGAGCTGTTGTTTAGACTGAAATTTGAAGTTAAGGTAATAAATGGTTAGAGCATTTTCCTAATTTTACTACCATTAAAAAGAGCCATCTGAAAAAGCTGGAAAATATTTTTTTTTAAATAAAGATGTAACCGCTAAGTAAGCCTTGCAATATGACACAAATCACTATTTATTTTCCAATCGTGACAAATTACGGTGAAAAAAATCATTTTATGCACATGACTATATTCTAATTGCCAAATACAACAAAAAGATGGTGAAAACTAACGTAATTTTACTTATTCGTCTAAAATGAATAAACCTATCCTCTGGGATTATCTTGTCTTTCAAATAAAACTCTTTCAACCAGTCTGTAAATACTTACAATTACTAACAACGCAATAAGTGTTGGGCACAAAACCTGTGACTCATACAGTGAAAAAGTCTCTAGGGGAATTGTAACATTTGAAGCTAATTGACATGGCTGTAAACACTTCCTGAATAGAGAAAAAGTAAAAAAGCGAAGAAAATCAAATAGTCTATCAGAATTTATTATTACTTTTCAGTTGTTTTTTCAAGAAACTGTCATAGTTTTTCCAGAAAAAATTCAATAAGTCTTCGATAAAAAATTAATAATTTCATAAATTAAAAAATATTTTTTAATGTTGCGTTGAATATTTATACGACAAATTTAAAATGTATGAACACTGTAATATATATATATATATATATACATATATAATATATATATATATATATATATATATACACATATAATATATATATATATATATATATATATATATATATATATATATATATATATATATATATGAATATAAACATTCAGATTTGTTATTAATTATGAAGTGCTGCTAATTTGAAATATAAATAGTTAAAAAAATTCAGAAAATGTGTTGAATGTTACTGATAGAGATTGTAAAAAGGATGAAATGAAAATAAGATGTGATTCTATTATAATAACCTAAATGAGCGTCCGAAAAAAGAACAATAATAGTGATAGTTAATATGATAGAAAAACCGAAATCAAACGATTACCTTTCACAATAACTTCTCCACAATCAAATAAATTATAAAGTTATCTGGCATGGTTTTTCTTGATTTTAACCAATACTCACAGGTAAAATAGAAAAATAATTTGTTTTAAATCCGTTTGTGTAAAACAATGGCCAGTTAAGAAGCTTTCAAAAAATAAAAACATATCAAAACAGACTAGATCAAATTATCGCTTTCTTTTAAGATAATCTCATAGAGCATGTTGAAAGCTCCACTAAAATATAAAAAATTATTATTAAAAGACGAGAGGGCTCCGCCATCTGACTGCTGCGCTCACTCACCCTCGAAAAATCGCCCCATCTCCCCCCTCGCTAATGCCCGCTCTTCCAAAACAAATAACAGATATTAACAAATTATACGCACAAATAATCTATATAAAATGTAAATCGTAATTTTTTACTGGAAAAGTTTATATAAAATAAACAACAAAATATAATGTTAAAATGAGTAACAATTTTTTTACTCTAAAGCTTCAGTGAATACAATATTTTGAATAAATTTCAAAATATTGTATTCAATCAGTTGTACACTGTAATTGTAAATCTTCTTCCGTTGTACACCGTGAGAGAGCTACATACCTGTGACTTATGTCAACCAATCAGAATAGAGACCATGCAATCTCTATCAGCCAATCAGAACATGAATAAAATTTCCAAAAAGTATACACGAGACTGATTTTTAATTATAGAGAGATACTTAAAAAATATGTGTGTATATGTATATATATATATATATATATATATATATATATATATATATATATATATATATATAATATGATTATTTATCGGTTACCATTGATACATTCCATACATTATTTTTATGTCTAACAGTCAATCAGAACACAAATGAAAGTGATAGCACAGGACTAACTTTTAATTATAGAGATATGTAAAAAATAATAACATAGCAAAACGAATATTCTGTCTACATACATAAGAACAACATTCTATTTTTCATATCTTGGTGTTTTCACGAATGTATGAGACGTGGATACAGATTTAATTCAAGTTGTAAGAAAGGACACTTGTACTGGACTAATACAGCAATAACAAAGGAAGAAAAGAAAAAAAAAGAAGCATCTTGATATATTTAAGCTTATGTTTTTTGTTTCAAACATTCACTTTTCTCTAGAGGCAGGAGCGATGCTTATGAAATGTACATTTACGATTTAATACAACTTTTTAAAGGTGTATCTTGTACACTTTTATAAAATGACTTGTTCATTATTGTCTTTATTTTCTTCTTACAAATTATCACATGCATTATATAAAGTTATAATTGAAGTTTTTTAATGAAAAACAAAAAAACAGTAATAAATAATTCAAAACTATGTTTTTAATTAGCATTAACTTAAAATTGATGTCAAGTATTTGTAACTTTATAATGAGGGAATAAGAAGAATCGTCTTATTTATAAAACTTCCTATTATAAATATACAGGGATCGATATAACGTACAATACCATAATAACTGAAAGAAATTCTAAGAAAGTATAATAGGAAGTCGTCTGTAAAATATTACACGTGTACTTTAATAAGCTATATATATATATATATATATATATATATATATATATATATATATATATATATATATATAAATCAATTCAAATAATAAGAATAGCACGAAGAACAGCGTCAGAACAATCTAAACGTGTTTCATGTTCGACAGCATGAAAAATAGATGCATTTTTCATTTACACTGACGACAAACATGAATGATCTGATGCGATAAAAATGTACAAATGTGTTGGCACGTGGCTAAATTTAGCTGTAATATTCCATGAACGTTGTATGTATTCCGGTATGATAGCATTTGAACACCGGCACCAACGCCGTAACTATCCATCCACCGTCATCATATCACGGGACCACATTCAAACCAGCGACAATTGTCTCAGAGTAGCAAGGGCGTTCAAGCTACAGCGTGCTGACGCCCGCGCAACCACCAGCTACATACCTGCTACGCGCGAGGTATTGATTCAGTTTCCTATTGCGCAGTTAACATTCCCGTGCGGATGACACATAGGCGTCGCATCACAGAACGTTTTCCATTTTCATTGTACGCATAGAATCATTCATAAAAATGTATGTATGTACTTATGTATATGTAATACATATACATACATACATTTATACATATATATATATATATATATATATATATATATATATATAAATATATGTAAATATTTAATTTCGTTATTGCTTCGCGTTTATCAGATTTTTTCCAACAGGACACAACCATCAATCACGGTCAACAACTCCGCGTGCAATCTGATTACAGCAATAAGCATATGTTTAATTTTTATTAAAAAAATATGTATGCATCAATCACTTTTATTTATTATTTTGATTCAATATATACTAAATATATATATATATATATATATATATATATATATATATATTTACACATTAAATTTATAGAACAGAAATACAGCTGAAACGTGATAATTAAATTAAGACAAGCAAAAAATTAGGCGCACACCTGGAAATGGAAACGTTAACTAAAACAGCACTATGCATGATTGTTATAATACAGATCCTATATAGATAACTTGTTACATAGTATCAGTATGTCATGAGAACGTAACCCATGTAAAACCTGAACAAGACATTAAATTGACTGTCTTGTTTTAAACTTTAATACAAAATTATTTTCGTATTAAGATCTTTACTTAATACTGATCGAAACTTTTAGATATTTTTTCTTTTAAGTAAAAACTGGATAAATTCTCTTCGAAATATTCATTACAAATTGAGTGTGTCAATGGAATCCTTTAACAAAATGTAGAATCTGAATATCGAATTTAAGATACTGATTTATATCTTTCAACGATTATGTATCATCTTAGGAATACAATATGTAATAATTTTGTTCAATACTATATTGAATTTACAATATTATCGCGATATTTTGACCTACAAAATGTTTTAATACACTTTTCAAAGTAAGGAGAAACTGAAACACACAAATAACAATAACGACCGGTTATTTCAAAAAGTATATTCAACGTTTTCAAAAAATATTTTTTTAAACAAATACCTTATCAATTAACGAAAATTTAAAATAAAAATTATGTTAAAAAAATAGCAATACAGATACATACACACACAATACATTATATATATATATATATATATATATATATATATATATATAAATGTGTGTGTGTGTAAGTGAAAGAAGAAAAGAGAATAAAGAATATTTCTATGATTTAAGTATTTTGATTACTACAAAAAATTAAATGCAATGCTAAAAACTAGTGAATAATGTGTTTAACGGAGGGTAAAAATCAAATTAATACTATGTAAAAATATTGGACTATTAAATACAACTTATCAAGTGGTTAATTTACCATGACTCAAGCCAGTAAAAAAGTACATTTATGGGCACTTTAGAGCTCAGTTGACTGAACTATAAGTAGCGATTCCATTTGCAACCCACGAAAAATCGCTCCACCTTTCGGGGCACATTTCTGACCCTGAGAACAATCTGAATTTCTTAACGCGAGATATAGGCCTAAGCGTTCAGCACTCACAATGCAAAGGCCAAAAAATTGTCCAGTTATACAGAATAAATTTACTGTGGCTCTTTGTATGTGTGTATATATATATATATATATATATATATATATATATATATATATATATATATATAGATGATACAAATGTCAATTAGCATAATTCACTTTTCAATACAATTGTCTTCTTTTTTAAAAGTTTACAAATAAAAATAATTTCTAATATTAAATTCATTTGTTAATCAATGTCCCAATGATTATTCATAAGAAATACACATAACATAAAAACTGTACTTATAATGTTTAACAAAAGTGTTGAAACTCTTGTTATATATTAATGTTTGACACGTATTAATTTATCATTCCTTTATTTATATATATATATATATATATATATATATATGTGTGTGTGTGTGTGTGTGTGTTTATAATGTGTATGAGTATAATTAACAGTAGTTATATACATAAATGTTTAACATACATTTGAAAGAGATAAAGTAAAATTAAGTACGTTTTTCAATAAATTTTACAATAACCAAATTAATATCGTTAGGTTATTTTTAAAAACATGAAAAATCATCACGAAATTGTGAAAATTTTATTTAATATATATTAAAAGCTGATAAATAATTTCGACCATTTTCAATCAAGCAAATACAAACAATAAAACATCACGATCAAATAGAAAATGTCAATTCTCTTAAAACATAATTTAAACAAAACGTTGTCAAGATTCCATAAAATCATTTTTAATTAAAATTAACTATAAATCTGATACCTGTTTAGATCACTTTTAAACTAGTATTCAATTATATAAATTAATGATGAAAGTTTACGTTTATGATATCCGTATGAAATATTCTCATAATAGTTTTCGACAAATTTAGAACGTGTCAAAAATTAATCTCAATTTACTGCTTTGAAAGATTACAACAAATCTATTATTAAATGAATTTGATTTATAGGACGAAAATATGTCAAGAATATTAATTTGATTGAACAATAACAATTTTTAATAAATAATTTATTTTATTGCCAATTCAATATTGTTTAAACATACCTATAATTAAAGAAAGACTAAAAAATAAAACGCATCAAATTAAAAATCGTAATCTTACCATACATCAAATATCCAGAATCTGGTACGACTTACCTAAAACAAATGACAAAAGTATTATTTAAACAAATCAATACTCAGATAATATTAATGATTTTTTGTCAAAAATGAATATCGATTCGTTCCTAAAAATAGATTACAAATACAGCCAAGTGTCGTGTAAATTTATTTTATTGATTTTTGTTTAAAAATAAGCATCAATTTCTTTACGGTGCCTATCTATACAACTGCATTTATTTTTAAGACGTCATATATATATATATATATATATATATATATATATATATATATATATATATATAT
The DNA here is from genome assembly GCA_034766995.1 of Acanthacorydalis orientalis. Lineage (NCBI taxonomy): Eukaryota > Metazoa > Arthropoda > Insecta > Megaloptera > Corydalidae > Acanthacorydalis > Acanthacorydalis orientalis. The sequence goes on along the minus strand of CM068318.1, from coordinate 21,388,672 downwards.
ATGAACATAGACTTAAAATGAGACTTTTACACAGTGCTAACGTTTTTATTGTCATAATTATTATATATTTTTTTTACAATACTATTCTAATTATTATATATATTTTTCTTAATAAAAAGTAATTTCTTTTAAAATTATATATGTGAAAGGGAAAGTAAAGCACAAAAAAATAAAAGATAGAAGTGTATAAAATATTTGCATATTAATTTTTAAAATGTAATTTGTTACCATCTATCAGTGATCAACATATTAATATATATATATATATATATATATATATATATATATATATATATATCCATAAAACAAAGTAAATATTAAACAAGTATTGGTCGTGTAACAAATATGCAGTTAAGAAATAATTAACTTCAAACGACCTGACCAAAAAAAATCATTTTTTTAATCCTTAACATATAACGTACTTTTGAAAATTGTTTCAGAATATTTTTTCTTCTTTTAATTCGAAATATACACATATCCAACTCATACAAAATTACTGAAATAATTTTTATTTTTCTTTTTTTTTTATAAAAAAAAATTCTCATTATATAGATTGTTACATTTGAATAGAAATAATAATGAAATTTAAACATGTCCCTATACGAAAACATCAAAGTCGAACAAGGTGAAAGACACAATTTCACTGTGCCTGTCTCTATTTGCATGTTTCATCCGCATACATATATATATATATATATATATATATATATATATATATATATATATATATATATATATGAATGTAAATGTATATATGGGCATGAGTTCTGCGTAAGTATGTACAACATAGAAGAACAAAAACGGGTTTGAATAATATAAACACACAATTGTTCATATAATTTTTCTTGTTTCAAATCACTTCAACAACTTAATGTCATTTTTTCTGAATGTTTACATTCAGTAATTATATATATATATATATATATATATATATATAATGAAATAATTTACAGCAATGCTAATATACCTTTATATTCACACACAGTTTTCTTTCCAACATCATTCATTTAAAAAGAAGCATTTAAAAATGTATCCTATTATACACACATACACAAATTACACACAAAAAAGCTTTAATAAACAAATTATATATGTGTATACATGTATATATATATATATATATATATATATATATATATATATATATATATATATATATATATATATAGTATTTCCCCGATATACTTCCCCCCGATTAGCGTCGGAGCAAAATTTGAGAGTGTGGCCCGATTTACGCCATTTTTCTCTCGATTTACGTTTTTAAAAAAATTATATTCGGAGATTCTCAGAATTTTAGATATGACACATGTGTACATTTATTATAGATGCTTTCTCATGTGTCATTTCAAAGGTTGTCTTCGTTGTGAAACGAGAGAAACTATTTTTTAACGTTTTCATTTTAAAAACATTAATCCAGTTATCAATAATCGAGCTAGATCAATAAATAAATTATTATAAATAATCTGCAGTATGTATTAATTTAGAGAAAATGTAATTTAATGAAAGATGAGTGAAAAGTAGAAGAATAAAGACATCGGTGGTTCTCGTATAAAAAAAAGACAGAGGCATAACTTGTCACTGAAAAAGAAAATGGATGTTATTTGACGTTTTGAGAAGAAAAGGCATTTAATCTTGCTAGCTCAATGGTACTACCACCAACAGTAAAAATAATTTTAAAAAAATTCATAAAAAAATTATGCGAGTGTTGCCCCAAGAAGGGTAAAATCCGTTGCAGTGACAACTAAGTCCAGGCGAATGTTATTAAAAAATGCGTTAAGTGCATGGGTAAGTGACTTAAATGAAAAAAAAATTAGTTATAACCACATTTATTATTCAGAAAAAAAAGCAATGAATTTATTTAACAACCTTATGGAAATGGGCGATGAAAACAATAAGAACCTCAGTTTCAGCGCTTCTTTTAAATGGCTAGAAAGATTTAAAAGGAGAGCACAACTTCACAATGTAAAAATACATAAAAACAAATGTTAAAAATACATAACTGAAAAAAAGAGTTTTTTTTTCTTAACTACATATTTCGATTTTGTAGCTTTTATTTTTGTGTTACTCGATTTATGTTTGTTTTTTTGTTCTCTGTTGTCATTTTTTGGAACGCATCTCATCGTATATTGAGGGATTATTGCTTGCTGTATATATATATATATATATATATATATATATATATATATATATATATATATATTATTCTGGAATAACAAAACTAAATGATATAATTTAAAGCCTTCCTGCATCAAACAGAAATGAGACATTAAAATCTTTAAATAAACTAAGAGTAGGGATGGTACAGAATGGGGAAGATTAAAATAACAAAGAGGAGAATAGAGGAATATTGAAAGAAAATTAACAAACTAAAAACAATATGGTGAACTAAATTAATTATTAAGAAAATTATATATATATATATATATATATATATATATATATATATATATATATAATAGTATCGTTAAGTTTTTAAAATTATAATATGGATCAAACTCATAAATCAGATAAACAACAGATAGCAATAGTGGTAATAGATACATTGAGAAGACTATACAACCGGAATGAACAACCTAAAGATTAGAAAAATATATTATACTGCCCGCAAAAGCTATACTATCATTATAAAAAAAAATAAATTAAGCAAATACTTTATATAATTATTATTATTTACCTTTATTCATTAATATTGTCTACTATAACATAGGTCAAAAATATTAAAAACCTAGTAAACTTAAATAATAAAACTAATTTACATTGTCTTAATGTCATTACATTCCTCAATTAAAAAAAAGTATACTCGAGATGTACATAAGGCAGCCACAATGAAAAATGATTAATCATCATTTTACGAATATTTCTGATCAGATATTTTTCTTCGTTAGTTGTGAGAAAAACGTACTTTTCTGAAAGTGAATTTACTGTGCTTAAATGTATCTATCATTATAATTACTGGGCAACAATTGAATAATATCTTTATTACTTCATCCTTAAACTACACGCGGGGTCAAAGTGACTCCAACAATTCGTGTGTTTCGTATATTTCATACAGATAGTGTGTAGTTTAAGGGTTAATACAGATAATGCTTTACAAGGGCTCGTATAACAAACCGAGGACAAGTTTCATACAATATAATAATACTACACCATTGCATGAAAGTGAATAATATTTATATTTTCAACTTAACCGACAATAATTGTTTTTATCATTTTTTTCCAATTTAACTGTAAAAACAGATATAGGCCTCCGCGAAGTACTTAAAATTTTAATCGGTTTAAAAAAAGGTATCATGAAGACTGTAGAATATTAATGTGCCACGGACATATTAAAATAATATGAGAAGATCGACTCCTTGTAACAACTTTGAAATTGATTCCCTATAAGATAAAAGTATAAGGAAGCATACGACAACGAGAAGTAACATCCTAAGAAAGACAATGAACAACGAACGTTTTCAGGATGGCTATTATTAAGGATAAATGAGAGAAGAAGTGTAAACTCTAAACACCGTAGCATATGGATGACCAAGAAGCCAATCAATATAAATCATTTAAATAAAATATCAAAGGTTTTAGTAATCATAAATTAAATTTCTGTGTTATGTGGTTTTTTAAATCACCTACTGATGAACTTGTTAATTATAAAAAAGAATTGTACCCATTAACTTATCGTAATTGACTTTTAAGTCATCATATTCACACATATCAAGGGTTGAGATTGCATAGCATGCATGCCCAAAATATCACGTAGAAAAAAACACTTGATACGAGGAACACAAACAATACTTTTATTCAAAAGGACATTCACAACGAATATTAAAGACACATATTGTAAATGATGAACTGTCAACCTGTTAACGACACAACACCAGTAATAACACATTTGAACATAAAAAAAAAATTTTTTTTTCGAAGGTATACAAATTGGTTCTCTTCCATGATTTCCTCTTCCATTTTCTTCGATTCAGTGCCTCTCTTTTCCACAGATTTCCAAGAAAGTTTTTAATATCCTTATCCCATCTGTTCATTGGTCTCTTTCTGGATCTTTTTATATTCCTTGGTTCCCAGTCAATAATTTCTCTTGTCCATCGATTGTCCTCTCTTCTTGCGATATGTCCCGCCCATTTCCATTTCAGACTCTTTACTCTTCTTATTATATCTGTGACTCCTGTTTGTTTTCGTATCCATTCTATTCTCTTTCTATCTCTTCTTGTTATTCCCAACATGTATCTTTCCATACTTCATTGTGTTGTTTGGAGTCTTTGAACCATTTTGGCGTTAAGCACCCATGTTTCGTTGCCGTAGATAAGGGCTGGTAGTATACACTGATCAAATACTTTTTTCTTTAAAGTGGGATTGTTGATTTAAATATCGAGGCGTTTTGTCCAAAAGAGCTCCATCCCATTTTTATTCTCATATTTACTTCTTCAGTGAATGATCCATCTCTGTTGATAAGCTAGCCTAGATAGACATATTTCGTAACTTCTTCTATTTCTGTTCGTTTTATTTCAATTTTCTTCGGACAGACAAACGCATTGAACAGAACTTTTGTCTTTGTATGATTCATGTTGATACCGATTTTTTGACTGGCATCGGTTTAGTTCTTCTATCCTCTTTTGCAACTCTTCCGGAGTATTTGCAAAAATAACTATATCATCGGCAAACCGGAGATGGCTTAATCTTGTGCCCTTTATTTCGATTCCTTTATCCTCCCAGTCGAGCGATTTGAATACTTCTTCCAAGGCCGCAGTAAACAATTTCGGAGAAGTTGCATCTCCCTGTCTTACAACTTTCTCGATTTTTATCTTTCTTGTTTCTTCATGTAGCTTCACTGACATCGTTGCTTTTTTATAGATGTTATCTAGCAGCTCGATGTATATGCCCTCTATGCCCTGGTTCTTCAATGCAGATATTACCGACAAAGTGGTGGTGATGGAGCCAAAAGCCTTCTCGTAGTCTCTAAATCCAAGACATTCTGGTATTTGGTATTCATTTGACCGGCTTATTACTTCTCTCACTACTTGAATATGATCCATTGTACTAAATCCGGTTCTAAATCCTGTTTGTTCTCTTGGTTGGGCGAAATCTAGTTGCACTTGTAGACGTTTCGAAATTATTTTTGTAAAGACCTTATACATCGTAGGTAGTAAACTAATCGGGCGATAATTTTTCAAATCCTCTTTATCTCCTTTCTTGTGTAGAAGAATTAAGACGGCTTCGTTCTATTTATCTGGGATAGTTCTTTTTTGTATACAAGCAACGAGAACTTTTTCTGTTTTTTCTCCTACTAACTTGAAGATTTCTGCTATTAACCCATCATTTCCGGCTGCTCTTCCATTTTTCATATTCTTTATTATTCGTTATTGTACCTTACCTTTCAAATTATATATATATATATATATATATATATATATATATATATATATATATATACTGATTGTATATAAAAAACATGTTTACTCCTGTCCTAAAATTATCCGCCGTAGATTCAATAAAAATGTCTATATATATATATATATATATATATATATATATATATATATATATATATATATAATAACATTGTGTCAGTTACCCTAAGTTAAACGATACAATTCTCTTTTATAATTAACAAGTTCATCAGTAGATGCCAAAAAACGCATGTAACATAAAAATTGCATTTATGATTACTAAAACCTTTGATATTTTATTTAAATGATTTATATTAATTGACTTCTTGGTCATTCATATGTGACAATGTTTAGGGTTTACAAACAATACAAATAAATACAGATTTTACGTAGCCATAGACTGCATCAACTATTCGGACAAAATTACTTATAATTGTTCGACGAAAATAGTAGCAGAATAAATGTTTGTTTTAAAAAAGGCTCATAGAAGCAAAACAGCAATCGTTTCAATTTTTCTTAGCTACAAAAAAATAATTTAAAAATAATACTAAACAAAAAAGTACATAGTAATCTTTTTTATTTAAAAAATAAAACAAAAGGACACTAAAGACATTTACCTTACACGAGTTCATTGAAAAGGTCGCAAGAGCGTCGTATAAAATTTCATGGAGAAATAAATCAGTGGAAAATAATTTCGTTGTATTTGACAATTTCATATTTTATCCAAGAATTGATTTCGTGTAATAACATTACCGTAAAATAAACATTTCGAGATTCTATCGAGAGATACGTGAAAGGACGACGGTGAATATCGACCTCTTAACAAAAACAAAAGATATTATCTTTGTTTTATTAACACTTACGTCGATGTTTGGTACAAAGTTCTGTACGGACTTTAATGGATCATTAAAAATAAGTAGACGAAACTCTCTTTTCCGGGAAGAGAATTGAACACGAATTATGGAGTTTCGGTGAGGACAGGAAGTAAATTGTCTGGTAAAATAACAAAAGTGTATAACATGACTTGTTCGAAAGATAAATAAAACTTGTTTGTAGGAAATTGATAATGAATTTCGCGGATAGAGTTGCCATCTGCTCAGTTATTGTCACTATAATTTCAAGTCCGGGGAGAGAATGTAGAAACAAAACATAAAATAGTCATTTATTTAATTTTTATAACAAAGTGTCGAACTATGCGCGACAAATTAGAGTACATAACTTTTTCATTACCCTTGTCTATGGACATGGTCATTTTTTTGGAATTCGTCTATACGTGAAAAAAAATCAAATGTTTCCAAATTCTGCAAAACCTTTTATGCGTTGCAATTTTGTGAATATGAGTACAGTTGTTTTCTGAGTCGTTGAATAAAATTCTTTTCTAATATGTCAGCCAGAAGTTGGCGTAAATAATTTAAGTTGATTTTATTTGGGGCACATTTGCTAAAAATTGCATTCTGTTTGTACCTGTGTAAAAAATAAAATGTTGTTTTCGTTTTCTTTTTTTTTAAAAAAATAGTATCTATTATTTATATAAACCTAAATATTACAGTACATAATCGTGAACAGAAATATTATCAATTATCGAATCAAAGAAAGAATAAATATTATTAAAAGAATGAATATATATTATAAATATTAAGAATAAATATAAATAAATATACAACTACTTTTCAACGCACAACTTATTTGAATCTTGAATACATAGAACAATTATGGGTTATATTAGAATCTTAAATATTAACCATTTTGTCAGTCCACCATTATTAACAGAAAAGTAATGAGAAAAAAGGAAAAAAAAATAATGACCAAGTCTACAGTAGGGATAGAAAAGCTACAGCAGTTAAATAGCAAAATAACATAACTATTAGTTTAATAATTTTCAAAATACATTTGATAACAACACTAGTTATAAATATTATCATATAAATAGATTTTTATTGGTCACAAAAACTTGATTTAAAGAATCTTCGATATTTAAAAAGAATTGTTACTTGCAAAGACTACTTAAAACTATTCTATTAAAATAGGGATTTTTGTTAATGTGGCTAACTTAACTTTTACAAATTAATTTTTCACTTCTCAAACTACAAAAAAATCAACGTTCCATAACTGATATAATTTATGATTCTGCTTATATCTAAAGGTTATTTAAATGATGTTATCGTTTTCAAAGCGCTAATCCTAAGAGCAATACAGAAAAATCTGATTTGTTTGCACTTTAGAGCTTTGCGGATGATAATATAACTATTAAAATACACATAAGCAAGAATCAAAATAATCAATAATTATTTTTGACCTTTTCTAATCAAATGTTTTGTAATTTGTAATAAATTGAAAGAACACATTTGTTAAACTTTATTATTTTCATTGTTGATAAGCACTTTAATAAGAAGAATGAGAAAAAAGACTACTGTTGAATAATAAATATATATATATATATATATATATATATATATATATATATATATATATATATAAGCAAGGATTAAATTTATAACGATCAGTTAATTAATTCTATAATTTATTATACACCATTCGTTTTCATATATTTTTTCTTTATTCTTTCTGGTCTCATGATAACTGATACACAAACTACTACCTGTAGAGGCGCAAGCAATAGATAACAGAATAATGGAAATGCTATACATTTCAATATTTAATTATAATAATATATTAAGTAATATTCATTTTGATTATTAATATTACTTGCGATCATAGTTCTTTCTTATAATAATACTTTTGATTACTGAGAAGTTAATAAGTGAATGAGATTTGAATTATTAACAGATTAAATCGGCTTCAATTTATAAAAAACCGTGAAATTTTTGAGAATATATCAAAAATACTTATAGTTCAACACCAGATATTTCTCAATCAGCTCATAATGTTGTACATTTTTATTATATATATGCACAACTGAATGGTTCATATTTGAAAAAAATGACATGCAATTAGAAAATTCGAAAACACATAGAAATATAAGAACTAAACTCGCATTTCAGAGATTATGTTTTCAAATCCAAAAACTCATGGTCAAACTCAGATGTCAACATTCAAGCATTGAAAAATCAACTCCATAAAATATTTACAGATCTTCCTATTACAATAACTTTCATATAAATAATAAAACAGAACTAATCCGTATTTTAATTATCGCCTTCAATAAAAAATCTCGATTTAAATATAAATTCCTATTAATATTTCTATTAAATATAAATTTCTATAAATTTATCTTATAAAGTGGAATAATTTTTACTACTTTTTTTACTCTGAAGATAATATAAGTAATACCCGGTTTTTACATTTTAATAAAAAATATTATAATGCTCGAATTTATTTTATATAATTAAATAGACATTTAAAAAATCTACGTACTTGCTATTTTACTGAAAAAGAAAACTAATAGAAAAAACTATATAGAAATCCTCACAACTTCTTAGGAAGCCAATAAAAATTTTTCTAACAAAGAAAATTTAATTAAAACTTTTATCAATAAAAACTAGTCTGATTGCTGTTTATCCGTAGATATTTTTTTGGTACATTTTAAACAAATTTCGACATGTATGTTAAGATATCTCGCACTGATTTTTTATTTCTAATATATTTTACGGTGATTACAATTTTACACGAAGCATTTAACAAATAAAATACAGTTAAATATCGTTTAAGACATTAGTAAAAAAATACTGTTCTTGGAACTTAATTTTATTTCTAGCCAATTTTTAACTTTTATGTTATTTTAGTAACATTATTTTTAAATAACATCACAGAATAAAACTCAAATTAAAACTCGTAATGAATAGCAAAATGCATTTAAAAAAATCTTTAAAATCTTTTATATAAATCTAAACGTAACTATAATATTTTTTATTAGATTCATACAAGAATAACGGCCATTTTTATTTTGTTTTCTTTTTTATTGTGAAATATTTTAGTTCGTGTTATAAATTATTTTAAATTTTTTTCTTTGCTTAATCATACCTTTGTTTTTTTAAAAATCATTTTTAAATTTTAATTTTTTAAAAAAAATATGTCGAGGAAAAATAAATAGAATAAAATTTTACTGCACGAATTCAAATTTGATTACAACACACTTTAAATAATTTATGGTAGCACGGGGCCAGGGAAGTACTTCCGAAAATAAAATGAGAACTTGATTCGAAGTTTCTTAGTGGAGATACGAGCTTTAAAGAAGAGGAAGTTCATGGATATCCTCTTACCCTTGACATTGAAGAGAATTAAAAACAACAATTGAAGTAAACCCATGTAAAACTATGAGACAGATAAACTCCTATCATACATCTATTACTCGAGATTTGAAATAATTTTAATAAGAAAGAGTTCAACAATTCGATTCGACACAGTTTGAATAAAACTTATAAAAATCTTCGTTCTAAAGTGTATTTTTCTCTAGTTTTGCGCAACAGAAACACATTTCTCAAATTGTGACATGTGACAAATAATAGATCTTGTATAAAAATCGCTAAAGAGCAACACAATTTCTCAATAAAAATCAAGCGAAAAAACGCTTCCTCAAAGCGAAACCGCACAAAAGAAGGTTATCGTTATTTTTCGGAGGTTTACAACCAATATCATCACCTACATATTTTTAAATGTAAGTGAAGACATCATTGTGGAGAAAAAGTACAATTGTTAATTCGCCGAAATACACCAAAGTCGTACGATAAATTTCCAGATAAATCGATATTCTTCTATGACAATCTACAATCAGATTCTGAACAAATCGCACACCAGTAATTGAACAAATAAAACAACAAAATTCTTCCTCATCCAGCATATTCATCTGACTTACCAGATTATCTTATATATTATCTTATATAGGCATTTATACACCTTTTTACAAGAGAGAAATATTCAATAACCGCAAACTAACAGAAAACCCCTTCAAAGAATTTATTAACTTCATATGTCATGATATTTATCAAAATGACAAACTTGTCTCCAATTAGCAACAATTCAGATTCTCATAGTTTTTATTATGATTAATAAATTATTCTATTTTGAGCTAAGATTTAATTCTTTGAAGATGATTTTTCTACCAACTTAATAATAATGTTAACTACTAAATGGTACCTAAAAGACAGTATAACTCGGCAATTTCTTTATTTATAAAATCCGGAGCAACTGTATTATACATTTAATAAAAAACAACTTCAGTTAATTCTCTTTTTATTCAATGTTCGGCCGCTAATGACCTTAGCTGAAAGCACACTAAAATCTCAATAACCAATCAACCAACTATCTTTTTATTCAATTATTATTTATTATGAATTAAAATGTTTAATCGCGTTCTAAATAATTAACAGAAACAGATAACACTTCACGATTTTAGAAAAAAATCATTTTATTTATTAAAATTATCTAATTTTCTTGTTAGAAAAAAGAATTATCTGTAGTACCTCAGACTGAAAAATGCGCATAAGCAATAATCATAATGACAAATAATCAATTCAATATTTTTATCTGAATAAAATTAGAAAAATTTGTGAGTTGTGAGAAGTAAAAATTAATTTATGAAAGTTAATTTCGCCAGTGTGTTAAAAAATATAATTATAAAAAGATGTAGGTCTAAAATACTAACGGTACCTACTAAAAACACATCGTTTCGGATATTTTCATGTAAATAAAATAATAAAAGTATCTCAACTGCTTTAAAAAAATTCAATAAAATCGGTGAATGTGAGTGCAGTGATGTGTAAAGCACATGTTGCCAATAAAATAGTATTGAATTAACAAATCAACCATTTTGTAAACCTCTAGCATAAAACTACCATCATACACATTCTGTAAAGATAGAAAGACGTATAACTTGAATATAATTTTATACTGCGGAACAAATATGAGTCAATCTCCTGTTTGCGTATTAAGCGACTACCTCACACTTCGTATTTCAGCGGCAAAACACAACAAATCAAAGTAGGGAGCAATGATTGTCGTCAGATTTGAAATGGTGTACCCGCTGCGACGATGGACTAGTAGTATCCTAGACTATTCTACGCACACATTCGCGTTATCCTAGTTACGCGAAGGACATATACATACATACATATAATACATACAAACGTACTTGTAAACGGCTATAAAATTCACTGTGTCACGTATATTCGAACGACCGAAAAGTCAGATGGTGTCATTTGAAAAGAATAATCAAAAATGTGTATAAGATTTATAATATGTCCAAATGAATGATAATAAGTCTATCCCGTAAACATGAAATTACTGACCGGGTACTGTACTATGGCTTAATTATATTTCAAAAAGGAATTTTCAAGTACTACACAGTAAAAAATTTGTTATTTGGGGTTTGAAGGCGCGTTGACAACTAACGTCTTAGCATCCGTTCAATAATAGATGATTGATCAAGCTGAAAATGGCTTATGTGCATTTCAATTGTGATTCCATTATCCTCTAAGATACAGAGAAATCTAAGAGTGTTGAAATTTTGTTTTCAGGGTTTGAAAATATGACATTACTAATGCGCCTGTGACTTATCAAAAAATGTTTGTCATGTGCGAAGAATAAAAATTCATTTATCAAATAGCCAGAAGACAATCGCCGGTATTTGGCAAATTGAAGAATGTCTGATCCCATCTATATTCAATATTTAAAGAAGTACAACTACTTTTATTAATATGTTCATAATTTTCGATAACTATAATCACACTCCTATAAAACTTAGAAACATTGAGCTCATTTCACGTAATAATTTGTGAAAAATTCGCTCTGCTGTTACGTGAATATCATATCTTTATTACTCTGGAAATCATAAGTCAAAAACTAAGGTACAACTTCTTGAAGGTAAAGACGGACTGATTACTACATAAAATGAAATATATATTATTCCTAAAAAAAGGTGGTAAAAACTACAATGTATCATTATATATATATATATATATATATATATAGAGAGAGAGAGAGAGAGAGAGAGAGAGAGAGAAAGAGTTTGATGAAAAATACTATGAAAAATTATAATAAGGATATCTGTACAATAGAACTTTCATAGCACCCTACGCAAGAGTATATATATATAATATTATCTTTATTACTCTGGAAATCATAAGTCAAAAACCAACTAAGGTACAAACTTCTTGAAGGTAAAGACCGACTGATTACTACATAGACTGAAATATGTGTTATTTCTAAAAAAGAGGTGGTAAATACTACAATGTATCATTATATATATATATATATATATATATATATATATATATATATATATATATATATATATATGTATATATATATATATATGTATATATATATATATATATATATATATATATATATATATATATGTATATGTATATATATATATATAGAGAGAGAGAGAGAACGAGAGTTTGATGAAAAATACTTTGAAAAATTATAATAAGGATATCTGTACAATAGAACTTTCATAGCACCCTACGCAAGAGTATATATATATATATATATATATATATATGTATATATATATATATATATATATGTATATATATATATATATATATATATATATATATATATATATATATATATATATATGACTTATTATGTTATTATGTTCTTAGAAAATCGCCTGTTCATAAATCAACAAAGTATAATATTTTCTTCATTTCACAAAGCATGTTTAATAATTACACAGAATGTTTAACAAAGATACTACAAACACTGCTGAAGAACAGAGCGAATATCGAGGAAAAAAAACTGTGAGTATTTGACGAAACAATTCTCGACCGTGCATGAATGATATTCTAGAAAGAGGAAAGCGATTGATATTTCCGAAACTTAATAATCGTCAATAGATGCCACATAAACAAGAGATAGTGGTAGCAGCAGCCCTTCCGCCCACACGTTGACCGGCATTGGGGTAGGATTGGGACGTGACCCGCCGTGCGCAATGCGGCCGGCATGACGTAATGCCGCGACGAACGCCCATTGGTGGCGCCGCTTGGGCGTGCCACGCCCCACATCGACCTTCCCCTTGAAATTGTACACAAACACACGCGCGCACACACGGACACGCGAAGAGGACACACGTCTCTGTGACAAGTAGGTCGCTAGCACACAAGAAGACCGAGGAAGGAAACGAAACAAGATTATTCATCTTGTTACGTAACGCTCGAGACACTTGTTATGTACAGATTACGTAAGTGCTCCGTAGCGGTTTCGAGTGCACATTCAATACGGAATAGGAACGCGAGCAGACTCCGTCCTCGATGAATTGATTTCACTTACAGCGCCATGATGACGCTGTTTATACGTACATCCATCCCATATAAACAAACGAGAAATTCAACACACACAGGTACTAAAAACTCGAATTATATTCACAAAAAACTCATAATATATTATGCATTTCGCTGTATACAATATATATATATATATATATATATATATATATAACAGTGGTGCGTTATAGCTTCATGGTGCCAAGGCAAATTTTAATTAAGGGGCAGCATAAACGGTGTTTTACTGTAGTAATGAGTTTATAAAAAAATGACTGGGGCCCTCCTGTTGGCGAGGAAGGCAGATAATTACCCTTTTTGTCCACAGGATAACGCGCCACTGATATAAGATCTATCTTTGATATTAGAAATTACCAAATCTTTGCTTAAATCAATTACTAAAAATAAACTCGAAACTAATATTTCAATTCGCGGTTTCGATTAATCAACTTAATTTATTAGAGTCATGGACAGTTTTCATTTACCATATAAACAGTTTGGTCAGGAAAAATAGAAAAGAAACATCAAATTCCGAACAGGAAATTAAAAAGTACAGACTAAATTGGACACACATTGCATACGTTAACAAAACAATCAAATAATTTATCTTTAGTCATGTTGATTATTAGAAAAGAATAACATTATTCTAGATTATTGATACTATTTTAATACATCACTGTTATATTCTACACATTTTTTATGAATAATTAAGATGTAAAGTAAAATAATAAGAACGGATATAACACACCTCACATTTTTTGACTTAGATTTATCTAATGTCCTATATACCTTAAAATTTCCTTCATTTGCTAGTCATTGAAGAATGGTATAAGATAGAAATATGGAATAGTAAATAATCCATATGATTAACTTGAAATTGTACTTGATATTATTATTAAACTGCACACTTACTGATTATGCTTGAAATTAACCAATTATAACATTCTGTTTAGTATAAACAAATATATTTGTTTATACTAAACGAATGTGAATTTGACTCTTTTTTAAGATGCATAGATTTAATTTCTCGTTTTATTAAATGCATTTGTAATGTAAATATTACAAATGGGTAAGTGTACGATTTTAATATAATTTTAGCAAATTACTATCGACGCACAACCCGTAATAATTTTTTTTTCTTATAAAAAGTTCAATAATCAATTATGAATCATTTTTAATTGTTAATTATGTGTATTTAAATAGCGATTCCTCAGAATGTATCAGCAACAGATCATCCTCAGACCACCAGAATAAAAAGGCAATAATCTTAAATGATAAATGAACAATTATTGTACAATTCTGATAAAAAAAAATGTCTAGTTTGAGTAGAAGTGAAAAATTCATTTATAAAACTGAATGTTTTCAGCGAGAAAGATTATATTATGAATATAAGATTCATAAGCAGGTAAAATTATTCAGGAAATACCATGTTATGAAAACTAAACAGCCTGGGTGACAATGATGAAAATATAGAATACTAGCATGTCTTTTACTTTAAAATAGTATTCATTGACATACCACTGAGTCAAAAATGGCCAACCAATGACGTAAAGAAGCTTCTTTACGCATAATGTTTTTACCTTATATGAATTGGAAAAAATCCATTTAAAAATTCATAAAAATCAACTGATAAGAATGCAGAAAAGGCAATATTGAAATTTTAAGTAGAGAGGATTATAAAGAAGAAAAATAGGAATGAGAGAGTAAGATAGAGCATTAATAAAATTCAATAGATAAATAATGACAAGAACGTATCAAGAAACATCAAAAAAATAAACCAAGAACTTCATTTAGCTGATAGTGACCGTTCAGTGGAGGATCCTAACTATATTTTTGATAATGATTTAAATTTAAAACCAGTGTAGATCGTTCTTGAATTTATATGCAATTTTCTCGAAGGAAAAGATAGAATAATAAAAATGGATCCAGTTACTTAGATATCACAAGTGGGCGCATATCGAGTGTACTGACACTGAAACAGATTACTAAATAAAAATGTACGATTGTTATAAATACGAGTAAATTCATTACCTCTGAGTTGTATGACTCTTATAGCGAATATTTTCGAAAAATATTTAAATTGAAAAAATACTTAAACAGACACTAACTTAATCTGTATACATAGAGAAAATATTTAAAACATAAAACACAAAGTGTTTTTTGTACTTTCTTTTTCTGTAATGTAAATTCATTTCAGCTGTTTATTAACAATGTAAAAAAATTACTGTTATCAAAACAATAATGGAATATTAACGCCTTCCTATCCATACACAAATTAATAAAAATGATTTCTGTTCAAAAACAATGAAAAAAATTATTTTATTTCTTTAAATAGATAACAGCATTTATAAAAAATAACATTTCATATCCATTCTATTAAACTAATAGTCCACAGTATGAAACCCCTTAATTTTATTGTTTACCACATATTTGAAACTTCTTAAGTGGCTTCATTTCGACGAGTCTACCACACTTTTCCTCTGCCAAAATTCTCGGTAACGCATTTTCAAATCCGAAACATGTCGATTTTATAATGTTACGTAATGCAATGACCACATACTTTTTGCAGTGAAATTGAAAGATAATTTGATAAAAAATACGAAACAAAACTTGACCTACAAAAACAATCCGGCGATCGACATATCTACCGCCTTCTACATGTCGAAATAACGAGGTTGTGTTTTGTGATTACCACAGGTTTAACTTTTGCAAGATTGTTTAATAAATAAATGTAATTTTTACGATTTCCGGTATGGTGATTACCACGTGTTGGCCAAAAATCCCACGTGATAGATGAGTATAT
This sequence comes from Acanthacorydalis orientalis, assembly GCA_034766995.1. Lineage (NCBI taxonomy): Eukaryota > Metazoa > Arthropoda > Insecta > Megaloptera > Corydalidae > Acanthacorydalis > Acanthacorydalis orientalis. The sequence goes on along the minus strand of CM068318.1, from coordinate 21,372,251 downwards.
TTTATCATCGAATATTGCCGTGTCCGACAAAAATATTGCGCCGTATTGCCAGTCCGACAAAAAAAAACGCGTTTGAAAACGCAGCGTTACCGAGAATTTTCGCAGAGGAAAAGTGTGGTATACTCGTCAAAATGAAGCCACTCACGAAGTTGCAAATATGTAGTAAACAATAAAAATAAGGGGTTACATACTGTGGACTATAACAACTCTAGGTACAGCAATAAAATACTCAAACCGGTGGAAGGGATTCCAATAAAGAACAAAGGCTTTATTTCTTACTGATTTCACGTCATTTCGTTCTTTCCACATTTCTGAATTAAAACAAGAAACTATTTGAATAACTTGAACTATGAATAATTCAGAACTGAATGATTAAAAAAAAATAGTAAAAATATCGTCTTGAACTTCTCTACTTGGTTTAAATGTTGACAGTAACTATTATATTCAAACAGATAAACGGATCCAAATTAACAACAATGAATTATTGGATAATTTAATAAAATTAATTTATTGACTTTTAAAGTGTTAATTCATTGATGAAGTGAATTTAGCCACAGTTCTCAGCTAAAACTGTCGAAACTACATACATTAACAATCAAATTAATATTTTTAACAGAATTACAAATCGTCAGACATATGTGTTTAACAATGATGGACCTTATGTATATGTATATGTATACATATATATATATATATATATATATATATATATATATATAAATTCACTATAAAATTTTTGGCAAATATTTTCATAATGTAAGAGGTAGTGATTCATTTGTTAATTCCAGACTTATTGAAGTTATCTCAAGTTTTAATAGTATAGCAACTTTAAAGAATTTAAGAAAAATTATATATATATATATATATATATATATATATATATATATATATATATATATATATATATATATAATTAATGCTCAAAACGTTATTAAACTTACAAATAAACTATATGTTTACAAATATTAATTTAACTAAAACATTCGTTCTATTTATAGTGCATTAACAAAGCGTGTATGTATATATATGTATATGTGTATGTATGTATATATATATATACTATTGACCTTGACAATGACGAATCTTGTAAAGAGACATACATAAAAAAATGAATACTATTGACATTAAACAACTCTGGTAATAAATTTCATGTTATGTTTGTAATAAACAAAAATATGTGACATAAACTGACCCGAAATGTTTCGATTTTGTAGTAACGATAATTTTCGATGAAAACAACAAAATTGAAACGACATTTATTTACGTTGTTTCCGTATTATTTATTGAACCAGTGTTATAAGATTTGAGTGTACATTTAATATTTTCCCAAAGAATGTGACTGTTATTAAACCGACATTACTGTTTGTATTATTAACGAGTACAACCTTCAAATCTTTTATAAATATTTCATAAGTCCGGTAGGGAAAGCGTACACTTTATGGAATAGCAAGTAAAATTCTAATAACAACTAAATTTAAACATACAACGGTTTTATAAACAAGAATTATTTTAATATAAATGGTTTCTGTCAAGTGTTCCTTTTTATAAACTTGAATAAAAAACAGTTACCTATTCGAGATTATTCGGTTTCCATCATGAAAGCGCAAAAATTCCAATCGTATGTGCAGAGATTTGTACGTGTCGTCTCTTTAATAGATATTTTAGTGAAATGTCTATAGGACACTGATTTGTTACGTACAGACTGCGTCATTCATATACATACGACGGAGGTTTATTTGTGGGAGACAACGTCGTATTTATATGAATATCATTCAGTACTAATCAGTAAAGAATTCGACAACTATGATCCTGGGAAAAGTTTATATAGACTTAGTTTCATCTTAGTCGAGTTTAAACAAAGTTATAGACAAGAAAAAACATAAAAATGATGCTTTCTTTATTCTTATTAATACTATACTACAATAGAGTGCTAGAGTATTTTAGTGAAATATTATTTTTAAAAATATTAATATTTATGGTATTTTGCAAAACATTCGAGGCACATAAATAGCTCCTTGGAACACCTTTAGCAATAGGTATATAGCATTTTTGCCCAATTCCTGGCGACAATCCTTCCTTCCTTTTAATTACAGAATAATACTATGTGAAAGGTGTGAATGATATTATATTTATTGTTGTAATACTATTACCTTAGAGACTGCATTCTTCACATATGTGCGACACTTAAAATTAATTACATCACTCAAAATATCCGTAAAATGATAAAACTGATACGGATACCTGTTTTTTAGACTAATAATATACAAATTAGAAAATTTTGGAAATCATTTTCAGAGATTTTTTAAAACCCTCTGAACACAAAATGTGTTAACACTGAATCAAAAACGATTTTTTTTAAAAAGAAAAAAACAGAATCCATATACTAATCATTTAGATAAGGTAAACTATATACTAATATAGTTAAAATTAAAACCTGAGATGTTCCTATCCATGCCAATGCCTTTAAATTGAATCAGTCACAACTCTGTTTTAAATTAAAATATTTCCTTGTCGTTTTAAGATTTTGAAGTGCCAACCTTAACATTTAAGAACATTATATATCTTATCCAAGCATTTGACATAACGTCACAAAATAGTAGTGAACACGGTGGTGTTCGAAAAACAACATATTAGACATTGCATACTTTTCGCTTTCGTATAGAAAAAAATGCTAGATAAAGCCGCGGGAAATTATTAAACATAAAGCTGCATAAATGCTACATAAGCCGCGGGAATTGGTTCAGCTTTTCGAGAAAATGTTGTGGCGCATAAAACATCCAAAAAATACTAAAACAGTGTAAAAGGCCCGGGATGCATTACGATTTCATTAACTCAAATCCTCTACCTTTTTTCGGCAAGGGATTCGTCAGTTACCCGACAGATGAAGTAAAGTTATATAAAATAATGGGGGATATTTTGAGGATTGAAATGTATTCCATTTTTCTATAAATATTCATTTCCTACAAAAAGGCACCGAATTAATTTCTAGACTCAATACAATTCATTATCTCCACATACATATAAACTAAAAAAAATTTAAAAAATATCCAAAAAATAGAACCGTATAAGCACATCAATTTGCGACTTTTCAAAATGTTTTCCAAAGAATGAATTATTCGAGACACAATTAAGATATTTTTCCGGGAAGCGTCTCGCACCTCCTTTGTGTTCTTTCTACCCCTTTCTGACAAATAACACCGCATACATTAAGAATCTTTCTATGAACATCTATACTTTTTGTGCATGGTTATATTTTTATTCGAATTTTAATATTTGTTCTGCGGGAAAAACATTAATTCAATTAATAATTATTCAAGGAATAGATTTGAATAAATATGTTTATTTGATAAAAAAAAAACTTTATCTCAGTCACATGTTAACGAGTGATATGTTTACTTCAATCAAATATCAACTGCCAGAAAATATCATTCTATCCTAATAAATTATTTAAAATATTAATTGTGAGTAACGATAACAAAATCTTTACAATAATATCAAACACATATAACGGAAAACATATTAAAAGAAAACAAACACAATAATGAGAATCTTAACAAATTATGTAGAAAAAGAGTTAGTCAAAAAATATTACTCTGGTATAAAACATGAAAATATTATTAATTAAGTGAATAAAAGTAACTCCGTCGGAGATTACTTGCATTATTACAATCAACTTTAAGATTACATAGAAAGTTTTGCTAATAACAATCACCGTACAGTGCAAAGAAGTATCTTCCACATACTATACCTAGCCATATGTGACAACCGTGACCTTGAATAAGATCTTGGAACTACACTGAAAAGTTTTATTGGCATCCGTTGCATGCACTCGACTGACTACATCGTCAGATTTCGATTCATTCTTTCATTTCATGAACAAAGAATTGAAAATAAATACATAAAGATCGACAATAAAATAAATACATACAGATCCGTTGTAAAATAAAACAAAAACTTCTTGTTTTTTATAATTTTAATTAAATATCTTTTCTAAAAAAAAACATACAATTTACATATATCTAGTTCTATAATGATATGTTCTAGAATATGTTTTTTAAACTAATTCTTATATAATTATAATTTTTTCTCATTTTGCTCTATTTTTAACTACATCCGTGTTTTTTTAACGAGCTTTGTGTCTATATTTTCTTTGTAGATTTATTATCACTTTTTTGAATCAATTTACAAATGATATTAAGAAAATTAAATTGTTTATACATGGCTGCACCGATTGGAAAAATATTCGGTTTAATAAAATTTATGGAGTTATATTGAGCATTGCCCATTTAAAAAATAATTATTACAACTTAAACAGAGCATCCACTAGGCTGATTATAAATGTTGAAAATTCTAATAAAAGACTAATATAGAAAATAAACTATACTAAAAGAATCGTGAAAATAAATATGAGAAAATAAAACAATATAAAAAGACCAAACTAGTCGGATAATATGTAAGAATAGACAATTTTAATTTAAATACATAATTAATATATTTTTTATAATAGTTTTCCCTATTTTCTACATGAAAAAAAAATTTAAAAAAGATATTCTTCATATAAAAATATTTAAAATCAAACAATAAATTCAATAGCAATTACTTTTATATAGTATTATTACTTGCACACAGTATTCACAGCAAGATTATTGATAATATTATTTTTTTAATAGATTACACTATTAGATACTATTCTAGTTTACTTTTTTCAATTATACAAAAAAATAATTAGTATTTTCTAAATACCATAAAAAATCTTTGAATGTTAATAAAAAAAAATACTAAACATAATCCTAAAGCCACTCTTGAACCCTTGTTTTTACGATCGATTTCGACTTGGTTCATCTTTAGGTACCTTATTAGTTCAAACAATTTACCTGAAAATTGTACAAACAGAAACACGTCGTAAAAAACTAGAACTCAAGAGCGACGTCAAGAATCCTAAAAAAAAATAAGTATGAAGAGCAAAAACATAGTAAAAAACGTGTAATTTTATATTATTTTTTCTGATATTTTATATATCACTAAATTCGATAAATAGTTTGTATAATATTTTCGATTTTCAGAAAGTTATTTACAGATATCGAAACAGATTATTATAAATTTGGGAATACTTATAATGATACTATTTTCATCATAGTAATTTGAAGAACATACACATATGCGCAATCACTACAAATAATCATTAATTAAGAAATAAATAATCAGAATCTACAACAATTACTTTACACAAAATACTATACAAGAAATAAATGACTCAAACATAAATGGAAAAAGAATTATTCTGTTTAAAGAAATAATAATGATTGTAAATAAATTTTAGAACAAAAAATCAAATTCAATCATTAATTCATTCATTTCTGTGTTAAATCCATTTCTAAATACAACCTGTGAACCAGTTGAAATCTTTATATTATTAATCTAGACTTTTCGATTTTTCCAATTAAAAATAAACATCTTAAATGTACTTAAAAAACTCTGTTGAAACTTCGAGCTACAGTAATCAAAATCTGCACATTACGAAATTCAAAGGGTTGAAAATTAATACTGAAAGTTAAAAAATACTGAAAATTCTGTTAAAATTTCAGCTACATATGTCGATTATAAATTTCTTTAATTACTCTTTATATAATAAACTTTCTTACTAAACAACAATTTGTCAAAATTTATTAAAATAACTAGTGTGTAGCCCGTCAAAATCGACAGGAAAATAGAAAGAAATATAGAAAGAAGAAACTGTTTATTGATTTTTACAACATAATATATTGAAACAAAAAATAGATACTCCTGTGGAAAAGTGACGAGAAATGTCGATTTTAATATATAAGAGAAAGATACTTTTAGCTAAATTCATAAATTCACACCTGAAAATGTCTATTTTTAAAAGTATACAAAAAATATCATTTTCATAAATATATCAGAAATCTATTTTTTTTAATGTAACAAAAATTAAAAACTGTTTTAACATAAAAGTATTGTTCTTTCTTATAAAATCTATACATAAACGTTTTTCTTTAAACCGAAAGAAAAACATTTCTTTAATTTATTTTACACGACTTTATAAACATTTTCGCGTCGCGCAAAAGTTCATATTTGCACAATGCAGAAATATTATCTCGCCTGTTTTCGTGTTACATCAGTCATTGCACAATGTGGTAAATCATTTAATTGACAAAAATGTTTATTAATTAACGTGCCTACACGTACATTGAATGTTAATGATGAAATTGAAGATAATACGTGTAGCACCAACAGTAAATCAGTCAACCGAAGTAGCAATTTATGTCACAATTACATTTATGAGGAATTGGGCTAGCTTTGTACCGCCTGCGTAATGATCAGTTTAGTTCCCTGCACGGTCTCATGGCAACATTCCACATACGTGAGAGAACACATTTATACATACATACATACGTGATACATACATACATACATATATATATATATATATATATATATATATATATATATATATATATATATATATATCCGTTTGTACGGATAGGCAACAAGGCTAGAGCATTTTCATATTACTACGTAGTTCGATGGAAAATCAACCTGTCGACCTAAAGTTCGTGGGACGCGTGCGCAGGGCACGACCACACCCAACGTGACCCTGCTTGTGGCCAGGGGCACCGGGTCTCCCGAACGTCGTACCACCCCCATGAGATATACGTACGTTCGAATGTGTATCTAGACAAATACACAGAACGTCATCGCTAAGCTTTTCCTACTTGCGAACTCGGTTTAAATGTCAAACAGTCACTGGAGCACTTTCCTTTACAGGATATTGCCGAGTTTAGTTTCCTGATCTTGTTCTATTGCTTTCAAATAAGTTTTTAGTGTACAATACGTTTTATATATATATATATATATATATATATATATATATATATATATATATATATATATATATATATATATATATATATATATATATATATAATGTAATGTTTATTAAGGAACATTTATCTCACAAATAAATCTTCAAATCTAGAATTCGGAATTACGACTCGAATATTTACTGAGGAATAATAAAAGTAAAATCAGTTTCGTGCCAGAATTTGAAAAAAACAATAATATTGAAACTTACAATATGTTATACATGCTTTTCTAATACTGTACTGAATCTACAACGAATTCAGTAAAATGTTGACTACTCTAAGGTACTGTTTAAAATAGATTGCTATTTTTGCTAAACCTTTTTCACATATAGACTATACCTATACATACATATATATATATATATATATATATATATATATATATATATATATATATGTATGTATGTATTTGTAAACAATAATTTATATTTGTTTTTCTAGAAAAAATAAGACATAAAAAAGTAAATATTAAAATTAATAATCTAACATAATACAAATTCAGCCACGAATGCTCAGTTTTATTATGCAACAAAACGGTTGAAAAATGATATGAACAATATTTTTTCTTTGTGCTACACACACGGTACAATAAATATACGATAGCTCATTTTTATTAACGGTTGTGCTCCTAAAAGATTTAAATCGCAGAATATGGCACATTCCTATTTTTTAAGATTCTAGGTATAGTGACAGTGAATTGTAATATGTAGAAAAATATTTATTTATATATAATATAGAAAAATACGTATAGAATCCAATCTTTAATAGCAAAACAAAGAAAATATAGGAGCAAAAAATGAGATTTCAAAAAAAAAACATTAACAGTTAAAACCTCCTCCAAAAGTGAGGAAAGCATTCGAGATGTAATATCAAATAAAAGAATTCAAATACAGAATGAATCAGAATATAATAAATTACGAATCTTATATGTCTAAATACTCCTGTTCAAAAATATAGAATTCTGTATTAGTTTAATAGACAGCTTTCTTTAATGATATCATATTTTCACACATAACTATGGAATTATAAAAGCAGACTAATTTCAATGAATTACAGTTAATTTTTCTATAATCACACAGAAAATCTTAAAAACTCTGTTTTATATATATATATATATATATATATATATATATATATATATATATATATATATATATATATATATATATATATACATATATATATATATATATATATATATATATAATGTGTGTTACTAGGGGGCTTTGCCCCCTACTCGCTGCGTTCACCAACCCCCGAACACACTGCGCTCAACTACTCGTCAATTATAAGCTTCTACATGTAACCGAATGAAACAATAAACATATTTTTCAATCTCATTTATGTCTATATAATCATTATCACAAACATATTGCATCATTGCTGTTTTATATATGAAAAAAAAACATATTTCAGTACCATGAAATCTCGACGTCATAAATGAATAAATCGACGTCATCGATAATTCTTTTTGGATAATTTTGATTATATATATATATATATATATATATATATATATATACATAAATAAATATATATATATATATATACATAAATATATATATATATATATATATATATATATATATATATTCAAACTGCCTTAGATTTTTTTAATTCCTTAATAACAAGTCGCATATAAACACAACTTACATATTTTATGATTTAAAAAATATCAGAAATATACAAAATCATACGTTACTAGATTTGAAATATTTTCAAATATTAATGTTCCAAGAGTAGTCTAAACTTTAAAAAGTCCAATAATGGTAACAAATTTACATAAAAGTATTAAATAATTCCATATATATATATATATATATATATATATATATATATATATATATATATATATATATATACATATACATATACATATATATATATATATATAATATATATATATATATATATATATATATATATATATGTCCCAGTTTGATTCATGTTTAATTATTATTATTATTTTACTTGTAGTCACTGAAATTTAATTATTGAAAGTATGACGATTTTTTCACACTTTATAAAAAAATAATAACATACCATAATCGAAATTCCAAATAAAAATTAAAATGAAATTCTTTGTTTCTATAAAGATAAATAACTATTTTCATACAAACATCTGTTATTCTATCGATGCCAATTACTGACTGTATTACGAAGATGAATTATAAATAACTGCAATGTACATTACATACGTATACACTTTGAAATTTTATAATATAATGCAAAATATTTATTAACGCTCGTGTAACTGATACTATTTTTAACATAAAATTATGCTATTTTAAAAAAAAGTTGTAGCGAATTACGTTGCCAACTCGTATTACAGGTAAGAATGTATAAAGTTTTAATTAACGATCATTATTACATTTTCAGAATATATTACTATAATAAACCGACCGGCAGCATGTATGAGTCTCTGTTTAAATGTTATTAGCTATTTATAGATATTCATGTCCAATTTAATCAATACACTTGTAGCTTACGTGCTAGTTTAAAAATATATCGAAATTATGTTATGTTAGGGAATAGTTTTATTTTATAAAACTACTTCTAGTTAATCGATCATATATATGTATTATAAACGGATAATAGAGTAACTTGAAATAACACAGACAGACATAGACGGCGTGTTAGAAATAAGAAAAGATAACCGAAGACAGGCATTTGAAACATAAAGGATTAGTTTTTAATAAAGTCCTACGATAGCTTGACATCTAACGTATTTGCCTATAATCTCTCTTTTAGCTCTTTGGCTTATATCTCACAGATTGAAAAATATTAGGAATAATAAAAGGTGCAATTTTATTCGTAGATTGTTCGACCAAGAAACGCGACATGAGGTCCACAAGATCTCAAACCAAATTTAATTACTCCACGTCTATGTACTGAAAAGAAAAAAAATCTCTATTGTCATAAATTTGATCGTCTATTGGCTCTTTTGGAGTAAAGTAGTTGAGGAAGTTTTACATTTCATTCATAAGTGTTACAATTAAAAAAAAAATAAAAAAAATTATGCGGTAATCAAAATTAACGAAAATCCACAAAGTATAGAAAAGTCGATTTTTAACTGTTTAATGCCATTAACTACTTGTAATTTTTCTGGCGTTTTTACAATGTCTCTCAAATTACAATTTCCGTTAGGTGTATACAACTAAATGTCTGCATGTTTGTACTTGCTATGTTTAAAATATTCTTTTACTCTTAAATTATTAAATATTTTTGCTAATTTTATAAAATAATTATTACTAATAATAATTCGAATACAATATAATAAACCTTTCTTTTTGTGCAGAAACCAAAAGAATGGTTTTTTTATGACAGCATTCCGTATATAACTATTTTTTGAATTTGCTAAATTTATTAATTTATGTCATATGAGATGAAAAAGTTACGACAAGCTTTACTTTTTTAATTCAATGTGAAAGACATTTTTTTAATAAATTTGATATTCTTAAAAACCCTAGTAAAATCAAATGAATATGGAAATACATTTTATTAATTTTATAATATGTTGTCTCGAATAAAACTAAATAATTTAAAAAAAAAATAAAAAAATATATATTTTCTACTTTTTTTACTTAATAAAACCTTTGAAACTAATGGAACCTGTGCTGATTCTGTATCAGGAAAACTTAACTTGTATTTCTAAGGTTAATAGTTTACACAAAATTGGAAAGTTGTATATAAAAATTTACAAATTCCAGTTTTTATTTTTACAAAAAAAAATATCTTTTCATACTACGATTAGAGGAGTGATAAAAAGTATTCATTGAGTTCCAATGAAAAAAATAATTAAATGATTTTTACATTGGATATTATAGAAAGATTTTTGTTCCCTCTAAAAACAAATACAAAATAGAACTATTGGTTTTTCAGTGGCAAACTCTACAATTATATTATACATTGATTATTAAATTTCAATAGAATAACAAGAATATTCTTTCATATAGTCTTAGAACATTATGAAAATCTAAAAACCATGGCACTTAATTGCAGTCTGTCACATTAACAGTTTACTTAAATGTAATCGTTTCGAATAAAGCGTAAAACCTAGTTGAACTTTTTTTAATATGAACATTACTAACGAATATAAATACAAAATAATATGATTTTAAAACTAACCAAATAAACTGAACCTAAATTGCTTTAAAGGAATTAATCAATACTTTAAAAATTGAGAAACTATTTAGAGATATAATGGAGACATTTTTTTGTTAATACATAAAATAAAAAACATAACAAATATAAAATACGTATTTGATTATTTTCTATTATTTACTTTTGTTAACGTACTCTACACCCAATTCTTACTAAAATAAACGTCATATACATACACACAAACATATACATGGATGAATATATACAGATTCATCCAAAATACAGACACATGAATATGTATGGACGTATGTATATGTATATATGTATGTGTATGTATATATATATATATATATATGTGTGTGTGTGTGTATATATGTGTATATGTATATATATATATATATATATATATATATATATATATATTAAGTAAGGAGAATAAACGTAACAGAAAGAAACTAAATGTAACTTAAATATTTAAGATACGAAAAGAAGACATAAACGACAACATACTGTAAATAGTATACTTTTGGAGTCCTTCCAAAGTATTTCACTACTGTAAATATTTGAATCAAAGGGTTTACACTTCAGAACGTATTCGATAAATAATAGAATTCAAGAGAAATAATCACACCTAAAGAAATAATCAATTTAAATTAAAATACTATATATATATATATATATATATATATATATATATATTCATAAAACATTCACAAATTAAACATAAACGAGATATGTAAAACCACTCTTTTTTTATAATTGTGATTCTTTTAAAATTTCATTCATTTATATTAAAAGTGATTAATGAATACCGAATTGTTTTTTTTTAAAAAAAATAATTTGAATATATATATATATATATATATATATATATATATATATATATATATATATATATATACATAGTAAACAAAAACACGTACTATGCTACATGTTATTTTATATAAATGATATCTTTACTCATGAAAACAAATGTACGCAAAACATATTTTCCCTTTATGGTGTTTATTATATAAATATAACACTTGAGCCAAGAAAATTATGGCAAACTTCTATTACATATTCTTTGGGTCAAATTGAGTTGAAATAATTATGCTCAAGTTAGTCTGAAGTTTTACTAGTTATAAAAATAAAGCCAAGTTTTAATGTTATTTCTGAACTAAACTTATTTTAACAGAACAATGTAAATAATACATATACACTAACAATATATATATATATATATATATATATATATATATATATATATATATATATATATATATATATATATATATGTATATATATAACTACTATTAAATAAGATGTTTGAGACATGAATATGTCAATTTATCAACACCTCTTCTGAAATTAGAATAAAAATAGAAAAGTAAATACATTGTTTAAATATAACCTACATAAAAAGTTAATAACTTATATAAATCTGTCAAGATTTTTCCACAATATCGTAATTTTTTACTTTTTGAATTCATTCCTTTTAGAGTAACAACTTCTTTTTATTATATTTTTTAGGCTGAAGAATGATGCTAAGAATTTTAATACATAATGGTATTTTATAAGACAGAAAATGTCAACTGAAAATGTACCAAAATTAATTACAGGAACATTAAAAGAAAAAAATCATCCATAATTTAAACAACGAAGAAGTAAAATAACATCTACACAACACTGAACTTTTATTCGTGGTAAATAGTCTACAGTCAATAAAAATTTAGATTTTCAACTCACTAAACCAAAATTTAATAAACAAAAATCTCAATGTTTAAATATACCTTCACATCTCTCTTTTTTGTCCATCTCTAATACACCATTATATATTTTCATCTCACCTATACATATTCTTCTATATAAATAATGTTTATTACTCAGTATATATATATATATATATATATATATATATATATATATATATATATATAATCATCCTCTAACTCTCACTAATCATTAATATTTTTTTTATGAAACGATAATAAATTTATATAAATACATACAAAAAGTAATATAATAATACAAAACAAAAATCTAAACTACATGGCAATTTTACAAATACTTTTAAATAAATATCATTTAAATAGTATTAAATAACATTCTGTATTTCGTTATTGTTTTAAAAAAAATATTCATAGAAACCTGTTTGCTATTTAATATTCGTTAGATAACAAGAATGACTAGAAAAGAACTAATAAATTATATGCATACATATATATACATACATATATATATATATATATATATATATATATATATATATATATACGTATATACATATATACATATATATATACATATATACATATATGCATATATATATATATATATATATATATATATATATATATATATATGACCTTTCGTCAACAGTACGTGATGTTACAAAAAAACTAGGATTGAACCGATGAAAGAAATAAAAATCATAATAATTTGTAGGTGGGTGTAATCTCCACTAAAACTTAAAATAACTATAAAAATTCATGTACAGACACGCACATACAAAATGATCAAAACATCCAAAATAATTAATGTAAACGTAACGCATATTACTATAATACACAGGCCACGAATCCAGTGAATGACAGTAATACCTTTAAATATTTATTTAATTTCATAAACGGATTCATTATATTTACATGCTCACAGCATGTCGCCGCTTTGATTTCTTTTACCGTTACCAATTAATATTATGTGCGAGATAATGATTCGTCTGCAGATGACACAGGCCAACCGGCGTGTTATTTATTCTAGACCTATCAAGCTTTAACATATTTTAAATATAAACGATAGAATTTAGGTAAGTAGTCGTGTCGACTGACGTCATTTAATTCGGGTTTCGTTAAAAATATTCATAAACGATTTGCTCCATTACGTCAATTTGTGGGGTAATAGTGCGCTCGTTTGACGATATATGACGCAACAATATAATGACGGATCGAGTTCTTATCTAAATTTAAGAGTTGAGTATATATGAAAAAGATGGTTTTACCACTCAATAAGACCAAGAACTCAATACATTTTAAGTTTATTAATTTATTCTATTGTAGTTTTTTTTATTAATCAATGCTGTTGAATTCAGGAACATTTTCAACATATTGATCTCCACTATGTGATCAGAATAAAATAGACACCTGTTGGAAAAACACACTTCATTAAAGAGAGATCATCTGGTAAAAATGTGTTATATATAATCGACGTCAGATAAATAAATATGTAAAAAACAATTGGTTTTGATTTAACCATAACCATGAAAAAAGGATCAAAGAAGCTAGAATAACATATTTACAAAATTTGCAGTAATTGGTCAAAGTGATCTCGATGTGAAATGAATAACTGTTTTGATATAACGTAATTGACGGAAAATCGGCAAGCAAATTTTGAGTTCAAAAGAAGCTGAGAAAACACTGCTAATTACAGCTATTCTCATTGCTAAAAAAAACATTAATAAGAGAAGTATTGCTATAACTGAAAAGAGATTACACTAGGGACGAATTAAAAATTTTGCAAGCGAGGTTTTAAGTCAGGAAAGAGATTGCAAACATTGCCCAGGAACATTGTGTGCTTCTTTATTCGCTGCGCATAAATCTAACTCGTTGTATCAGTATATCTACAACGAGCACTACGCTTTGAGAGAAAATATGAAGCTGTTTACAGACACTGGCACTGCTCTTAACACACTGACTGCCCAGCCAATTTTGCAAATGCTCACCAAGAGGCCAACATATTTTTTTGTAATTTGTATTTTTTTCAAACACAAAACTTTACACGTAACAGATATCATTTTTGATAACCATGGCCTGAAGAATGAAAGTACGTGGCTATCATATTTGATAGCCATTGCTTTCAGGGAAACATCACTAGATATCAGAAATACTAGCCATGCCAGTCAATGTGTTAAAGTTACGTGCTGCCAATGAAATTCTTACAGCCGTGTCACCCACAAACATATTTATCTGTGAATAAAAAATATTTATGGTAATCATTATATGGACAGGTCTATTGTAAATTAAAAAAAAAAAACAAAACAAAATTGATCATGATAAGGCCGATTTGAAAGACGAATACAGACAAACATGTCACGACAAATAAACAAATTTAACAAGAACTTGTTGATTCTTTAAACAAATAAAACCGTTGTTAATTCTGAGTGCAACTGATGCAAAACATGTCTACCACGAGGAATAATACCTGTATAGATCCTACAAAAAGTAAACGTTTATATGAAAGACTGTCTGAAAGTCAAAATACTAGACTTGTTGTTCACTAGCCAAATATGAAACATTATTAAACGTTGGCAGAAATGTGCTGATAATAATAATGATTGTAGTGCGTAAAAAAATATATCAATAAAAAAGAAATATTTTAACAATAATTTAAACTTTCTTTTTTATATAATCCCAATTTCTCATCATTTAATAGTTATGAACTCTTGCATAAAACTTGTCTACCACTCCTCGTAAATGGTGTATAATAATAAAAAAAACTTTCTAGAAGTATTCAGCAGCATTTAAGCAATGAAAGACTATAGAAAATCTAGAAGAAAAATCTGCTTCTTAAGGGCCCCATACACTACCAGTTTGGCCGTCAATTCTGACTGATCAGTTGTGATCGGTACGATAAACTGTGTGTGTGTGTGTTGTGTATCGTTCCGTTTTGAAGTAATCAGTCCGATTGAAGAACTGAAAGAAATTTCATCGATTTCTCTTTCGGATCAACTGAACACGGAACTAAACTTTGAGTGTGTTGCAGTTTCAATTAAATCGTTCAGTTTTCGTTTGTCTTCTTGTAATAAGTTAGTTGTTTTTATGTTTAGTTAGCTAAACATTAAATTAAACTTGAACCACTTAATATACAATTTAATTTTAAAACTACGGTCAAAAAATAGTCAATTTCTTTATAAAATAAATTTCTTACTACTGCACAATTAAAAGAAAAAAAATATTTTCAGTGACGCGGCAAGTGTATTTTTTCTTAGAGGAGCACAAGATTTTAAAAATTAATATTTTGTCATAAATGGCACAATTCAAAATAATGGTAAATTAATTTTAGTTATTCGATACTGTTTGCGACACCTTTATAATATGAAAATAACTATATAGAAGTATCTATATGACTATTATGACGCCCGGCTTCGGGAACGAGCAGATAAAAATTTGTTTAGTAAATACAACGTATCAGTTAGATCTGATGATGTGTATACATATAGTCTGATCAGTTAAAACTCTTCAAATTTAACTGATCAGTCAAAACTGACGGTTAAACTGATAGTGTATGGGACCCTTTACGTAATTCGAACAAAACTGAAATTTTGAGTGGATAAATAAATAAATATATATATAATATATATATATATATATATATATATATATATATATATATGTATATATATATATATATATATATATATATATATATATATATATAAACCCGGGGAGAAAACGTTGTGTCCTTTATGATTTTCTCAGACTAATATCACTAAATTACTAATTTAATACCAGTAATAAGTACAGTTTTAGAAAGACACTTTAAAATCAACTATAAAATATTTTTTTGTTTAACATCTTGCCATGAAGTACGATGAAATAAGTGTGGTGATATAGAGCGCAATTTGGTATAAAAGCCGGCCATGTAATATTATATGATGGAAACATAAATGTGGATAAGTATATCGAATATTTAAAGGTTGAATTGTTCCATTAAGAATCATTCAGATACAACCGATCATCACCGCACAGTACAGACATACCACGATCAACGACATTAAACGATGAATTTATAACATCGCCATTCAAATTCAACAGATACGACACGCACCGACAAACGTAGAATGGTAACACTGAGAATGTCTTGTTTGATATAGTTCGTGTGTCAGTGGAGATTAGGTATGTCTGCTGAATCATTCTTTATTCTGAAGAAGCTTAGATGAGATCTATTTTTATGGAAAACGAATTTCTCTGAAACAACCCTCAAAAAATGTCATTTAAAAATATCAAAAAAAATTTCCCTGTCCAACACAACTACCTGATACGAATCCGAAAAAGAATAAATGGTATATAATTCAATAAGAAAATATCAAAACTGCATAAACATGTCAATAAACATTAGTTAACCCCTTGTCTTATGATTTGATTCGCGACAGCGCGTCCCATTATCAAGGTATAATCAAGCCGTATGAGTCTCACTCATGTTTCTCATGTTTGACCTGAAATCCGTATCACGAGTATCAGCCGATATTATAGGCAAGGAGCTAATGACGACTGTATCTGATAAACAGAGCAAAATAACCTAAGAAATTATCAATTATCTAAGTGGAAGTAGTATTATAAAACTTGTATCTAAAAAAGGAAGATCAACTAAATAATCTTCAAAGAACAAGAATAATGCCGATAATTTTCACAATCTAAAATTTTCAGATACATATTTTATTATTTATAAAATTTATTATATGACGTAATTTATTTATGTACAAATGCACATACAAAGTACGTCATATCTACTACGTTCATTTATTTACACTAGCGTGTCTTATTTATTTAGTGTTATTTTTATACGACTCAGTAGAGAAAATACTAATCAACCCATCTTCAGAAGAATTTTTTTACTAAGTGATACTGAATTATAATTTTGTCCTCAACTCTATAATATCATTTTATATGATTTTATTCGATTTTTAACTTATAATTTTGATATAATGCAAGATATTTTTTTTATTTTTTGTTAGAAATGAAAAACGTCATTTTATTTACATTTATCTTCTTACATCATCTTAATTCTGTTCAGTTATAAACAAAAAAAATGTTTACATGAGTTTATTTTGATATAAAACTACATCCATGCATCGCCTAAATTACAATCTTGTCTAATATCTATTTAAATGGTTTAAATAATAATCTCTGCATATTTATCATTCTGTTCATTTCTGAGAATACAATAAGCACAGATTCTGCTGTCAGTTTCATGCCGCAATTGAAGCTCGTTCTCGTTTTAAGTCCTTACATTCATATATATATATATATATATATATATATATATATATATATATATATATATATATATATATATATATATATATATATATATGTACATACATAATGTGGGTGTATGTGTGTGTGTGTGCGTATAAGTGTGTATGTGTGGTGTTTATGTATGTGTGTGTGTGTATGTGTGTGTGTTTATGTGTGTGTGTGTTTGTGTGTATATGTGTGTATGTTGTGTGCTGTGTCAACTGTAATTTTCTTTACACTGTTTTTTTATATTGTATTTATTTATTTGCATAAATAACATTATGAGTTTACCTACGCCATGTATACCTTATCTATGTTTGTGAATTAATTAGATATCTATTTTGTAACTGTTTAGTCTTTAAAAATTAATATATAAAACAATGAATTTTTTTTAATTTTATATGAACTAAATTCGATTTTAGTGAAATATATGACATAATGAGGTTTTAATGTATTAAACAAAAATACCTCTGCATACAAATACAATAAAAAAAGTTTTAAAACATTTTACTTCTATTATATCTACAGTGTCTAAAATTGAAACTCACACAACTGGATATATATATATATATATACATACACACACACATATACACACACACACATATATATATATATATATATATATATATATATATATATATATATACATATATATCTTATAGGGAACAAAGTATGCATAAATTTCAATACAAGAAAAAGAGTTGTTCTTATTAAAATCTTTTCAATCAACGTAAGTGAAAAGTTAAAACAATATTCACTACTGTTCATTTTTGCAAGAAGGTCCTTAAGTAGATAACTGCCGATCTATGCAAATTGATATTATGAATGAAAATAATTTTTCCCAATAGAATAAATACTACAATTTTATTCCACTTTCAAATCTCTTTCTATATTTCTCTTATTAGAAACACAATGACTTTCTTATTTATTTCGTACATAGACCTGTATACATTCAACCACATTTAAATGTAGCGCCTGAGCGGAAGTTTTCATCATATAAGGAAAATAATAGAAAATCTGCCAATCAGGATAGCTGAAGGAACGAGGCTAATATATTCAGATAAAAATGTTTCCAATTCGCAAAACGGTGTCATTATTTTCTTATATTCTGATAAATTATAATTAAACAACAACAATCATCCAAAGTCTGGTAAAAATTCAATATAAAATATACTGTATGTCCAAAATACAATAAGCCTATTACAAAAAAGAACATCTTTAACGATGTTCAAAACTAAGGGTTTCTACAAAGTTCGGATTTAAAAAAATGTATAAATATAATCTCTATTATTATTCTAAAGTATAAGAAAACTAAATCAGTATTTTTAAATAACTTCCCTAGATCCTTATTGTTTACAATATAAAAAAACAGTTTAACTAAATCAACACGAAAATATATGAAATAATAATACTGACAACTATAGTTCTATTATATTTATTGTACACTGCTTTATATTTTCTTTTGTCTTTCTACTTAAACCTTTTATATAAATAAGGGGCGAACGATGGTATGCGGCGTAGGTATTGAGTATATTAAAATACTGGTAGACTTCAATGTTTCCTAAAGGACTATAATTGTTAAAAATTAAAAAAAAAAAACTATTTTACCAAATATAACTGATAATAAGTATAAACAAATAAGACTAAAAAATATTAAATATTAGGTTGAGATACGAATTTCTGATCAACAGCAATTTGAAGCCAGTTAGAAAAAATATGGAATTTAAAAATATTTTTAAAAACCATGAGTTGGTTTATATATAAATAATAAGTATACATCACTTCTCTTTACAATTTCTAATTTTGATAATCTATTATAATATATTATTATATTTTATAGCTATCAAAACTGATTCCTATTCGGAAATTTGTTTCTGCTCCACATGTCTGACTTAAAATATGTTACCAAAAAAATCCAAATGCCTACAAAAAAAATACTGAATAGCTATGACAGTGCTGCGTAAAGACACAACATCATTTAAATACTCATATTTCATGTTTAATGAAATTGAAAACAGCAAATAATGTGAACATTCGAAACAATCACAAGTATATGTTACTATAGATTCATGATTTAATTGCTACCTACAACTTATTTACGGAAAATACATACACATCCTTGTTAACAGATTAAATGTCATTAGTGATTACGGCCTTGAAACAATTCTATTATATAACTCGTACAGGATATTAAAAAATAAAAAGAGCGCAGTGTTCGTTAATACATGGAATAATTCACAGTTAGTAAAATGTCAAAAAACTGCTTAAAAAATTATATCAATATCTGAAAAAACTATCTTGGCAACCATATATATATATATATATATATATATATATATATATATATATATATATATATATATATATATATATATATATATATATATATATATGTGTGTGTGTGTGTGTGTATGTGTATATATATATATATAGGTATGTATATATATATATATATATATATATATATATATATATATATATATATATATATATAAAGAGTATATAAACAATTCTTGAAATAAACGTACCTTCTTTTTCTCGAAACAGATGTCAGCATCGTTAACTAGTAACGAAATAGTTTTGTAAGCAGGAAAAACACTTAATCAATTGTACTACACTTTTTCCGCACTATTCTAATTATAAATCCTAAAAGTAAAAACAGTAACCTTCAACAAATGAAATAATAAAAAATAATTTTAAACGGATTCAAATCATCGATCAACAAAAACTATCAAAACTGTATGATTGTGGATTGTTGACAGTTGTGAAAATCGAATCAGCAAAGGAGTGCATACATATTATACATATATATATATATATATATATATATATATATTCGTATGTACGTACGTATGTAAAAATTGATTAGATTTATGTATAGTGTTGACTGATATTTAAAGATGACGACGTCGACGTTTAAAAAATTGTTCATAGTAAAACGTCGTCGTAGTGTAATGTGTTTGTTTCGAAAAAGAACGTAACAACATTATGGTCCAATTCAATCAAAAACAGCTGGGAGACCGGTGGTGGCACGCAGAGGAGGGTTTGACGAACGCAGCGACGGAGGGGCCCCGGACAAGGAGATATTGCAGCAGCGAATGACTGGGCATCTTACGAGGCGTGAGGGGCACGGGTAGATCACCTTGATCTTGCTAGAACGAACACGGCGGTATTTTATTATTAGAAGTACTTGGCGAGTGAGAAGCCTTGAGTTTAACGTGTTAGTAAGCAAGCAAGCTGGCGAACGAACAGCCGATCAGGAGGAAAGTGAGTAAACTCTATGTAATTCGGAAGATATATTCATGGATCTTGCCTGCATCTTTCAAGCGGTATATTTACATATACATACAATTACACACTTGCATACATTCATACATCCATACACACACATACATGTGTGTGTGTGTATGTGTGTGTGTGTGTGTGTGTATATATATATATATATGCATGTGTGCGTATGTATGTATACTCGAATGTGTTACGTACTCGCATTGAAATTTAGTATTCGAGGGGGTAAAATTAAGGTCTAAAATTAAATAACACCAAAGAGAACGATTATCCGCTTGGTCTAAAAATGTAATATACGAACAATTTATTACATACAAGAACACTTAATAATCCAATGAATAATTATATTTGAACATAAATAAATACTAAAAATAAATGATTCCTTACTAAGACTTAATGTATACAGTGGCTCGTTCAAAAAGATTGGCACGTTTACAAATTTCAAATAAGAATAGAATTGGAAAAATGTTTTGTTTACTTACTAACAATTTTTAAATCCCAAACATGATTATTCATTGTAATATTAATAGAATTAGTCATACATCCGCACATGAACACATTTATGATTACTTTTTAATTGCCTTGATGATTTCCATCAAAATAGAATTTTAGACTCGTCTGCAATTTATAATTTGACTACTAAATCTAATTTGAATAATAAATAAAAAAATATCCACACAGGAAAAAATTATAGAAAAATATTAGAATTTCGAAAAAAGTTATTTATTATTTTAGTGAAAATAGCCAGGTTTTAAAACGAAGGTGAACAAAGAGTAATTAAATGATATATATATATATATATATATACATATATATATATATATATATATATATATATATATATATATATATATATATATATATATATATATATATATTGTAACGGACTTTTAAATTTCAGCGAATAATATTTAAACTAAAATATCAAAATATAATTCTAATCTTATTTACAATTTAAAAACTAAATAAAAGTTTAATATTAATTAAAGAAATCAAAATATTAAAAAAAAAATTTGAAATTCAAAAAAAAAAATATCATTTCTCTTTCCACTAACAATACAAAGACCTTAAACAAATAAATTGAATACTGACAATGGTTTAGGCAATTTTCAATATTGAAGAATAAGTATATCCATCGAGAATATTAAAAACAAATTAAACAAAAAAGGCAGAAACAAAGGATAGACAAACAGTATTGTAAGTTCTAGATAAATTACCAGTTCTCGTGTTAAAAACAATAAAGTCAGTAACACTAATTACGGAGTTAATCCATGACGAAGTCTTAAATCGGTGCTTTTTATTTTTCGATATTTTAACAATGGCTGTTTTTAAGAAAATTTTAAGATTTGAATTTCTCAAATATTCCACAAGAATTTAGCAACTTATGACTTTTGAAATGATGATTTGTAAAGCTGTTCCAGAGAGATTGGAGCGATTAGTGTTAGCATGGAATTCTCAAGATAACAACTACTATAGAGTGTATATTATTCCATATAGATGACGATAAAAATTCTGAACTTGTATAAAAGTTATTAAAATATAAAAATCGATTAATGTGACTTAAATCTTGTTTTGTGACCATTTTTAAATACATGAGTAAAATGAAACAGGCATCTAATCACTTAATAAAATTACGTCAAGTGAAAATGCCTTTTTGATATACATTGACTTTCCTTTATTCAAAAAATGTTGTTTGTGTTAAGAGTATGAGTCAATTATCTTTCGTTATCAATGTCAATTCACGTTAAACATACCGATTTCAATACCACAATCATTAAATACGTCCGTCATACAATCGAACAGTAATTGATACCAAAAATACATATCAATACACTCTTAATAGTAAGAGTTGAAAAAATTCATTTTTATTTTAAAATTTCCATATTGTTTTTATAATAGACATGAATATTTCTAATAGCGATAATAATATAATTGACAGACATATTTACCATCTTTTCTTAATAATAAAAGCCTATATTTCTCGTCACTTTGTCCGCAACATCTACACCACATTCGCTAGATGGCGAAAGACGGCCAGTCTTTCGCCATCTAGCGAATGTGGTGTAGAACGAAAATTTCACAATGGATAAGTTTCAACTTTAATTCATTAAATTTCGTTCTTAGATATTTTTTATGTTTAAATATATGATGATGTAAAAACCAATAAACAGTTTTTCTTTTTGTTTCTTTCTGTTTTCCCGTCAATTTTGACGGTCTACATCTAGTTAAATTATAAAAAGAAATCGCTAATGTATTAATATTTATATAAGCTACATTCTATCTAAATGCATGTGAATACTTTTAGCTCGCATAGGAGTACAGAAAAGCATCACAGATAAATCATTCGGTGATTGTAAACGTCTTCAATGTTTTTATGTCCGACAGAAACGCGTCATTGACAAGTGTCGAGTTAATTAAATTAAATAAGATTGATACGACTTCTTGATCTCCGAAGTACAATGGATGAACGGATGAGAACGGATCAGTATGAGAAAAGAGACCCTTTTGGATAAGTATTTTGTCTGTGCACCAATTTGGTGAAACGAAGTGATTATTGACGTTGAGTGGTTTTATCACAACGACATGTATCCTGACAAAATGGGACAAAGCGAAAGTGTTCATACCGTATATTGTGAGTACTTAAAAATTAGCAGAATTAATCTTTACAGTTTAAAACCTAAAAAATACGTTATTCAAATAGTGGATACACTATTATTAAACATAAATAAAATGCAACTACTCAACTTATAATAGGTTGATAGTACATACAAATTCACAATTCTGAACCTATTCAACAGGCATGTTTTAGGATAAAATCTGGCATTTACATCCCCAAATGAATTGTCATTCTCTATAAACCACACAGCACTTGTTTCTGATCCAAACGTTTAATAACTGATTATAGATCTTTTTGATTTTACTAATACACACTTCGAAGGCAATAATTTATTAAAGAAAGTAAGGATGCTGCCTCAAAAACTAAAAAAAATATCATTTACCATATAATGTATTTTTTCTAAATATAAAAAATATCAAAATTATGAAATAATATGAATTGAGGCCAATTTTTTTGAATTAGTTAGTTTTTCAACGTGAAAGGAAAATGTCAGATTTCTCTCCAGTAGATCAAGTTTTCAACAACTACTATTTTATGATTTTTTATGGGTTTTGGAATATGTAGAAAATCTCCAAATAGAAATCTGCTTGATTTATGTAATTGTTCACCTAATTATCAATTAGCTATACTCAGAACATGATGGTATAAGCAAGACATTTTCATGACAGATTTCAGATATTAAAGAAAGTCGTCTATAATTTAATGCGTTACAATTTTTTTAACGTGCTATTATTATTCAAAGAAATAACAATTTAAATATTTCTAAAAATAAAATAGTGCAAATTCGACTATAACTGATGTATTAATAAAACACATTAATTTTGAAAATATACCTTAAATGATTACTAATTCATATAAGATTTTTTTTACACAATTGGTAATAGGTGCTCGCCTATTTTACATTCAGTTCTGAAATTGATTTTCAATCAAACTCAATAAATATGACGTTATAGATTTTGTTAAACAAAATCTATTTTAAAAAACGTATATCACCCCACATTGTAACCCCACATTGTAAAAATTAACTAGCCGATTTCGAACAGTGTTCTATTTTAGTTCCCCGTTATTAATTTAACTATTGAATCTCTCTCGCAGTGTACATATTATCAAAAGTGTCAAGTATATTCTTCAGATCTACACTATTATAATTTTACATTTTGTGTCGAACACCAATAATTATGCCTCTTTGAATTTATTATGTGATGCCTTGTAACACATCAACGTTGCTAAGTAACAAATATGATAACTCATTGCCTAGCAACGGTACAAATATACAGTTAACAACACCGTGATTAATTTATAATACCTTAGACCATAGCAACCAGCCATGTTAAAATGTTTAGCAGGAATGTGCGTTCATAAATGTGATGATTGCCTATGATACTAAAATTGAAACATTTACGAGTTAATAAATTCAGATCAACTTATTTTTAACTATAGAAAACAATTCAACAAACATCTGCTTTGATTCTAAAAAATGAAGTAACGAGATGTTCCTGCCACTTAGCTGCTATATTTTTTTGTCAATTTACAACGTTGTATGTTTTTTTATGTGATTTATGTGAATTATGCTTATAATCTGTGGTGTAATTATGCCGTAAAGAATATTATCGTAATGTATATCATATATAATCATCTATTTAAATTCGTCATTTTTATTATACTTATTTAATACCTAAAGTGACAAAATAAACATATTTATCCGACAGAATAACCCTACTTCCATATTGAAAAACAATACAATTGCTTCTTTTCGACAAAAATGTTGCCAATCTGTACATATAAAAATCGACCTTTAATGAATAACAACATAAAACTGAGAGACGGACATAAAATACTCCCTCGTCACGAAAAAAATAACAAAGATACTAAGAAACACCGGTGTTTAATTTGGGTTCGTTAGTAGCTGTAGCTGTGGAACTCAAAGTGTTAAATAACATTTTTTATTAAAAAAAAAAAAGGAAAATTTAATAACCATTAATCTTGGCACCGTTTTAAGTAACAATGTGACGAAATAAATGGTATGAACAATTTACGTATTTTAAATTTTAATACTTGTGAGTAAATGTATTGATTAGATTTTAATTTACGTTAAGATCAACGTGAAAATGTTTTATTGATCAAATGAACATTAGATAATGCAAATTAAAAAAAAAACGTATCGCAAAAAATAACCAGTTTTGCTACTTTTTAACAGAAACCTATTGTATCTAGCACGTAATAGCCTTCATAGCTATTCATATTTTTTTAATAAAATAGTGTATTTACTTCTAACTAAATAATATAACATCAATACACAATCGATATTTTTTTCGAAATGAAATGAAATTATATATATATATATATATATATATATATATATATATATATATATATATCTGTAAATTACAAAAAAATTAAATCATATATCAAATTGGTTTTATATTTATCTTACATATTTATTTAAACGGTCCAGATATATAAACACTACCTTAATAATATAAATTGCTCTTGCTTTATTCTATTCATTTTACTTCTGTTCAAACTGTATTAAATGTTTATTACTACCGCGTATTTACTTTTCGATCACCTCTGTTCATTATTTAAAATTTATATAATAAGTTTTTCTACAATCGTAACTAATATTTACTTCTATTCAGCTGTCATTCAATTTACACGCAATTACATTTACCTATAAACATATTCTACTTCAATCATTTATTATTCTAAAACTGTTGATATAGACAATAGTTGTATATACATGTATGCAGATAGATACATACATGTATACATAGATGTGTGTGTGTGTGTATATATATATATGTGTGTGTGTGTGTGTGTGTTTGAATATCTTTCAAGGCAGGAGAGAGAGAAGAAGTTAAACTATTTTCAAATGTGATCTCAATCCTTCAATTAAAACCCGAATTACTAATAAAAGGTTGATCATTTTCAAACCAGTCATCAACCTAAAAGATGATTGAATATTAGAACCTATACACTACTAACATCAATTAACAGTAAATTCGGAAATTAAGTAATGAGAATGCGTATGATATTATCAAGGTCATACAAACAATTATTATATGCTTGGATAAATAATAATTATATGTCAACGTTGACAGTGATGTTTGAGTGAGTCGGCCGAAAAAATGTACACAAAAACAACTCGTTTCTAAACTATACACGATTTCTACACGTAATAAAAAAAGAGATAAATGGAAATGTTAAGATTTCAGAGAATATTCAGATTTCAGTCGAACGACTAATTACGGTAGTTACATAATTTTTACCTTATTTAACCGTAAATAGGCCTTTTTTCTACTGTTTGAAAACAGTCATAAATATGTGACTAATGAAAATGATAAATGAGCTAAGAGAAAAATATGTAAATAACAAACTCTCAAATATTACAAACTACTGTATTATAGTATTATAGACTGCTTTTCGGTACATTTACAACAATTATTTGGTACAATGGATGCTCAATTAGCAAACTTCAAACGTTATTGATGAAAATTTCAAAAAATAAATTTTATTACTAAATTTATCTTTTGAACCCTGAGCTCCTTACCCTTTCAGGCCACTCACCACTCTCAAAAACTTTCAACCATTTTAAAAAAACGTTCATTTTTAATTTGAAAAATAAAAAAAATGCAAACTGGTCACGTAATACTAGTAGAGGACCAAGCCAGAAAATCGCCTATAAAAGTGTATACATTAAACTGATTTTCTAACTGGTACGATTCGAAAATCGATTAGTAATAAATGGTTAAATACATAAAACATAAATAATAAAAAATAAAAATGTACACTTTCTTACAAAAATAAAGACCATTTAAAAAAGTATAAAGAGTATATACTCCAAGCAACTGAAACAACTAAACGAACTATTAATTAAACGCATTACAGCTGTAGTGGTTATAAAAAAATAAACAAGAACTGTTTTAATAAAACTAGTTTGCTTAAAAACAAAAACAAGTTTCTATCAACTACGGGAAAATATAAATATAATATAATGGAATTTCGAAAGCATATACTTCCAAAAATAACCGCTCAAAACATGAGCATGCACCTTAAAATAAAATTTTTCACGCGCCTTTAAGAAATGACATAAATCAAAATCTTTTAAACGTGAATATTTCTTCACATCAAGCAGACCAATTGGGGCAAAATAAGTTAAGAATCAGTAAAAAAAAATGAGAATGGAGATAAAGATGGCTCTAATCGTACAAGTCATGCAGCAGAAAGTTCTGATTTAAATAGCGCACTTGGATTGTAACGATCCGAATGGTCTCTTATATTCTAATATTATAATTTTACAGATTAGTAAAAAAGATTTTCATTGAAAACACGATGAAACAATGATAGGACATAATTTGTGAATCTTCCAAGCAATAAATACATGAAATCCGCATTAAATTTTATAATTTTACCGCTAAATATGTACATTAAATCTTTAAAAACATTACTTAATTTACACATTTTCGAAAAGATGAATATACTTGGATTTAATTGATTCACATTTTCGAAATTATACAGTGACTGAATGTCTGAACATTGACGCTCAATTATTATAAAATTATGGCTGTGATTCTTTTTTTATCGGTCATATATGACTGACGGAATTAAATAACTTTCAACTATATTTTTTTGATCCATTTAGATAATAAAAAAATGTATACAAATAATACCAATATAATTGTAACATTTAGAATACATCCATAAAATAATTAGCAAATTTTACCATTTCTATTTATTCTATAGATCTCAAGAAAAATATTTTAGTGCGGAAGACGAAAGTGAATCGTGAGTAGAGTTATACGATAAAATATTATTTTAACTTAAACTTTTTTTGGAACAAGTAAATCATTAAAATGTAATATGCAAGAATGGTTTATTTTATACGTCAGCAAAGTACCATAACAATAAATAAAAATACTAATAAATCTACGACAAATAGTGCCAATTTAATTATTGTCTGATTTTTTACGAAACAGAATACTATTGTTCTTGTTTTCATTTCCAATCAGCATCTATACTTTTAATTTTCGCGAAAATTTAGAAAAAATATTAATATATATAAATATATATAATATCTAAATATATGATAATAAATATGTTATCTTCGACTAAAAAACAAAATTTATCCCGGCATGATTACACTCTGCAAAAATATATGCAATTATTATCAATATCTAAAACACTAATATAGTTTTTCAATGCCAATTTTGTAAAATTTACAGTGTCTAACTTTTTTTTAATACACTTTTGTATTATAGAATTCAAAGTGACCATCATTCAAAAAAGATACACGGTTATTTTCAGCTTGAGAAACACTAATTTACAAAATAATCTTATGCAAAGTGTGTGTGTGTATATAATAAATAAATATATATTTATATATATATATGTGTGTATATATATATATGTGTGTATATATATATATATATACACACACATATACATATAGGTGAATTATTTGAAATAATATCTAATTTAAAATCACAGCACACATTTACTGACAATAACAGTACAATTGTAAACAATAATAAATGCGGTAGGTAGGTATTGAAAAATCAACATTTCCCACTCGAACCACAAAGTTTTAAATATATGACTGAAATATAGAACTGAATTCGATGTACACAATCAATTATAATTGAAACTGTGTACATCAATTTGAAATAAATGTGTGAGATTGTGTAAAAACATCTAAGTAATACGACCTCGAGTATTTGGTAAGTCGTATCGAATGACATGAACGTTCAGAGAAACTGTCTCGAGCAACTTAAATTCGTTTTGAGTTATGAGAGAATCCAAGGAAAGAAAATGATGTGTCTATGTGTGTATGTGCGTGCGTGCGTTTTTATGAATGAATGTGTGTATGTATGTGCAGAGAGAGAGAGAGAGTGAGAGAGAAATAAAAAGCAGGATAAAATAACCCAAAAAAGTATATTAACAAAAACTGTAAAACTATTCAGAATAAACATAATATTAAGCAGTACTTTTCAATTTATACACCATCCAATTTTTATCAACGCACCAGTGTAAAAATTTAATCACAATCAAAGAGAAAGAATTTCAATAGTCTAAAATATACACCAAACGAAGATGTGTCTCATTAACTATACACAAACCAATGGCAAATAGTCATATATAACAACGGCAATTATATTTTAAACTCAAAAAAATAAAAAAATGCTTTAAGTTTCTTGTAAAAACTGGCATTACTTTCCTCAAACCCAATAAGAGATGATCTACTATTAGGCATGATATTCAAATTGTTAATATCGTATAAAACAGCTAACCACGTGCAAAGAACAAGTTTGTCATGTGTTTGAATTAATCTCTGTACTTTCAATTTGAAACATTCAAAAATATACACATACACATTTATATATATATATATATATATATATATATATATATATATATATATATACACGTATGTATGTATTACTAATATCAAGCATCAATTTAAAATAAATTACACAATCATAAAATTCATATTTCAGTGATTTTTTTTAAAAAAAGTTGGTAATTAAAGCTAAACCGGAATGCTTCTGCACTTAAAAAAGTCAAAACCAATCATTAATTAAAATAACATAAAAATAAACTGTACAATTAATGAATGTTGATGGGACGACATAATTAAGGTCTAGTAAACGTTACGAAAATATCTGTCAAAAATCGCTAGTACTCCATTATGTTGCAAATCATAATCTGGCTTGCAAATGATTGCCGATAATTAATTTTTGTTGCAAAAGTCTACGTATATGTATGTATGCACATATGTAAGTATGTGTATGTGCATATATATATATATATATACATACAGGTGGTTTTGTCAAGGTCATTCATTACACTGGCACAAACTCGTCAAGGTTATACGTCGACGGCGGCAACTTTATACGCCGGATGTCATTACATTGTTTTCAAAACGATATGACACATATAGAAAATAAAAGCACACACATCACCGCGAGCCAATCGAAACTGGCACGTATCAACAATTTAAATAATACCAAATGTATTGAATGAAAGAAGATAGCGCCATATCGTGCACATGGTTCCAAACACATGAAAATGTATGCAAATCTGTCCGAAGACATTTAACCGAAACAAAATCGTAGACGTCGTAGAGTCTACCAATCTCGAGCGAACAAATATTTTTCAAATAGTTATAGCTTCCGGCCATCTAGACTTATCCACAAATCAGTCATTTGTATTCTGAAGATATGTTAGTGACGTAAATGGTAATCAGAGCGAACGTCTTTTTTTTTGTTATAAAGTTGTTTGTGGGTTTAAAAATGCATAAAAATGATTATTGAATATGAAAACAAATCACATGAAAATATACATTTCCTTTATATAATAATCAGGGTATATAAGACATATGTAATAAATGGATAATATAATGATTATAGATAACATTTTGTATGAAGGCAAACATTATTTCAGCACTGAAAAAATGCGAAAATTCTCTAATACCGAGTACTACCTACATAAAATAAAAACAATTTAACAGATCTACAATAATGCACTTATTATGTTAAGAGCTTCAGAATAGTCCTTACTAAAAACAAGATCCGTTTGTATTTACTGTTAAACGATAATAAATAATCATAACAATGAATTATAAATTCCTAAACATTTAACAAGATTTTTTTGTGAGATATGTGAAGGAGTTAAAATTCATTTTTGATTAATTTAGCCACAGTATTGAAAACTGTAACTATTTATCGAAATTCAAACCTTCAAGTAAAACAATTTTAACACATTCAACAAATTACTCCTTCAAACAAAATACGAATAATTATATAAAAATAACATGTAAAATGTTACTCTATATCTACTAAATTCAATTAATAAAATCATATTATATGATGAATGTTTACATGTACATGCACTCTGTACCTAATTTTAAAGTAATATCCAATGTTTGTTGTTTTTCCACGAATCAACTCCACTAAAACAAAATATCCTTTGTCACAAATGAGTTTGAATTGATTTAAAAAAACAACGTACTAATGTCAATATTGGATAAAATTTAATATACAAAAATGACAATGTGTAAACAATTTCAACATATCAATAAAAAAAAAATAAAACATATTATAAATAAAAACGAGTTGAAACAATTCTAAAATGCATAAAAATAAAGGACATGTTTTGGAAGTTACTTCAAAAATTAATTCTTTCTTCCAACGATTACCTTATTTACACGAAAGAGTTAAATAATAATAATAATAACGTTTTAATATTTTCGATTAATTCGAGTGCAATGATATGTAATGAAACCCAGGGAAGAATATTTTTCTTAGATTTATTAATAGATTAAATTTTACTTTTTTATCTTAATCTATTAATGGAGTGGAATTAGTGTCGAGTAGTTCATTCAAATTCCAAAGTATCACTACAGTATTCTGTTTATATATATATATATATATATATATATATATATATATATATATATATATATATATATATATATATACATATATATATATATATATATATGTGTGTGTGTATATATATATATATATATATATATATATATATATATATATATATATATATATATATATATATAAACACAAAAATGATAAGCACTCTTCAAACAAACCTATACTTTGTAATGCGAACAATGAAAGGTTGTTAATATGTATGAAAGAAAAAGGCTATTTAACTCTAATGAGACCGATAATGGAGTAGGATGAAAACATAAGGATTAAAACATTAAAATAATTAATAACATTTAAATTTCATTTTGAAAAAATGTTATATCAAACGAATTAAAAAAGTAAAACTTTTCGTATTGAACAAAATTTTCAGATTACGTAGACTAAGTCAAATAACTGAATAACTTGAATGCAAAATTTAAAAAGAAAAAGAAACTTGCAACCTGGTGTATATATTCAAATCAATATGGTTTTCCACGTGATTAAAATGTGATGGTTCCGCCATGGAACCACAAATATTTAATTGTAATTCATATCACTGAACTAAAAAGATTTATTTTTAAGAAAAATGTTAATTTCAATCTAGCGGGTCAAAAGGTTTCGCCAATATCATGGAAATATGTGTTTTATGAATAAGAAAAGAGAATAAAAGTAGGATGCATAAGGTAATCAGTTTTATAGATATAAACATCTGATTAAAGGTTTAGAATTGAAATGGACGAATCATATTGCAAGTATAATAAGTAATACAAATTATTGTACAAGTAATAAAAAACGCCCAGAAAGAAACCAAATAATTACAATATCAGAAGGTGCACTAGAATTGTATAGACAAAACACCGGAACACCTAACTTAGAAGAAAATAAAAAAAACTGTCATCCAGAAGTGTCAATAAAGCCTGTATATTATATTTATATATATATATATATATGTGTGTGTGTGTGTGTATGTGTGTGTGTGTATGTATATACATATATATATATATATATATATATATATATATATATATATATATATATATGTATGTGTAAGAAAATTTACACAATATAGAACATTTATTATACTTTATTATTTACCACTCTATTAACGCAACTTTTACTGCCCTGACACGATTCTATATTTATTTTGTTTTGCATGCAGTGAAGTTCTGTCTGAAGTAATCAGATAAAAATGTCGTAAACATTACTGAGAATCAGTTAGTCGTAAAATCCAACGAAATCCCACTAAAATATATGTTAATGAATTGTGTTCTACGAAACGTTTAATACGAATCAACCCATATATATTTAATCGAACGTGTATATATATATATATATATTGTCTTCATAAAATTATATAATTGAAGTATATGAAGAACACATTGTTGTTTGACTTCAAAGTATGTTATATTCGCACTCCCCCACTCCTCACTTAAACCACATTAATCCCCACCCGAAACAATTTAATTTTCGTAGCGTGCTTTGATGATAAACATCATGTTTATATTTCTTACGCTGCATGAACGATGGACAAAAAATTGAAATTTTCACTAAATACACGTCATCTCCGAATAACATTTTCATTAATTTTAAGTTTAATAGACAAGCAACACATTGCTACAATCGAAATTACTTCTAAATCAGCTCAGATTATTAATCAAGTCAAAAATATGACTGGAAAACTGAATACATACATTGAATCCTGTAATTTCAAATATGCCTACGTCGCAACTGATCCATGTGCTTATATTCACGTGTGCTATTATTTACTCAACTCATAAAAAAAAAACATTACCAAATACATATAGAATAGGATACGATCCAAGATACCTAAAATTAAAAAGAACTCTGAAGGCGAAGATAACGAACAAATTAGGCTCGCATACCTTTAAAAAATTACCATTCTAGTTAAATACGATTATATCATAAATTTTTATAATTATTGTAAACAAACATTTAAGATGGTGCTAAAATAATAAACAACTGCAAGATATTTTTATTATGATTTTCCTTACTTTGATATTTATTAATTATAAAGTGATTAATAATAGATATTAAATTCAGAACATCAATCAATCATAAATTAATACATTTTCAGTAAAACAAAAGGGAAGATTAAAATGGTTAGAATATGTATTGATTTTATAAAATAATTTACAGTAATTATTTTCCAATGCCTGTTTATTAATTACAAATATTGTTATCTTTTTGAACTAATTGTATTTTTATTGAGCACAGAAAATAAATGATGAAACCTACTACTAAATTAATTTATAATAAGAAAATTTATAATGAGCCTATTTTCTTTTAAAGTCGATTGCGGGTCCAAAAAAGGATATACAGCAATTTCCTCTCCTCCTTCAAAATTTTTATATAAAAAAATGATATGCATACATTTTTTAACAATATAAATTTATTTCGTTGCTTAATATTGCATATTTGCTATCTATATATATTATATATATATATATATATATATATATATATATACACACACACACACACACATATATATATATATATATATATATATATATATATATATTAAATCAATTATGTCCTCTCCCCCTGACCTCCGTCTATATCCACTCAATTTGGAGATAGTCTGGGAATTACTCTTTTTGACTTTTACCAGACATTTGCTGTCCACTGTATGTCATAACAGCAAATAATTAGATTATTTAAAATATACTCTAATGATTTGCACAATAATATATTAAGTACTTGATAATTTCTACATAAATAACAAAAAAATATTTGAAATAAGGAGTAAATATTATCGGAACTCATAATGAATGCAATAAAAACCATTGATACTCCTCGGTGTTTTATTTGTATAACTTAGCTGATAAATGTATACTGTAGAAGTACAATGTACATAATATTGAAGTATATCAATAATTTACTGTTTATAAGCAATGACCTCAAACTACAACCGATACATAATAATATTTATATCTTTTGAAATGATCGCTCAAAGAGTTTCATCCAGCCTATTCTCCAGATTTGACCACCTCGATTTCCATCTGTTCCTAAAACTTAAAAAAATACTTGATGGTAGGCGATTTTCGTCCGATGAAGAACTGATAGCAACAGTGAATCACTATTTTGAAGATCTCCAAGAAAATTATTTCTAGGACGATATAAAAGCACTGGAGCATCGCTGAATGAAGTGAACTGAAGCTCAGGGGGACCATATTGAAAAATAAAAGTAACTTAAGAACACAAGTTATATTATTTCATAGTTGGGCCGCGGCCTTTTCAAATCTTCCTCGTATATGCATATTAATATGTATTTATTATATGTTTTAGTTATCTAAAAAAAATATTAAAAAAGAGACTTAAAAGACGTGATTTATTTTTACTTAACAGTCACATTCATCTTTGGTTTACTTTTATCGAATATATTATAAAATACACACATTAAAAGAACAGATTTCAAATGAAAGTTCTTGTTAAAGATTCGAATTTATTACAAACAGTTTAATAAACAAACACACTAACTACTGAAGTACACCTGTTTCATTAGAATGTTAAGTATAACTTGTTTATTATCAAAATGTTAAGTATAAATCCTTTAAAAGTATCGAACAACTCGACACATTTTTATGTGCTCCACTGTGTCTACTGTATTGCATACATATATATATATATATATATATATATATATATATATATATATATATATATATATATATATATATATATATATATATATATATATATATACATATTACATATATACAAACCTACAGGCATATACAATCTTTTTAATGCAGACAAAAAATTTGTTTACAACAAATACTTTTGAATGATAAAGCAGAACTAATACTTTAAAAATACTACGTGTGACGAATTTCCAGAAACAATAAATACGCTTTTAAATACAAAAAAAACTGAGAACTTAGATAAAAAAAATAATAAAACTATTTTTCCATACACATAAATAATATTATATCAGCACATTCTAACTCTAATTCACAAATAAATCTCATATCTATTTTTTAAGCGTACCAAAATATTTGTATCTTACGTTTGATAAAAATAAGAGAAATATATATATATATATATATATATATATATATATATATATATATATATACATAAATACACATGTAAATTATATACGTCGAAGAGTGATTCATATTTTTTTAAATGATATGCGACCTTGTAGTGGATTAATGTGTCACTTATGTTTATAAATAATAATGTTTATAAACTGAAGCTAAGTCGATGAGAAATTCATATCATGTGATACGTTAATAGCTTCTAGGTGTATCTAAGAATTATACATTAACTTCATACTAATTATACATTAATCTTTTTTATCTATTGAATTTTTGTAATTTTACTATGTACTTACAAACTGAACACATGTTTCCATACGCACACTGCAAATGTAAAAATACAGAGTTGCACAGTTGGTTATATTTTTCATGTGTATGGATGGATACATGTGTTTGTTATTTGTGTATAAACTAAGTTTGTTGGTGGGAACATTTTGGGTAAAAAATATCATATGAAAAACAAAGTTATTAAGGTCAAAGAAATTCACAAATTTAATATAAAATTACCTGTGTAAAAAACCAAATGAAACAATTTATAGCAAAATTAAATTATTTATTTCTTACAAGTGCTTAAACTCCTTGAGCTCGAATACAAACCTCACACCGATTAATCATCAATGTTGTATTATTAATTCTTTCAAGTAATTGTTCGCGAGTGCTTTTATTTCAATACTGTATGCTTGTTATTTTAATTGCCTTCAAAGATAAAAGTTACAAATAAACAGTATTTCAAATTAATTAAAAAAAAAACAATGTATGAATTGATTCTTACAAGTGTCTTTGTTGCTATTCACCCATGGTCGGTATGGTATTGAAATTAACTATTAATAAACAATAATTTAATTTAATAGACAACTTGAACTAAATGCTATGTATTAATTGATCTATCATTCATAAAAAAATACATCTGCATTGAATGTATTTATTTTAACAAGAATTTTACATTAGAAATTAAAAAGAACAAGCACTTATTATCTTAGCTATTGACTACGAGGTATAATTTTACTCCCATGTGATAAAAGAATACGAAATATTAATATAATTTTTCTGAAAAAATATTTTTCTGTGACTTAGCGTTCTGAGGAAGATGCCATTTCCATGGAATTGGATATGTGTAACAATCGAAAATGATCAATTAGTAAATCTTTTTTTCAAAAAAACGGGTAGTTTGTAAGATAGCGAAAAATTAATTTGTAAAAGTGAATTAATCACAGTAAACAATTATCTACATAAAAACTATATTAACACGAATGATGTTTTATAAATAGAATCAAAATTATAAAATTGGTACGACAATTTATTTATTTTGGAAACATTTCTTTAAATTGCTCTCCTGAAAAAATATATTTCTAGACAAGTTCCAACTTATGTTTTCGCCTTCCATATATACCCACAATGGAAATATGTGGAGAAGAAAGACGTTAGGTTATTCAAGAGTGAAAGAATAAAAATTTCCTTGCATACTTCACTTTTGCATCAAAGTACATGAACTCTTTCGAGCCGGGAAAAGAGAAAGGGTGCTAAAATTTTTTAACAATTTTTTTCCCGATTAATCGGACTTTTATCGTAAACAAAATAAAAATAGCAAATTTGTCGGTTACAAGATAAAATATGTTAATTCAGATTTGCCATTAGAAATTTCACATCAATATGATATATCGTGGAAAATCATTGATAATATTCGGGGAAACATAAATATCTTGATTGGGAACATATAATTGGAAGTGGAAAAATTGATTACAATTGAAATTCGCAGAAATAACATTTCTGTTGAGTGTGAAAAATTTTGAAACAGTTAAATGGGCACAACGGTTTTACATCAATCATATCTTGTATCTGGACGTAGTCTCGAATTTTTTCATACACTTTCTTCCAATAACGACCTTTTGAAAAAAAATATTATTCAACCCTATTCTTAAATTCACAATTTTTATATGTTTTCAAATGAAAAAACGCGATTTTTCTGATTTTTGAACCATAATTTTTTTAATAAAATAAAGTTATAAATTTAATCTCATTAGAAAGAGATTAATTACCTTTAAATATATTATCCAAAAGATAGCGCTCTGAGACCATAGTTTCTTTGGAAACATAAAAGGATTCCTAGATCCACGCCCGGCTTGGCTTCAAAGGCTTAAACGAAATCAATTAATGTTTACTCGTTTTTTCCCAAAAATAAATCTTTGGTGTATGATACAAAAGACATCAAAAAAAAATTTTTTTCATACAGCAAAAATTTGTGCTTTCGCAAATCTTATTTTATACTAAGATCAGTATATCATTTTCCCACTGCACAAACACTTTATACAGTTCGAAAAAAAACAAATATTTGTATTCATTGTTTTTATAATGCAAACTGAAACATTGTAACATAATCCCCTGTTTACTGAATAAAAAAAATCTTGAATATCCATTTTTATCACCAGTGACCATTCATATTTTAAAAATCTTGACTCGTTTTTAATGAAATATATTTACATAAATGAATTTTATATAATAAATAATTAAAAGCATTTTACATATAAATAAAATATAAAACCTATTAAAACCATTTTATTCTCCTCGTTCCTATACTAGTTTTTATATAAAAATTACAATTTGCAATTAAAATAGACCATTGACAACGAAATTGTTTCTCGTTATCTCGAAAAAAATTAATGACTAAAACATTCCTAGAATATTAAAAGTACTACAATGTATAGATAATTCAATGAACTTATGTATATAAAATGTAATTATATCAATATCTACTTTAAATTAAAAAAGTAATCAATACTTACAGTCATAAAAAAACAAACAAATAATACTCTTAATAAAAGGATATGTGATATATATATACATTGTATAACACATATAATATGTATATATCAATGTATATATATATACATTGTATAACACAAATTATATGTTATATAAAAATCACAAGTTCGTATAAATTATCTTATTTATAAGAATTTACTACACATAAAAATCAAAGTTCTCATAATATTAACAGAAAAGCATACTTTCAATGTACATAATTTGTTATAAGAAAAAATAATATTTATTTATTTATTAGCTCTTTTATTCTTTCACAATAAATTTAATACCATATATATATATATATATATATATATATATATATATACATATATATACATATATATATATATATATATATATATATATATGTATAAGTATATATGTGTATGTATATATGTATGTATATATATATATATGTATATATAAATATATATATATATATATATATATTATATATATATATATATATATATATATATATATTTATATATATATATATATATAGTGATATAGTAAAACCAAAACTCATTGTTCTTTAAAAATATCATTTAGACAACAAATTGGCAATATTAGTCTACCATTTTAACTTGAGATATTCTTCAAAAGAATCTAGAAGTATTTAAATGTTATTAAAATGTCTTCAATTAAAGTGTAATAATACCTGCAAATTTGTTTATTCATTTATTTGAAAAAGGTCGCATATAAGTTTTTATGATATCGCTACCAGTATATAATGAAGGTATGATATACTCTTTTTTATAATAAAATGCACATAAAATTATATTATGTGTAATTTACAAAAAATTAATATAAAATGAGAAAATTGTAACAAACTGTTGAATTTAGGATACTTTTTTTAAATAAAGAATGCATGTTTACGTAATGCGCACTCTGCATTTTTCTTGAGAAATTCAACTATGCCTCTCTAAACAAAACAAGTCCATATTGTAAGCATATTCACTTATGAATACATCTATGTATGATATATATATATATATATATATATATATATATATATATATATATATATATATATATATAGTGTGTGTGTGTGTACCTACATGTGTGAATTCATATACGTGTAAATATTGAATTGTTAATTGAAATAGTAGACAAATATTAAAAAAATCTTAATCAAAATAAATCTTTTTCTTCGATTTTTTTTAGAAATTGCTATTACAGCAAATATAAAAGATGTTTATTGAAAACCAGTTACTTATATGAGCAGAAAGAACTGTATATTCGTTAATTGTTACACTGTTGATGTATGATAATGAATTCTTACCTTGAAAAACGATCCATCATAGTCACAAAAAGGTCTCGTCAAAATAAAAAAATTAAAAAAACAGTATGCAATAAACAGGATTGAAAGAAAACCCAAAATACACTAGTTGTGATATTCAAAACTCAAACATAACTATATAAATAATAATAATAATGCGTGTGCGTCTTTATAAAGTAATCAAAATAACAGCAGTCTTTTCGACAACTTCGCACTGTGCACAACATGCAACAGGATGAAAAAGAAAATAGACAAAAATCGAACTGAACAAGTGAAACAGCATCGACCGGCGTTAAAATAGGTAGGTATATGTGTGTGAACGAACATAAAATAATTCATTCGATGCGAATTTCGATTTTCGCGATCATGAAACACACACAAACACACATTCATCCGTACAAGACGCAATAGCGTGGCCCCACCATCACACAAATGTTGTGTACGTCGCCCCTCTGCCACACCGGTCAGATAGCAACACATAACATAACCTTGCCATTGAACATGCAATTACCGTGTGCAGCAGTCCTCAACATCAAGAATTCACTTTTGTCATTATCGTCATACACGACACGACGGTACGTATCAGTCCACTATCATAATATGAAAATCGGAATGCAAGCGCAATACACATAAAAATATTTCATACGCACACTTGCATACACAAGCACATGTAAAAACTCAAGCATCTGGCAAAATGCGTCTTGTGCACATCACAACAACCTTCTACATCGTTCATTATGGCAACACTTTTAATAGAAACTAATATGTATGGAAATAAATATAATAAAACAATTACAACCTTAATTCAGTTTACTAATCTAATTAGCCAAAAAAAAAATCAACATCATCGTTCCTGCATGTCCGGAATATTCTATCATTATTATGAACAAAAATTTCGAATTAACTAATAGGTCTGCGTACAATTTCTACTACAAGCAATGATTTCATCTACAATCCCCAACAAAAAGATAACGCATTAGTTTTTTTATAACCAGGGGGCTCTGGCCTCTATTCGTTACGCTCATCGACCCCCGGAGGGGCTAAGCTCGCTCTCCCCTGACAAATAACAGAAATTAACAAATTATACGCACAATCTACGTAAAATGTAAATCGTAAACTTTTTAATGGAAAAATTTATAAAAAAATAACAAGATGAACAAGTGCCAAATATTCAATATATATATATATATATATATATATATATATATATATATATATATATATATGTGTGTGTGTGTATGTGTGTGTGTGTGTCAACCATGCGATTAGTACTCCTTTAATTTCCCACTTTACATACATTTATGTAGATACTTGATTTGTATAGTTCTGTGCGATATTGTAAGAACTATATTTCTTCATTTCAAAGTACAGAAAAAAACAGTTTTTTGTCTAAAATACGAAAACTATCCGTTTAAATAAAAACTGAAACAGTTTTAATGAATTTCACAACAAATAAAAATATATACTTATGTATCCGTTCCACATATATAATAAAGCTGAAATAAGTTTGCAACTTGAATATGTCTCCATATCAGATTTTTTAATTTCAGCTTACTTAAATATCATAACATTTTCGAAAATAAAATTCAAACTTATTAAATAAGTATTTATAAGATTTATAAGTCATGAACTCAAATTAACATTAAATTTTTAAATACCATTCAAACTGACACTATGGAAAATATTACAAAAAAAGGTTCAAGTATATATCTAATTCAAAGATTTGATCGACAAAAAAAAAACTGAGATAGTTTTATTTATGTTTCAAACTATTCGTTTTTTTAGATCAACACTGAAACCTTGATGTCTTATGCTCGACAAGGGTCTAACCTTTAAAAAGCACCGCAGATTTAGCCAATGAACTGTCACATGAAGTTAAATGTGTATCCAGTACTTTGAATTTCAAGTAGGCATGCAAAATATCTATTTAAAGATTAACATGTTATCTATAAAGTAAAATATACTTACAAGATTATATCTTATTGAACATAAAATAATAAACTAATTGACGGATAATTCAATATTTCAATTGTCTTAAAATTAAATTTTCACCTCAGTAATTAAATACATGTGACCTATCAAATAAATCATTTACTAACAATTTTCATAAAAAGGCACTATATAATAATGTTATATATCACAATATAAAAAGAATAGTCTTAATTGAAGCTAAAGACAATCATAATTAAAAATAACTGTTACACTTTTTATCAAAATATAAATATAAACACTTAAGGTGTACAGATATCACCTTGTAATCGTCAGTCCAGTAAAATCCAATTACATTCATTTTATTTTAAAACGTATATTTATTCAATTTGAATTAAAATTTTCAGATTCAATAACTACGGTTATATTAAAATAACTGCTGTACAAAGTTTAACGAATAGCATATGAGTCAAGGACATGTATTTGAGACAACCACTGTGTATGCGATGATTGGTAGTACAATAATTTTCAATTAATTAAATATCTTTTGAATATGACATAATTTAATATCTAAGATGATAAAATACGATTACTCACTCCAACATTTCACAACGACAATGAATAAACAGTATAATTAGGTTAAAACAGATTAAGTAAATAACAGAATAAAGTATAAAAAATATACAGCATGATAAAAATATAAAAGAATTATATACATATTTTATATTAATTCACAATAGCCTTTCAAATAAATAAAGGTATGCAAAAAGCAAATGTATTATAACATTTTTTTTTATACAAACGCATAAAATAACATATTGATATAAATATATATATTTTCTTCAAAACGAAGTATAAATTAATTTTTGCTTATATTCGGGAATGTGAGGGAGTCTATATATATATATATATATATATATATATATACACACATATAGTAAGCAAATATTTAAATAAAAGCTACAGTTACAAAAGTAGTAAATTACTTATTTTTCAGCAAAAAATAAATGTTGTAGACGTTTTTTACATCAATCAAATTTATATTGTCACTAAGGGATATACTCTAATGTTTATTGCAAGTACTATTCTATATACTTAGTAAAAAAAACAGTGATTTATATTAATTCAGTTATCTGAAACACATCCAAACACTTTTGATAACAAATTATGGCGATTTTAAACAAGTTCGACAAACTGACAGATAGTAGTAAAAACAAGTGAAAAATGGGTTCAATTCAAAATATAAACAGATATAACCACAAATTGCTAACATTTAATATTTTCATTATGTTATGAATAGATGAAATAAATATAACTTAGCCATAAAATAAACAACCTTTCAAAATTTACACAAACTTAGGATACGTTTATATACTTTTATTTTTATTTATTAACAATTATTTGTATACATAAAATAAATAATCAAACACATTCATAAAAAATAAATATTTTTCTATCTTTAATTAAATAAGGTAATTTTCTTCGCGATTTTACCTTAGTATCTTCATACATATTCATACATACATACAAACATACACACATACATACAAACACACCCAATTCTCTAATATAATCAATTTCTTTGATTATATTAAAAGCTGCACAATAATTATTACAAAAATTTAAAAACTCACTAAAAATTAA
This sequence comes from Acanthacorydalis orientalis, assembly GCA_034766995.1. Classification (NCBI taxonomy): domain Eukaryota; kingdom Metazoa; phylum Arthropoda; class Insecta; order Megaloptera; family Corydalidae; genus Acanthacorydalis; species Acanthacorydalis orientalis. The sequence continues at coordinate 21,328,219 of CM068318.1, read as the reverse complement.
AAAAAAACAAAACATTTACATACAATTTACTTGGGCTACATTCTAATTTACTTACGTTTATTATTTATTTTCAACACCACTTTCAATACAAATATGTTATTTTTCGTAAATTAATCAACTTTAATCAAGAAACTTCTACATAGTTTTGACAGCTAATATGATTTTAAACAATCTATCATCAGCATCTACAAACATGCCGAACAGTATTTAAAGACAGTTGACAAATACATGGGTTTTATTGACATGGATCAATTAATTCAAAATACTGGTATATAAAAATCATAACACAGTTTTTAGTTTATTTTTTACACAATAATTAAAAATTAAAATTGAAAATATTGTTTGTTACAAAAATAAAAAAATGTACTGTACAATTATCTTACAATACAATACATGTTGACAATCAGTTTTATGTTTTCTTCGACAAGAAAGAATATTATTTTCTTTCAATTAATTCAATTTAATTAAGACGCTTCAAATGCAACTAACAACATACAGACACGATTTTAAACAATCACACATCGACACTAATAAGCATGTAGTACAATAATTGTATACAGTTGAAGAATGAAAAGATTATATGCAGAAGCAACAAATAGTTATATATACATATATATATATATATATATATATATATACATATATATATATATATACAAATTTCATAAAATAAACATTATTTTACTAAAAATGAAACATTTTTTTCAGGTATACACTATATATAATAAATAGTAAGATTCATGTGTGTATAAATACAAGAAACAATTCTATAGCTATTTTATTAATATATATATATATATATATATATATATATATATATATATATATATATATATATATATATATACAAACAGATAGTAGACGGATTTATATATATATATATATAATCAAACAGACAGCAGATTAATACATATCTATGTATAAATTGTCAATAAGACTATGTAATTTATTGCATTTTTATATAGTATTTATATTTATAAATACTGATTATGTCAAGAATCATAAATATAATGTACAGTTTATTTGTATTCCAATGTAATATGTTTATATTTTGCTTCTTTCAATGTATTTCTTTTGATTTTCAAAATGAATCTATTTTGAACTAAATAATAGCAAAATGCATTTAACAACAAATAACACGATATTAAACAATTACATATTGATAATAGTAAACAAACGATTCATACAGATGATTAGAAAAGAACACATTTTATGTGAATACAACACTTAATCATATCAACTAAATGAAATATAAATTAATGCTATAATTATTCAAAGAAAAAAAATAATTAGAAACATTCAATGATGGACTACATTCATTATATATATATATATATATATATATATATATATATATATATATACAAACACAAAATAAATTTAAGAGTGTAGATGAAGACAAAAGTTCAATAATTATTGACTTAAAATTCGAAGAATAAATAATAAAAACGTTTTACAGAAATATTCACAATCAAAACATATATCTTAAAAAACTTATTCGAGACTTTCAAGTTATTATCTTCGACTCCATATAAATTCAGTAGTTTGAAATGATATCTCCTAAATAATATACATACATGTATCGGATTTAATAATATCGGATTTCCTTGAAAAATTTGTTGTATAAACGAACTTTTCATTATGCTTATTACAGTAGAATCGTATTTCATGTTTATTTTATAAAATTCCACATATATATATATATATATATATATATATATATATACACATATTTTATATATATGTATATATATATATATATATATATATAAAATATGTGTATATATATATATATACACATATTTTATATATATATATATATATATATACATATATATATATATATATATATATATATATATATATATATATATATATATATATATATATATATATATATATATATATATATAGATAGATAGATATAAATATATACCCTTAAATTAATATTTATTTTTAAATTTTCACTTTACTAATGGTAGTTTTTTTTAGAAATTTTAGCACCAAGTCTAAAACATGCTTCTCGTTTTGATAGAAATGGCAATCAGCCATCATTCATCGACCACAAAAAGCGATGTAGACAGCGAAGATCAAGGTACACTCTGACATAAATAAAACGGGCAACTTTAACTGCAAAGAGCAATTGTTTTGTCACTTTTCATATTCCTAAATAAATTCTATATTTTTATCGGTCTTGTAAAAATAATTTAAAGAGGATTAACATCATGTGAATAATATTATAACTATGTTCCTTTTATGACTATTAAAATCTGTTGTTTCTCTGCATATCTCGAAAACAGCGTATCAATAAGATGACAGTTGTAAAAACATACCACAATATTCTAAATCTTTATAGTTTTACAATCTATTTCAACTTTTTTCACAGATTAAAGAATGAAAATGATGAACAGTTATCAAATTCAAGGTAATATATGCATCTGTACATATATATATATATATATATATATATATATATATATATATATATATATATATGCGAGTGTGTATAATAGCAAACCCCGAATAGTTGTAGAAGTAAGCTTATTCAATACCACTGAAAAAAGCATTCATATTTAATATCATATACTGGATTTACCAGTTTTAAGCCGGAAACAAAACATCAACCAACTCGAAAATATTCCTCTATTGAGAGCTTCACTGCAATTGAAATCCCGATAAGTATTTTGAAAATGATGCAATACAAAAACAAATGTACTAACATCTTACAAATCCATCTGTACGTTCAAATAAAAGCATAAAACATGTATATGATACGTATGTATGGTGCAATTGTTAAGTATACATGTGTGTGTGTGCATATTTTTAACTGAAGGTATACTATTACGTGTTAAGTACGTAAAACCGCTGGTTGCAAGCAGCAGTTGCAATCAATGTTTTGAACACATGACTTACTTTAGAATGGCGAACACAGTTCTTGTAAAGAAATCAGTTCCGTCACGACAACAGATTTTCATTGCCACGACTGAACGAATGGACGTTTATAATTTTTTTTAATTTGAACTGGTTTATTGAATTTTCAAGTAACCAAAACAATTTGACGAGAATATCGACCGACTCGCTGAGATGTTTATAAGCTCATTCTTTCAGTAGATATTTTAAAACACTGTACTGCATACTTTGAGATTTGCTGTGATGAATTCTTTCAGTAGATATTTTAAAACACTGAATAATTCAAAGACATTTTCTTATTGAAAATAAAAAAATATAAGGATATAAACGATACGATCGTACGAAAAATTAAAAATTTATAAAACTATATAAACCGAAGAATGTATACAAAGTAAATAAAAAGTATTTATAGAACATTAAAAACGATGAATTATTAAGAAAAAATTCCATCGATACCACTTCTATTAAACAATAATTTATTTGATTTTAATTTTATTATATATATATATATATATATATATATATATATATATATATATATATATACTAGGAGGATTCGGCCCTTGCTCGCTTCGCTCATCAACCCCCGGGCTTATTGCGCTCACCAACTTCTCAATTATAAGCCTGTACATGCAACCGAATGAAACAATAAACATATTATTTAAAAAGCATTATGTCTATATAAGTATTATCAGATATATAGCAACGTAATGATTATTTATTTATATATATATATATATATATATATATATATATATGTGTGTGTGTGTGTATATACGTTAGCATGTCTATATAAACATGGCAGTAAATAATTTTTTGTAACCTTTTTTGTAGCTAAATACTATTATATATATATATATATATATATATATATATATATATATATATATATATTGAATTTCAGTTCACTGGGAAATATCAGAATGAAAATACTTTGACTCAATTAAACAACTGCCCTAATTATTCGAGGTTTGAAGTAAAGATTTAAAAAGGCATAAAAAAATACAGAATCACATTTATTGAAATTATTTATTGGCCATTAGAAATATTATTAATTCATTTTAAAACAAACGGTATACAGCAGAGAAAAATGCACAAAAAAAGAATTATATTTACAAGGTGTATGTAATTCTTAACCGTTAACGCTGTTGAAGGAATTTTATGACCGTACCCTGCTACATTCCTGTCGATTGATTGTAAAGAAACAAGACAACACAAATTTCGAATGCAAACATAGAAATAACTTCATTGTCTTCCTATATGAAGTAATGCATTAACCCAGCAATAAATTTCCTGGCATTCTATTTTGTCTCTAACTCAAACATAGATGTACCATTTTCACAACTTCCAAGATCTTATTTTTGTGGTGTTTTGCTGTACATTGTTCAATAATTGCGCTGTTATAATCTTTATTTTCATTAAAGTCTATTGTCAGTCATGCAAACTTCATATCCCCGACATGTTCTACTTCCAGAATATAATTTGGTAATTAAATTAGAAACATTTCCCATATTTTACCACTTGTTTTATTCACATTTATCTAATATTTTCTTTTTATTTATGTACACCAGTTATATTTCATCTGGTTATTTTAGGAATTTTTCAACTCTCTCGACATCTTGCAACAGATGTTATATGTACTTTAACTATTTATATTTATTTAAAAAAAAAATTAAATAAAAACGAAAAATAAATAAAATTACACCGAATCTATAATTTAAATATATTTTATTTTACACTATGATATTATTTTTGTTATATTTAGAGCAACAAATATTTTGATAAAATCTCATATTGATTGGCACAACTGAAAGTCAATTGGAATCTCAATTGAAAACGCATCGCATTAACAAATAAATAATAATAATAAACAGTTAATTAAAAATAATTAAAGCACAATTACTAAATATCCAGAAAACAATAAATACGAATGATTGAATTCGAAAAAAAAGTATGTGCTGAAAACAAGCATAGATCATTAAGAGACCATGACATTTACTTATTTTTATATCAATCATAAAACGAGTATATTTAATAGTCCACTAATTAATTTTACTTATAAAACTGGTAAAATTTATACCGGGCATATTTTTTTGAATGCAAACAACATATATACGACTTCTTCATAAACATCGATTATAAGTTTATCGCGCCCAGTGCCACATGGCAAATAAATGTCCGTATCGTTTGTTGCAAGAATTAAAATGTAATCTAATGTACATGCAACGTTATAAACGTGTATGTAAATAATATCTTTATTACATTTTCGCAAATATAATAAATTCTGATTTCCTTAACATCGTAAAACATTACCATTTTAAAGCAATGCAGTTATAACGGTTAACGTTTTGAAAATGATTAAGAATTCGGTACAAGAAATCATTTTTAATAATCGAAGAAAACATGGACACCACATAAAGCCCCACTTAAACAACTTTGATGACTGGAAGCGATTTTAAAATAGTTTCATTCTATAAAAAATATTTTTCTGTGACAATAATAATATAAATGTGTAAATTTATACACCCGTAAAACATAGAGATTGTTTCTAAATATTTTTTTCTCAAAACCTTATAGTACAACACTAAGTAAATTCACTTTTGCACGCGAATTAAAATCCTGCACACTACAAAAGTTAATTTATTAAAATGTTAAATAATAGTACATTGCTTGGTATAATAAACACATGTGTATCTCAACGCAAATTCCATGGAATTCTCTGTTTATTTCCCTGGAAATGAAGGCAATACCAGCGAAATTTGCATTGATGTATCAAAATAGACAATATAATCACAATTATACTTTTTTTTGCTATAGCTTAATCATTTCATAAAGAATTTTTCGAACTCGCTCTCCACTCACACACCCTAATGCAACATTTGTATAATCAAAATGTTCAGTATGTGATTATTGTTCATTTTGATAATGGCCTATGCGCATTTCGATGATGATACTATCATCTTAAGAGCACAAAAGTAGAAATAAATCTCACATCGATAATAATTTTATCTCACACAAATCATAAAAATTATTTCTGTATTTTAACGATTAGAAGTTGATAAACACATCATTATCAAAGTCAAAAACAAACATGTCTTATTCATTTCCTACTGAATAATACCAGGAATAGTAGAATACAAAAAAACTTTTGTCGTTTTTGTTAACGAACGAATATTAATGCACACAAAAAATATGTACAAAATATATGGGAAACTTCTATTTTCAATCATTCGATTACTTTGAAAAAGTTACAAGCGAATGTACATTTAATACATAAATACATTAACTGTATTGAAAGCCTTGAATAATTACCAATTAAAATATTACATGTTCATAATTTTTTACGGCGAAAACATTTCAAAATGTTTAAAATTCATAAATAAAAATATGGAAAATATTATAGGCACATACATAAAAATACTTTAAAAAATACAACTAGCAAATTGCAGTATTTATAAAATTCGATAAATTTTATTATATTTTCAACCTCCAATCAATCAATATTACAACAATAATGATAATATTTTTGTACCACATGCAAGTAAAATGTTATTTTTACTCAATTCTATCAAAAATTGATTCTTTCCGACAATAAATCGAAAACTAATGACCTTATTTATCGACGGGCCCTTAAACTCTAAATAACCAACCATCAGACAACGAATTTAAAATGTTTCTCAATTTTGTTTCAAATAAATACAACATATGTTTAAAAATATGAAACATAAATAAAATTAATATTCAAATACAGGTGAGTGCACACATACACACACACATTTATTTATATATATTTATATATATATATATATATATATATATATATATAATGTTCAAAATATCGACTTTTTGAATTGATAACTTAAGCCTTTGGCATGAAAAAATATTTTTTTTAGATTTGAAATATATTCATATATTCAAAAACATGTTGATTTTTATCAGTCGAAATCGAATCAATCATAACTATCTAAACAAAATTTGATACAATACAAATATATATTTCTTTCGTAAAAAGATTCGTTTAATTTAATTATAAAAAGAGCCGTGTAATTTTGTTTAAATATGATATTACAGGTTGATAATGTGTTTTTAAGGACAGTAATCTTCAACTCAAAAGTATAAAAGTTTAACATTTGCTGAAATTTAAAATTATAAATATTTATATAAGAAAAACACAAGTTTTTTCTCAATAAAGTATGCCTATCAGTCAATCTAGTTATATTACATTTAATACCATTTCTAAATCAAAGTTTTGTTATTGAAATAATACTCATTTATAAGAAAGAGAGCTTAATTTTAATTAAGTCTACTATTATTAAAAAACAAAATAGTTATACATTATCTGATAAATAAAAAAATATTTAAATACAATCAAAACTTATATCTTTCCTATAATTATTTAAACTATTTTATTAAACTAAGAAAATAAACAAAACCGAAAAAGTATTGTTTTACTTTTCTTTGCATTTCTATCATTATTATAAACAATTGTTGTTAAACATTGTCTTATTATGTCTTATTCGTGTGGTCAAAGTAAAACATAATGCAACTTTATCACTGAATGTTTTCTTAACTATTCCAAACTAATGTTCACTCTAAAAAAATCTGATCATTTGAAAACATTAATTTCTTCTTAAATAGTACCTTAAGATGAAACAAAATATTTTGTGAACTGTATTTGAATATTTAAAAAAATGTAAAAACAAATTACTAAGATTTTCAAATTTTATAAAAATCATTATTAGTTAGATTTCATTCTTAACAGATTAAATACCGTGGACTTTTCAGCAATCTGGTAAAAAGGTACAAAAATTCAACCAGTATCGAAGTCCTACATTTTTCAATATTTAATGGCTATATTTTTCTGATAACGACGAATTACAATTAACTGTTTTTACTTTTACTCTAATTTTTAAAATCAGCCAAACTCGTGAATTAATAACCATTTTAGACAGTCAGATGTTATTCTTATTGTGTTAATCTGAACTTTTTATACATTTCATTTATACATAAATATTTAATGGTTTTTTATCAAAGTGTTCAATAAGTATCCGTAAGAAATTAAAATATATAACTGCCAAACTAAAAAAACTAAAAACAATAATATAAAAATGTTTAGAAAATCATTGAACTTCATTGAAATACTGCATCATTATAAATGAAAATGATTTTGGAGTAAAATGATTAAAACGACATAAGAAATACACAAACAGAAATGAAATAACAGAAATTAGATTAAGAATTTTACTATAAAAATGAAAAAAAAAAGAAAAACGACGAATCAATTTGTCTGCTACACAAATCAAAAGAAAATACAGAGAATTTAATCATGAAATGTAAATTGCTAGAGTAATTAAGAAATTAATACGCAATTGATAAAAAAACCTTATACGCAGAAGAAAAACACGATAAATTGGAAAAAGTCTCCACATACATAAGGAAAATTATTTTGAGAATAACATTGTTACATAAAAAAGACCTTATGAACGAAAATAATATTAATAGAGAAAAAAAAACTAAAAAATGTAAGAGGTCAATTTTTAAGCTGTAAAATCAGACATATATAATTTTGAATATTAATATATATATATATATATATATATATATATATAATATTGAAATATAATATAGCTAATCCTTCCTTGTAATAAATGTATAATATTGTAAATTGAAAAAAATATGTAACAACTAAGTGGGAATGTCTTGTTTTTAACATCCTTTATTAAAATAAAAAAATCCCAGTATTGAAATTCGTTCCATGACTAGGAAAGAAACTGAAATGAATTTATCAACTTGTAAATGTTTAATTTCAGTACCGAGAGAAATTCTTATTTTTCACTTCGTACATACCAGTTGAACATTTGAACAAAACTATTTAATATTTTTTGAAACATTACAAACGAATTAAAATGTTAATTGTTTATATGTACCGTTGCTAAACAACAGGCTAATATCTTTGTTAGAAAACAACGTTGATTTTTAACAAGGTCTCGTATACCAAAGCGGGAACAGTTTTAAAGTGAATATAAATTATAATGTCTAAGAGAATATCAAATAAAAAATAATTATAAAAAAATTATTTATACACAATAAGCAATTATTGGATGTTTTGACAAATAAAATTTTCTAGCTTTTCGGGTATTAATTGATTTGTAAAAATGATTTCAACAGCAATGGCGGACTATAATCGTAAAAGTAATCGAAGTCAAGATATTCGTATTATTTATAGCAATTATTTGGATTTCAACATAAATATTCGCGAAAAAATCTAGACAATGTAGTTCCACCTTATCATACTGATAATAAAGTTATATTTTTTTTATATTTATATACTTCTATTCTTACACATACACAGGTGTGCATAAGAAATCTTGTGAGTCTCGGAGATTTGATCCATGATTAATTTGATTAACATGCACAAATTCGATTTTCGATCCAGCCACTCCTGCAATCTCATATTAATCATTTTGGAAAACCGGTTTTCTCTTTTAGCATTGAAATATCTTTGTTGCTTAAAAAGTACAAAGGAAACATATAAAGCAGTTTATAGAAGTACTAAACTCTTTTAAGCCTCTTTAAGCCGAAAACTGTTTGTAAAAAGGTTTGCCTGTATGTGAATTTTTATTTTTTCTAAATGTTCACATTTTACTTTATCGATATAGGTAATCCTGGAACCAATACTTTTAGTTTGGAGACGTATGATTTATATTATTCTTTACGATATAATGTTTATATCCCGCTGTTATACTTAGTCTTGTTTTAATTTTTAAATAATTTTTGGTTCGACGCTAAAAACTTTAAATTGTTCCTTTAACTAATTCCATTATGGATCTTTTTAGATTCTTTTCAAACACGACATGCTTCGTATTATCAACGATGTTCGAATCATCGAACCTTTACTGTATTTAAATTTTAAAAAAATGTAATTAAAAAAAATACTAATTAATTTTTACAACTTATGATATTTATTTTGAAAGTGTACAAAAAAATATGGAATATAAAAAGCCATGATTTGTGCCAAATGTGTTTAGTACATAATTGGTTGACTATTTTGGCTTCAAAAGGGAGCGTCGACAATTAAAGTCATTAACGCCCAATACATAATCCGATATGTATGTATATAAATAATTCGATACAAAGGCACCTGGAGATTTAACATTTAAAAACTGAAAAATCCGTACACAAAACCACACACATTTAAGTGCATGAAAACGAGTTTTTTTTCTAAAAAAAAAAAACGACACGTGGTATGTTACAATTCCACGTGTACCGTTATTTTAAATTTCGTCCATCTTTGCGATATACACATATTCGAATCGTATGCTTTGGGCATATATAAATTCATATGTGCGAAATTATGTATGTGAAATGTTCTGGAGAGTTGAGTATAAATGAGATTATTGATCGCATGACGCGAGGCCGCGGGCGCTGGGGCCAGCACCGGGTTTCATGATCAAGGTCGGCGTTAGAAACAACGCGTGCGCATAACGACCATTGGAGCTAAACGGCATTAAACACCACAAATCGATGGATGATGTTGACAACGGATGGATGCTACTGGAGCTTTTCCTCTATACACATAGGAAACGTTCATACACACACACACACACATACTCAGGCACACTTGCAGATGTTACATATATATTTAACACATACTTATAAAAACTTGGTTTTCATAAAACGCTACAATTGCTTTCAAGAAAAATAAACTTAATGCGATGAACATTATATAAAACAACCATTTCTTATGCATGTATTATTGTTAAAAATTACGTGTATATCATATAGAAACACATACAATAACTGAATAAATACATTAAGAAAACACAATGAAAATATCAAAAAATTAAATTTAAGGGGCGAACCTCACTGAATGAATACCATACGAGGTAGATGAAGAGTGAGTCATGAGTTTAAATTTGAGTGTAAACTGGTATAAACTATGTGTCATCTTTAGTTGAAAATCGATTGTTTCGTATATTTAGTAAACAACGACACTAACAGCATTTTATAACCATTTAACTAAAAATGATGATTTAAATTTAAAAAAATCTATTATATATTTTAAACAAGAATCATAAAAAATCTATAAACATATAAAGAAGTTGCAAAAATATACAACAGTCATTCAAAGGATTGATTGCATATTTTTAGGAGAAACAGATACTATTTAAATATCTAAAAAAATAATAATTTGTCAGTTTTTACTGGATCAATTATTTTTTTCAATTTAGAATTTCGCAATAATAATAATCTATATATAGAGAGTCAGAGAGAGTGCATGATTGTAATATATAATTAAAGATAATGAATAAAACCAGCAAATGTAAATAAATCTCTTTATTTCAAACCATGTTCAAATTGTGATATTTTCAAAACATAGATGACTACTGTAAACTACGGACTTATAAACAGGCGAATAGAGGTCTTTATTAATGCTTAATTTTTAAAACTTTTAATAGAAAAATATCTTTATTTTCTACAAATTCCATAGTTACATATTTTACCTAACACATCGTACTTTTGAACTTCCACATAACATAATCACGTGGGATAAATCTGGTAATCGAAAAGACAACTCGATTGTTCCATGATATCTCCATTCATATAGACAACATTGAATATACGTATTCACAATCGTTATGTCCATAATAAGGTAGAACACCAGAACACTATCTGTTGCTAAATTAAATTTATGAAACCTGAATGAGTTTAACGTTCAAAAAACATTAAACTCCCGCAAAAGATAAAAATAATTTGCAGTGAGAACAGTCTCTTCATTACAAAGGTGTCTACAATTCCACGCGGCTAAATTTCAAACAAATTGTATTCCAAAAACATTTAATTCCTGTTGTACGATCTAGGATAAGTTTTATCACTTCGATGAACATAATTACGTCGTTTGATATTCACATTTGTTGTGAGAGTGACTTCATCTTTTCATAAGGTGTCATTTATTACTCTATTCGGATTTATTTCCATAAACTCGCGAAATTCGATCTCAGAACAGTCTTAATTAGCGTTTGTAACAGTTTTGGACGGAATGATGTTCATGCCTTACAGTAAATTGATTTGTGTCGCTTCTCATAGAATATATTTTTATTAAATCATATTGAAATACAGCTAATACTGACATTATATTATTTAAATATTAATATAAAAAATGTTCACATCTTATTACAGATCAATATATTAGGTATAAAAATTAAGTCTGTGCCTTTAAATTGAATCAATCATAACTCTGTTTTAAATTAAAATATTTTCTCGTCGTTTCAGGATTTTGAAATCCTAATCCTGACATTTAAAAACATTCTATATCTTAGCCAAGCAGTTGGTATAACCTCGCAAAATAATAGTAAACACGATGGCGTCCGAAAAACAGCATATTAGACATTGCATACTTTTCGCTTTCCAGTTGAAAAAAATACTGCCAAAGCCACGGAAATTATTTGTTCAGCTTTGAGATAAGGTGTTGTGATGCACAAAACATGTAAAAAATGCCAAAACAGTGAAAGAGGTCCGAAAATGCATTACGACTTCATCGACTCAAAGCAGCCATATTTTTTTCAACAAGTGATTCGTCAGTTATCCGGCAGATAAAACAAAGTTATACAAAATAATGGGAGATATTTTGAGAATTGAAATTTAGTCCATTTTTCCGTAAATATTCATTTTCTATAAAAAAGACCGAATTATTTTATACACCTAATATTATAAGTCTAATGAAATGTTATCTGTGTCTCATGGTATAATGCACTTTTAGGTACATTTTTTCACTTATCTTTTTAATTGTCACTTCTATGTGTTTTGCTAGATTTTGAATTTTAGTCTTATCCTCAGTTGTTAATACCCTTCAATATTTATTAATAATCATTTCTATAGGGTTTGGAATACATTTTCTAATCTCGAATGTTTCTTTTCAAAATAAAATAAGATCATGGTTATGCTCATTTTTATTACAAAGCAGACATTTATTTCCTTTATCTATTTTCTTTTTTCTGTTAATCCAAAACCATGAATCTGTTTTAAAGTTGACTAGTTAATGCCTTTGTTTTTTACCTAACACAAGAATGTAACTTGCACCATGTTTGTTATAATTTAACTGATTGTAAATGTTTGCTGTTATTTTGCTCAAAACTGTTAATGAACAGTTTCGTATTGTTTTGCTTCGATTATTTTCTTATACTATTTTTGTTGTGTAATATTTCATTACTTTCATAATTGACTACTTCCTCCTTAATGAAATATTTTACTGTCTTATATACTTATGTAATTCCCTGGACTTGTATTTTTAAATAATACTTTTAAAAAAAAAATGCTTACTATTTATTATTTAAATGCATGCATTTTTACTATTTCATTTAGTTTAGATTGCTTGGTTTTAATTAGGAGAAATCTTTACGAGAAATTAGAAAATTAATATACAGAACACATATTACACTCTAAAAAAACATAACAAATTTAGATATGAATGAAAATTAAAAAGAACCGAGTGGCTAAAATGGGAAAAAATATCATCACATGATGAACATAAACCCTTTTTATTATGAAAATAACAGTTAATCGTTAACAGAATGTATCTGTGGTACGAAAAGGGTTACACCAACGATTAATAAGTGAACGAAAATCATTCGTAGTGTATTTGAATCACTTAGTAAAATTGTATTAAAATATTCCTATCGAACCAAAGACAAAGCAACCCTTAAAATTCGAAAATGTACATATAATCACAATAAAAAAATTGAAATTTGAAATATTACGTTATTTATTTAAAAGAGAAAAAATATTTAACAATTTGTAAACATTATTGATATTTTAGAAATACGTCTGGGGTATAAATTAAAGTCCGAGATGAAACTCGACAATATTAATAAATACTTAATAACCATATTATATTGAACATTTAAAACCCGATCAAAAAACAAAAAATTAAATTTTATTTTATACATAAAATGGTCTCAAAATAAATATATATTAAAAAATGTACAGAAAAAATATCAACGAAAATACTAACCTGGAGATTAACTATACTTTACTTTTTAACTATAAAAACAAATAATTCGCATTGAAATAGATTTTTTTATGAAAATCTAAATTCTTTATACGTTTTTATAAAAAAAAAATATTAACTGCGCTAACTTTAAAATGCAATATCTGCACATATACTAGAAACGATAAATTAAGAATACAAAAACAAAAGTATTCAGTTTATTATTCATTTTTTTAAGTCTTCGATATGAAACTCTCTCTCTCAAAATAAAAAACAGTTATTTCTAAATTAAAATTATCTTAGAGTTTTACTTAAGATTTGAAAATTAATATAGATGCCTTTAACATTTTAACAAAATTTAAATAGTTGTAAGATTAAGTTAAAATGCGAGTAAATTATATTTCGATACGCAAGACAACAAATAAAGATTTTTGAAAATAAAAAAAAATCACCAAAAAGAACTTTCATGCCACAGCTTTTTTTTAAATAATTTTAGATGAAATGTAAATCTTAACTTTGATATAACGGTAAACTGTTAACGGAAAAGAAAAGAAAAATTCGATTTTTTTGCAAAATTATTATTTTTAGGTGTTTCTTCTTTACAATGTCATTACATAGTTCAGACACCTGCTATCGAACACATTAGATAATATTTGAACTGATTATTAATTTAATTTCAATTAACTAAACTGATTGTTTAAGGGGACTGGCACTATCATTAATCGCAACAATGATTTATAATGAAACAATAACAATAATCGATTTATGTCAACAATAGTAAATGGTAATGACTAATTACTACCAAATCAAAAAGATTCGTTCTAAAATATTCATAATAAATTAATTATTTAATATATGTAAAATTTTTTTACAAAATCAATGTCAGTCGTTTCGCGCAAAAAGTATGTTTAATGCAACTTATTTTAAAAATAACTTATTTTAAAGCTATTGGGTACGCATTTGTTTTTTAAAAATATGTCAAAAATTGTGTTTTATAAAAATCATAAATAGAATAGTACACATTTCTCTAACAAAGACGAATTTTAAATTACAGAAGAATCATTTTACACGGTACACAATCAAATTTTATTGAAGAAGCTTTAATTTCTTTAATATAAAATTTCATGTACTTGTTACCGAAACATAAATTATTTTGCACTACCATAACCAAGTTTCCCAAACATGAAATATAAAATAAACACAAAATAATGATTATATAATGTGTTCAATGACACATGAATCAGAAACAAGCTATTTTTCTGTTCTTAAACTGAAAACTAAAACTTAAAAAATTGTACATTACATACTTTAATAACAAATGGAAAATTAATCAATAAACTTTAACGGACATATCTTGTAATCCGCGTAATGATTGCTAACTGAATCTATCTGAACGTCATGATAAAAGCTATTAGGACTTATTTGTATAAACGAACAGTTTAAGGTGAAATATTCATATATTTAATTATAATTTACGAGCAATATTTGCAAGATAAAAATATATTATACTTTTATAACAGATTTAAACAAGTACAGTTATTATAAGAACGATACATATGTAAGTTTTGTACACACAATATTGCAAAATAATTTTACTTGACGGAAACAATGAAAATAATGGACAATTTTAAATTAGCCAATAATTAATGAAACTAATTACACCGGCAATTTAACATAACCTTAATAAAACATACGTTGCATTAATAAACAAATGTTTATGTAATTTAAACTCACCTCTGTCGAACTTTTTTCCTTCAGGATCAATATCTTTAACGTTGAAAATATCCTCAAACAAAACACCAGCCATAATTTATAAAAACTTTAAAATTTATTGACAGAAATACCACGCTGTTTTAAACAGTTTGACAATATACAATTTTGTGAAAGAAGTGACAACTGTAAGAATAAAATAACTCTAGAGTGAACCAGGTAAATTGTGTTACATTGTCCTCGCCAAAGTATAAAATAATCTGTTTATTGTTTTTACATTTTAAACACAATTAAATTCGACATTTAAATCCTGTACAATCTTTTAAAAGTGGGTGAAAAATTATAGTGAATATTTCCTTATGTTTGTCATTCCTAACACAAATGTCTGTTCTGTGGAGAGTTTGTTTAAGCCAGGTGTCAAAACAATGTAACCTATTATTTAAATCTTTATTATTTCAGTAAGTATTTTATAAAAATGGCAACTTTGCCTCCTAGAAAAAATCCAACGCCAACAAAAATATCAAAACAATATTTAACTCCACTTCAAATTTTATTACATATGGGTTTTCCTAAGCACAGAGCGTGAGTTTTAATTAAAATCACGTTATTGGTTCGAAAATTCTGTAAGATATTTGTTAAATTCGAAAATATTTTAGTGAAAAAGCATTAGCAGCAACTGGAAATCGTGGTGTGCAATTAGCGTCAGATTGGTTATTAGCTCATGTTAATGATCCAACGTTGGATGATAATTCTCCTAGAGAATATATTTTATATGCTTGCCCGACTGGCCCATTTTTGGAACAATTACAGGGTTTTTGGGATAAATCATTAGCTTTGTGTGGTTGGAATGGTGCGCACAATTTTTTACCTCACATCACTTTGGTATCTTTTTTTAAGGTAAATTATAATTTTAAGTAAATAATTCTTCATAAAAAGAAATTATCCTACTCTTTAGGCTCCTGATGAAAATGCAATGCAATTGGGTCAAACACTTAAACAGATAATGGAACGACCAGGAGCAACACTAAATGAACCTCTTAAATTAGAAACTTATACATCTCCTAATTTCATGGGCTTCTTTGTATCTGAAGAACACGCAGATATTTTAAAAAGAATAGCTATGCAATATGTTAAAGAAGTTTCTAATGCAAGTATGTTATTTGTATAATTTAGATATACATGAATTTTTTTTTTAATAATAATTTCAACCCATATCAATAATTATGGAAATAGGTGATTCAAATGTGTTTTTTTTTTTAACAAAATTTAACATTCCTATCTATAATATCCACAAGCAGAATTTACATTACTGACGGTTACATCGGATTCCTTTCAGTAATCAATGATACGTATGAACAACTGGATGCTCTGACAGCCTGTTTTCCGTGGTGTACCACAACCACGGCTCGTTGTATACCCCGTGGCAACAGATGTAAGCAGCCTAAATACAGTGTATATATATTGGTCATATAATTGTTTTACTTACTGTTTTTTTTATGGAAAACTGACCTACATCCTCTTAATCCTGTTTCCATAATCTGCTTAATATGAAGCAGTCTGGCTGGATTCCCTTTAATTCAATACAAAAAAAAATGTGTCGGTTGTAATAATTGTTATTGCTGCTTGTGTTGCATGATAACAAATTGATGTTTGTTGTTACATCTTAAAAGTTATATATATATAATATTTAATTCCAGTATTTGGTTTCAATGAATGCGTATAAAAACCTGAAATATTTTGCATGGCAACAAATTTAAATATTTTGCTGTTATAAATTTGCGGTGTTTTTTTCCTTAATATATTCAATCAAGAGATTCCTCAATTAGGAATGAGCTATAGATATATAAGTAGAAAAATCTGTAAAAAAGTTAGAAAGGCTTAATAGGTTTTTAATTCTTTTGTAATTTATTAATTATAGAAATAAATTAAATCCTAATATTTATGCATATGTATTTACATGTATAATTACATTATTTCAAAAAAATGATTATAAAAGTTTGTATAAAATTAAAAAAATAATGATACTTAACAATTTTATTCATAATTTTTGTATATAAACAACTTTTAGATTTATTGATTCTTAAACTATTTTTCTCTTGTTCATTTTTTAAAAATAGGAAGTTTAGCATATGATTATTTTTATGCATGTATTAAGAATGTGAATAAATATAGTTATGAGTGTATTTAACACAAAAATGTATTTTATAAACTACAACAAAACATTTAATAAGATTGTATATATCGTGAAAAATCAAATCTCTAAATATTGTCTTTCAAAAGTTACTCTTTAAATTTTGAAAATATATGTCTGATTAAAGAGTACCTGAAATGTGTATTTTATAAAATTTATATTCGGGCAATAACACATTAATCACTAATAAAGAGATCAATATAAATATACTATATAATAAGTTAATAAGCTTAATGATTATTGAAAGTATACGTTTATAACACCTGAATATATTTATAAATACATGTATATATGTATGTGCGTATAAATAAATAAATATATATATATATATTAATAATGAATATTAAACAAATAAGTAATTGAAATGAGCTCTAATTTAATTTTTTTATATGACAATGTAATTTTTTTTGAAAATTCTTTAATTGTTAATATAGACCTTAAAATTTCAGAAATTTATAATTAATAATTTTTTTTGTTATAAAAAGTGTTTATAATTTAGTGTTATATTTTTCAGCAATAATACTAGAACCTCATGTGAAGTCGCTACATTTGACATTAGCTTATCAATTTCCTGGTTCACAATTCTCTACTTTGAAAAGTTTAGTAGATGAATTAGATCCAATGGCAGATGCTTCCTGGGAATTGAGATTGTATTCAAGAGATATAAGAATGTCAGGAAAACAAGTGCATAAAGTTTTATATTCTCATATGCCACGAGAATCAGATGAATTAGAATTACGTACAGGAGATTATATATATATCAGTGGCGAAGCTCTTACTGCATCACCTGATGGATGGGTTGAAGGGACTTCATGGTTAACAGGAGCTGTTGGATTTTTACCAGAAAGTTACACTGAAAGAACAGCAGAGTCTGATGCATGGACCTTACATAAACAAGTACCACTGTGTAGTTATGAATCGACTAGAACACGAAATTCAGATTTGCCAGGTAAATTAAAAAGTGTTGTGTTTGTATTTACGCAGTACTATATACACTGTTTTGTCGTAAATATAAAAGTGTATTTTATTGTATCAGTATTTCTCACAAGTTCAAAGATCAATTTTATTGGTATTTAAATGAGTCATGTTTGAAATTAGGTTATCTTATCATAACAAGAAACATTTATTTTAAGAGTTGATACTTGTAAAACAGTTTGCATTAATTTAATCATAATTTTCTTTTTAAAACTTTAATATTAATTTGAATGCATCTGTTCATATTAATAAACATTTATATCTTCTAGAAACTTAATTTTTGACAAAAATTTATTTTAATTTATCCAGGTATGGACTGTGTGGATTCTAAACAAGATTTGAATGAAACACGGCAAAAAGACTCACCAACTTTATCTGATGCTGCTGCTTCTGAAACTTCACTTAATGAAGTATACATGTATGGAAGCATGAAAAGTGAGACAACTGCATCAAATTCACCAAGAAAAGAAATGAAAAAGAAAGGGCCACGACAAATTTATGTACTGCGGCATGGAGAGAGAGTTGACTTTACGTTTGGAACATGGATTCCTTACTGTTTTGATGAAAGTGGAACATATGTTCGAAAAGATTTAAATATGCCAAAAACAGTACCTGTAAGAAAGGCTGGTCCACAAGGATTTCTCAAAGATTGCCCATTAACTAATGTAGGATTATTGCAAGCATCACTTGTCGGTGAAGCTCTAAAAGATGCTGGTATTACTGTTGATCATGTTTTCTGTTCACCATCCCTCCGCTGTGTCCAAACGTGTATGTCTTTGTTACAAGGTATTGTAATTAATATTATTTATTTAAAAAATAAAATGGTATTGAAATTAATATATATATATATATATATATATATATATATATATATTATGCACTGAATGTAATAGTAAATCAATATAAGAAATTCCAATTTGCATTTCTTACAAACATTCACATTTAGTATCATTCTTAAAATATTTCTGCTGAATAAGTTTCTTAATAGGAACATGTTTTAGGAATGAAAGATATAAAACCAATATCAATTGAACCAGGTTTATTTGAATGGTTAGCTTGGTATCCTGATTTACTTCCTGATTGGCTTACTGTCGATGAACTAATAGAATCTGGCTTTAGTATTAATAAAAATTATACACCATTTATGACTGTCTGTGAACTACAAAATAGTAGGGAAACATGTGAAGAGTTTTATATAAGAAGTTCAAATGTAACACAGAATTCTATCGAAACTACAGCTGATGTAGGTTAGTATAGTTTGTCACTTTTGTTTTGTGGATTTTTCATTGTTTACGATATTTATTGTAGTCAATTATAAATGACTGAAAATAAGGTATATATGAATTTCCCAATTTAATGCTCATTTTTGTTCTTAAATAACACAATTAAGTAAGCAAAACGTCTATATTCAAGAAATTAAATTAAAAACATAAATAACAAAATATCTTTATTGTAGGTGGGAACATTTTATTAGTAGGACATGCAGCGACACTTGATGTATGTACAAGACAATTAATTGGAGGACCACCTCGTTCTGCACAAGAAATGACTAGATTGGTACAAAAAGTACCTTACTGCAGTTTGACTGTTTTGCAAGAAAAAAATGATCAATGGGAAATTATTGAACCACCTTGCCCTCCTATAACACATTCTAACAATCAACGTTTCGACTGGAAAGTTCTTTTATCTTAAGATAGTACTGAATATGCATAAAGATTCGATATTATTTTTGGTACTAGTGCTTCAGAATATTTGTTGTGATCTACGAGATTCAAATTAAAATGTATGCATGTATGTATATATATACATATATATAATATGCACATACATTTATATAGATAGTGAACCACCCACCAGTGTGCATAAAATGTATTAGATATCTTTTATTTATTTTTTAATTCTACAATATTGGAGTGCAAAGCATTTTCTGTAATTAATAGTTTATTTGTATTGAAATTTAGTATCTAATAAAAATTGTTTTATTTCCATTATACATTCTGTTATCAGAGTTAATTATTTATATAAAAATCTATTTACAAGCTCTGATCTTTTAATTAAGTCTGTTTTTCTGTACTGTGATTTATTATTTCAAAGTATATGTCAGTTATATATTAAATGTTTTATTTGTAATTTAAATATAATTCATTAAACTACTTGCTTTATAAATATTTTTTATTTATTGATGAACCATATACTTTTCTAAGTTGAGAATATTTTTCACAAATCAATTTGTGAAAAATATTTTTAAAATTTAATTAATTTAATAAAATAGACTTTTAGTGAAAGATTAATTATATAATATTTATATATACATATATTTCATTTTTAAAAAAAACATATCTACAGACCAATTCAATCAAAGAACTTTTTTATAAAATCATTACAAAAATGTATAAAAAATATAGAATTTATTTAACATGACCTCCTTCTTTCAATTTGGCTACAAGAGAATCAACATCAGGCAATATAACACCTGCTTGACGTGTTGGTGGTTCTTCAACAGATAATATTTCTATATGCGGTGTTGTATCCACTCCTAAATCTTTAGGTGTTAGTTTTTTAATAGGCTTCTTTTTAGCTTTCTATAAAAAATACATAAATGTTCAAAAATTACTTAAAATTATTTCTATGTATCAGATATAAAAATGTATTAAAAAAATAGATAGGTAAAAAAAAGGAAATAATAATAATTTACTACTATAAAAGTCATTTAATTTACAAATATTATCATTAAATTTTCACTTACCATAATGTTGGGTAAGGTTGCATAACGTGGTTCATTAAGTCGTAAATCAGCACTTATTACACAAGGAATTTTACATTTAATTGTTTCCAGGCCGCCATCAATTTCTCGTACGATTGTTAAATTATCACCAGTTTTTTCTATCTTCAAATAATAAACAAGAAATATAATTAAAAACTTAAATTATACAAATGAAGAACATAATAATTTATTTTTACTTCAAAGTAGCTCAGCAAAAAATATAATTTATGGCATTAAAAAATAATTTTATTATAATTTAATCTTTGAAAAAATTTAAAAGTATACTAAAACTTTAAATTTTTAAATATAATGATAAGATATTAAAAACATATAAAAGTTATTTTCACAATTATACATTGATTATTCAATACTAACAAGGAATTGTATTTTACTCCTTGCTTGGTACTTACTTAACCTAGCATTAATTATTACACACCTTTGAAGCAAATGTACCCTGTGGCCAATCCAAAAATGCTGCAGTCATTTGAGCTGTTTGATTTGAATCATCATCAATAGCCTGAAAAAAAATTATGTAAACATGTATGTGTGTGTATATATATATATATATTCAATCGATGAATATTTATACCTGTTTTCCAACAATAACTAAGTCTATTTTTTCATCTTGGGCAAGTTTTGCCAGTATTTTTGATACATGAATAGGTTGCAGCAAATCTAATTCTTTGCCACTCACTTCTACATGGATACCTTTATCTGCACCCATAGCTAATGCAGTGCGAATTGTTTCCTAAAATAAAACATCACTGTCTTTTAGTAATTCAAAATAAAAACAAGTTATTAAACATATTATTAAAAATAAAGATAATTATTTAGATCCGAATACTAATCTTTCTTTCATTTACATTTATTGCATTTTAATAGAAAATGGTATATTTACATAGGTATAAATGCATATCATAAACAGAAATACATACACAAATTTTTAAAAAATAAGTTTTTTATCAATACTTTACTTTCATGATAAATAATTTTTGTGAATTAATTTTAAAGAAGCAATAATAAACATTATTATAAATGTTTTACTTCAATTTTCAAGAAAATAGTCTAGAATTAATAAAACCTCAATATTCTTAATTATTCAAATTAAAAAATATAAAATTACTTGTGCTTGCATTGGTCCACATGACACAACAATAATTTCAGAAGCTAGTTTTTTTTCTTTCATCCTAACAGCTTCCTCAATTGCGATTTCATCAAAAGGATTCATAGAATGTTTCACCCCATCTGTAACGACCCCAGTTTTGTCTGGTTTTACACGAATCTAAAGCATAATAAAAGTTCATATATATATTCAAAACAGTATATTGTATATACTTTTTAAAAATATGATAAAATATGTTTCATGTTTACATTGCATATGTACATTTGAATAAGTTTTCTTTAAATTATACAATTTTACTTACTTTAACTGCATAATCAATTACTCTTTTAACTCCAACTAAAACGCGTGCCATTTTTATGAAATTGTCTTAACTAAAACAAATAAAATAAAAATTTAATCAAACTTAACTCCGGACTTTGAACTTTACGATTAAATAAGCATCTTGAAGTTAGCATCTAACAAGAGAGTAAAGAATGAAAATTATCTTTTTGACACCTGCACAAATCTTATTACAAATGTGTTATGTGAAAATTAATGTCGTGTAAGCATACTGACAAGACGTGTGGCAGTGTAACTAAATATTTTATTTAAGGAAAGAACGAAAGGTTAGTTTCGATTGATAGGTTTAATGCACTTATAATAAGCCGGTTTGATGATTGTATATCTAAAATATGTTTTCTTTTGAAATATTTCTGAAATCCACTTAAAAATAATAGTTGTGAACCAAGTATTGAAGAAATACAATTAACCTTTTTTATTGAAGTATATTAACTACGGAAAAAAGTAATCGACACGTTACGTTCTTTAAAATAACTGTGATCACATTTTACACATTTTAGTATCCAAAAATATGGGTCTCTTCAGACTAATAGGAAAACTTATTAGAATTCTTGCAAAAAGAGTTATTGAATTATTAATTATTAGTGTAGTCATAATAGTTATGCCTGCTTTACCACCATTTGGAGAATATACATCATACTCGTAAGTTAATTTAATAATTCTTTATTATTTTTTGCATGGTAACAGTATATTGGATTTTTCTGTAGTATGACAAAATTGTATATGGCTTGTTTAACTCTCAGTCACATGTATCGAGTTTTGTTAGATAATTTTTTTTATATTAAAATAGATAAGCTGATAAACTTCTTATAGTTAACTGATAATAATTAACTAGCTGAACTAAAAGGACGTTTTAAAAATTGAGAGTAAAGAAAACAATTTAAGTCCCAAATCAATGTAAATTAAAGGTAAACAATATTATCAAACACTAGTTACAGAATAATATAAAAGGGTGAATTTTTAACTAAGATTAAAATATACTTAAAAATATTATAAATTATATATGTTAGTAAACAAAAACACTTTTGTTACTAAGTCGAATGATTTCTTTTCACAATAATCAACTGTTAAGTGTATAATCTTAAAAAATAAACCTATGTACTAAGTAACATTCACTGCTTACATTTGTATAATTAAAATTACAACTTATATTCATATCTTTGTTTTATATTTATTTCTTAGGACAATATTATAACTATCTATGTATTACTTTAATATTGTTTTTTTTTTTTTTTTATTTAAAATCAAATACTAATTTTGTTTCTTTTTTTAAAAAAAATGTAACCAATTATATCTTGTAATAATTGTTATTTGCTAAGGTTATATTGAAAAAAAATATATTTTTTCTAGAAACATGTACCTTTATAATGTTTTACAATGTAAAGGTATTATTGTATACTATTCTTTTATTTTGCAATGTCATCAAACATAATAACTTGTGATGAAATAATATACATAGAATGTAATAAATGTTAATACAATTGAAAATACATAGTCCTAATAAACAATAAAATTGATGTTGAGTATAATTATCTATATGTGTTTGTGTTGCATATTATATATATATATATATATATATATATATATATATATATATATATATATATATATATATATATATATATATATATATATATATGTATGTATGTATGTACATATAGTCTATCTTTAAAATAGTTATTCAAAGAACAAAAAAATGTACAAGTTGTACTTAATATTTTTTTTGTCTATCTTTTAATGTCAGTATATTGTATTGAAAGTTTAATATAAATACCAGGATTAAATTTTATAAATAACAATTCTAACTACTAATAAACATGACCATGAAAAAATTCTATATTGTATATATGTATTTATACATGAATTAAGGTATATAAACATTGTCTCTTAAAAAAAGTTGTTTTCAGTGTCACACCTGCACTGCCGTTGGAAGGTGCCTTATCACTTAATAATCGGTTGGCCAAACCTGAGATTTTATTTAAAAATGAAGTACATGGTCCAGAAGCATATGCTCATTATAATGGGGAATTATATACAAGTGTCCATGGAGGTTTTATTGTCAAAGTAACTGACAACCAACTAATTCAGATTACCAATTTCCAAACAGATAAATGCAATGGAGAATTTTATCAAGAAAAGTATTGTGGCCGACCGCTTGGAATGGCATTCACTAAAACTGGGGAGTTAATTGTTGCCGAAGCATGGTCTGGAATATGGAAAGTAGATATAAACACTGGAAAAAAGACACTATTGGTTTCTATTAATAAAGAAATTGAAGGTAAGAAACCACAGCTTCCTAACAGTGTGGCTGTTTCTAGCAATGGAGATATTTTCTGGACAGATTCCAGTACTGAATATTCATTAAGAGATGGTTTATATATACTTTTGGCAGATGGAACAGGAAGGTAATTGATTTTCTTTTGTATGTGCAATCTATAGTTAATTAAATATTTTAAAATTCCAGATTTAATATAATAATTATGTGTTATTAATAAAAGTAAATGAAGAAAAAATAATATTTCTTATAATTAAAGACATCTACAATTACTGATATTTACTTTTAAATAACAACATGTAATTTTTGTTCACATTTATTAAATTAATAAATATCCTTATAGATTGATTCGTTACTCATCTACTACTAAGAAAAATACAGTATTGATTGATAAATTACACTTTGCAAATGGTGTTCATTTGTCACAAAATGAAGATTTTGTTATTGTAAATGATTTAATGAGAAGCCGTATATTAAAGTATCATTTGAAAGGACCAAAACAAGGAAAGGATGAAGTATTCATAGATGGACTTCCAGGATTACCAGATAACATTGGTTCCAATGGACAAGGGGGATTTTTAGTTCCATTAGTAATGCCAAAAGATTCAAGTCATCCATGTTTGGTACAGGTTATTGGACCTTTCCCACTGATTAGAAAATTGGTTGCTAGAATGATAGGCCTTGTTGACTTCATGTTTGAGTACATAAATGGTTTTTATCCTAATTATATTTCGGATCTTATGACACATTATGTAAGTACATTTTTATGATTGTTACCTTATTTTAAAACTTGCAAAATTAAAGTTGATGGGATACATTCCAACAAATACCACAAACTACAATACTGTAAATCTATATAAAATATCAATTCAGTTTAATTAAATCACATATTTATTATAAAATGAGTAAAATTCTAACTGTATAGACATAAGTGTATGTTTGTATTTATGTACATTTTAAATTTAACATATTTTTAGGTGGGACATTTGGAACCACTTTCTTTATTGACCCCAAAACGAGTAACTATACTTGAGATTGACGAAAATGGAAAAATTATAAGTAGTTTACATAATACTGATGGATCATTAACTGGTATTAGTGAAGCTCATATATTTGAACAATATTTATATCTTGGTTCACCTTTTAACAAATACATAGCTCGAATAAAACTATCAGATGCTAAACTTAAACAAATTAATTATAAAAGGGAAGTTCCAGTAATGGAAGTACCAGTAGTTACTCCTAAATTAACAACGGCAACTCCTAAACCAACAACAACTACACCAAAACCAACAACTACTACACCAAAACCAACAACTACTACTCCCAGACCGACTACTACTACACAGAAACCAACGACTACTACACCCAAACCAACAACGACTACTACACCTAAACCCGCAACGACTACTACACCTAAACCCACAACGACTACTACACCTAAGCCCGCAACGACTACTACACCTAAACCTGCAACGACTACTACAACTAAACCAATAACAACCACTACATCCAAACCTACAACCACTACATCTAAACCAACAACAGTTTCACCTAAAACAACTACAAAACAAACATCAACAGAAACTTCTAAATCTACGACAGCAAACCCAACTTCAAAACAGCCAGTTGTTGAGGATGCAAAGAAACCCTCAGTGCCAAAACAAACAGCTTCAAAGACTGAAACAAAACAGCATACCACTGGTAATATGAATAAAGCAGAAGCCAATTAAAAACACACATAACAAAACAAATAAGACTAGATTTCAAATAAGTACTCTATTTATTCAGTTATAAATACTTACAGTCCGATTTATATTGCTATACTTTGAACATTTTTTATACATACTTATAAGAAGTGTTATTTTATAAATTTATACAAAGTTCAATTTCACAAAAAGTATTTTAATGTGAAAAATGAATGAACATCAATGTGATATAGTTGAAATTAAATGGTACTTATTAATATTTTTTATATAATTTGTGTTCTTTTCAAATTAAAATTTTAGACTAAAACTAATAATTCAAATTTTATTTTTAAACATTTCAGAATAGGTGATAATATTAATCTACTGTTTGAAAAATTAATATGGTCAGAAAAGAAAATGGCTTATAATTGAATAAATGTAGTATATGTTTCTACAAAAGAAAAGAAAATTTTATCTTTTATATTAATGCACATTCTTCCAAAATTCAAGCAATAATATTTATTACATTCCTAATTTACTTGCAGTTCATTTTGTAAGCAGATTTTAGATAGAAATTTTTAATACATCACAATGCAAAAAAAATAGAATATTTCTGTATAAATAATCTAATATTGATTATCTAGAATTTCTATCCAATAGCTGCTTTTCACATTTGTAGTAATACTTGAATTTTGTATAATATAAATGTTGTTAAAAGTTAGACTTAAAAGTAGTCAAAAGTTAATAATGATTATTAATACTCGGTTTATTTAATTTTTTATATTTATATTTTTTGGGATATATTGTTACTTTTTTTGTGATCTGCATTATTGTACACTTTTCATTTTTTTATTGGAATAAATACCAGTTGATTTTTAAAATGTTTATTTACTTAATCCAAAAAAATACATCATACTCTCAAGTGCTTTGCTGCATAGGTATTTGCAACTGTTAAAGCATCTCGTAACAATTCTTCCCAATCATTTTTTTCCACCTTTTGCGGTTTCATTATACAAACCAAATTTGGATCTTGTTCTCGCAAAAGAGATACAGTGCCTTGAAAAACAGTGCTGACTGTTTTCAACCAAATTTGTGCATTAAAATTATCAGTAACCATTTCCTGAAACAGTAAATATTTATATACAAACATATGTATAAAAACATTATCTCTTTACGATTTTATATTTATACAAATTTAATTTTTACTTTTGGAACACAACAACGTGCTTTGACAGCACCATCCGTTAAGGAAATTACAATAACAGGTAAATTGTGGCAAGTTTTTGTAGCTTTCTGAAGAGGAACACTTTCTAACATACTACTACAATGCAGATAATGTACAATCCATGTTTTCTTAATTTTTCTGCATTGTTCGACAACTAAATTCATTTCCATACTTACAAACTCTCTGTAAAAGGTAATACATTAAATTTTTATATTTTAAAATTATAATACCTTTCTAATGTAGACATATTTACATTATAGATTGTAATAATGAACAGAAAATATTTTTTTTCTTTAAATATTTTACATGTGTATTTATATAAATAGATTATTTCAAACAAAATTTTATTAAATATATCTGATAAATGTTTAATATAATTTATACAAAATTTCCTAAAAGTTATTAAAAAATAAGCAACGAGAAATATACAACTTCAATTAATAAGTTTTAAAGAATAAAAAAAATTCGATTAACAAACCTTAAATTATTCCGTTTTAATATTTTTATATGAGATTTTAATTCGTTAAGTACATTTAAAGATTTTATTTTAACAACATAAGGTAATAATTCATCCTGATTATTAATTTGACTGATTTTTTTACTTAATATTTGTTCATGATCAATCTAAAATAAATGCAAAGAATTTATCAACATTTAAACAATAGTGTACAAAAATAAAAAAAATATCAAAACTTACCGCATCATCAGAATTTTCTATGTTTTTACTAAATTTATTAAGAGTTTTCTTAAATTCTACTCCTTTTTTCTGTAATTCTATTGCATCACCACCAGTAACAGCTTTAAAGCTATACGTACCTCTTCCAGAAGTGGTAAAATTTGTAATACAAAATGACTCTAAGTGTGATGTATTTTTTACATGTGTTCCACAACACGCTTCACTAAAATTTTAATTATTCATAATTATTTGCTTTACATATTTTCATAATTAATAATTGAAAGAGTATTTCATTTTTATTACACAGTAAATTTATTAATGATGACATATTATCTAAAATTTAAATATAAAAAAATATAAAATTTAAATTTAAATAATACCAAAATAAAAACATCTTTGTTATTTAATAATGACTTATAAACGAAATATATAAAATATTACAACATATTCATTTAAGTGAATTTAACTTATATTTTTTTAATAC
This sequence comes from Acanthacorydalis orientalis, assembly GCA_034766995.1. Taxonomy (NCBI): domain Eukaryota; kingdom Metazoa; phylum Arthropoda; class Insecta; order Megaloptera; family Corydalidae; genus Acanthacorydalis; species Acanthacorydalis orientalis. The sequence goes on along the minus strand of CM068318.1, from coordinate 21,298,872 downwards.
TTTAACCGTTGTTTATGTATATATTTTTATTATGAAGATTACAAGAATTCTTATTAACAACAAATTAATTAAAACCAGAAATAAAAATTTATTTTATACACATTTAATAGTTTGTGATAGCATTTTAAAAAAATATTTATTTACTGATGTAAATTATACATCAAAATTATTTAATACACTTAAAAAATACTATTATCTTAAATCAACTTTATTTTTCAAAAAAAAAAAAAAAACAATTACTGTCTTATCAATTCAGTGTAAACAAAACATTTTATATTTTGTTACTAAGACATTTGTTTAACATAATTATGTAAAACCTTACCAAGATATTAACTTTTTATCAGTTTCAGTTGCAATTTTTACAAGTCGTATTCCTAAATCTGGATAAATTTCACCTGGAAGAAGTGTGACATTATCCAATGAAAGTAACTTTTGACTATCAATGATTTCTGTGCTTACTACTATTTTTTTAGATATGGCTTCATTAACAAACATTTCTATTTTTTCTATATCATCTGTTAATAAACGATTTCCATACACGCTTATACCAAATTTTAAATCATTACTTGTAACTTTGCTCGTTTTTTGACATGTAACGCTTGATATTGCAACTTCTTTGACTGCACTATTTAATAAATGAGTAGCTGTATGATTTCGCATATTTCCTAGCCTATTATTTTCATCCAATTTTATAGTAGCAGAATCATTAAGTTGTATTTTTTTTTTTCTTTGACTAGTCGAAATAACACTATGGACAATATATCCTTGTACATTTGTCACATTTACTATTTTAAAACTCATTCCATTATCAAATAAAACATAGCCAATGTCTTTACTCTGTCCACCTGCTTCACAATATAGACATGTTTTATCAAATAAAATGTTACACTGTTGCTCATCAGTTTCTGTAGTTTCTTCTTCATTGACAATTATTTTAACAACTTTTGCAACAACATCTTTAAAGAGATATTTATTTTCTACCACATCATAGTCATATTTCATTTCATCAATTGTACATAACAGGTTTTCCATTTTAAACTTTTCTATTAATGAAATCAGTTTTTCATTGTCATTGAAACTAACTGAACTTTGCTTTGACTTATGTTTCCAATTTTTAAGCACAGTTCTAAAATGACTTAGATCAATACTCAAATTAAAAATTTTAGACAGAGTTTGCATTTTCAATTCATCAAGCCCATAAGTATCATACAACTTGAAAGCAATTTCACCAGGTATTAAGCCGTGTTTTTTAAGAGATGGTTCAAGTTCTTTCAACTCTCGAAAAGCATTTATTAAACCAGGAACCTCTGCAACATCTATTGTCTCTAAATCTGGATGGTTCTTCACAATTTCAAACCACTCTGAACTACTCTCTTTACGTAATCTACTCAACGAATATTCTTCATATGCAAGAATCTGTTCGACCTAAAGAAATATTGATTATAAATATAATACAATTATAAAATAAAAATACACTTAATTTTATGAAATAAATACCTTCTGTGCATTTTTTAGTAGTTCTGGATAAGCTGTACCTAAAACATTAATAGCTTGTTTACAAATATGCCACAAAAGTGCTTTTTCTTTAGAAAACACCTGCTGCCCCATCAGTATAGCTTTACGAATAATTCTTCGCAGTTTAGCACTAAAAATATACATGCACTTTAAGATCATTGAAGAAACCTTCTTAATAAAAAAAATATTAAAATTTTTAGATTTAATATTACATAATCATAATATAAACATTAAACAAAAATGAATCATTAACATATTTAATTTTATATAAGTGCATGCACGTTTGTATGTATGTATGCATATAACTTCAATCAAATAATAAAATGTTCATCTCGTATTACTTTTGTTCAGGTATCATTCCATCAGCTAAACATACAGAAATCATACGGGAATGATCAGCCAATATTCTATATCCTGTATCTACTTGATCTTTATCATCTTGACCAAATTTTCCTTCATAAGGTCGATATGATGTAGCCTTTTAAACAATACACTTTTATTATATTTTAAAACCATGTACTCTGAAATTATCTATTAGCTATTTTAAAGTAATAATTTAAAAAAGGTAACAAATCAGGAATAATAGTATTTTTTTATTGTTAAAATAACTTCTTGTAAAATGCAAATTTTTATTATATTAATAATTGTAATTTAATGACATTTTATGATTTAAATCTAATTTTAAAATGAAATTTCATAATTATTACAAAAAAGTATTACAATATTTACCTTTTCGATAGATTTTATAATAGGAGTAAAAATATCTGTATCATAATTACTACTTTTCCCTTGTAATAATGCTGTTAGTCGTTCAAAACCCATTCCAGTATCAACATGTTGCTTAGGTAATAAAGAAATAATACCTTCTGGATTTCTATAAAAAATAATATTAAAATAATAATTCTCTACTCTATCATTTATGATGCGAAATTATTAATACCTATTATATTGTATAAAGACAATATTCCATAATTCTGTAAGGTCTGATAGGCCTTTATTTACATCTAATAACCTATTATTTCCATTAGTATGGTCAACATGAATTTCTGTGCAAGGACCACAAGGACCTGATAATCCCATTTCCCAAAAATTATCTTTATAACCACATGGTAAAATATGATTCTCTGGGACACTAAAAAAAAAAATAAATTTGATGTATGTAAACTTTATTATTAAATCATTGTTAACACATACTAACTATTGTAATAGTACAATATTTTTCTTAATGTTAACAATTTACCCTAGTGATCTCCATATTTCTTTACTTTCATAATCTGCTTCCAAACCTAAATTCTTATCTCCACCGAAATATGTTATATATAAACTTTTTGGTTGTAGCCCATATACTTCTGTTAGAACTTGCCATGCCATTTGGCAAGACTTTTCCTAATAAATAATATAAATTTTATTTATTTTTTAAAAAAAGAATGTCACTTGAAATTTAAAACAATTATAATTTTACATAATAAATGTTATAAACATACTAATCAGCTTTTAATTTTAGGGTTTTTTTGAACCAGGAACAGATTATTATAAAAGATTATTACAGATTAATATAAAAGTAACTAATTTCTATAAAAATATATGGAAAAAACTTTCAAAATATTTTTAAACTTATCAAGATTATATACTTTAAAAGGATATTTTATTAAACAAGTTGTTTGTTTATAATAATAGTAATTTCAATAAAAATAATTCGAAATAAGGACATTTTTTGACAATTATTTATTTTATATATTTATAACAAACCTTAAAATAATCACCAAAAGACCAATTTCCTAACATTTCAAAAAAAGTATGATGATACCCATCCGTTCCTACTATATTAAGATCATTATGTTTTCCTCCAACTCGAATACATTTTTGATAATTAGCAACTTTCGGTGCTGGTGAATTTTGATTACCAAGAAAAACTCCTTTAAACTTAAAATATATACAAATTAAAAACAAATTATTACTTAAGACTGTTTTACTTTTGAAAAATGTGACTTATTTACTTTAATATAAAATAAAATTATGTTAACAAACCTTTATACCTGATTCATACCGGCGTTAACAAATGGAAGTGTTGGATCACAGAATGGAACAACAGGACTCGATCGTATGAAAACATGATCATTACTTTTTAAAAAATAATCCAAAAACTTTAAACGAATTGAACATGAATCTATTACATTTTTCTTAGAATAACATCTTCGCATGAAAACATTTATTGTGTTTTTCATTACAAACATTTGATTTTAAACAAAATACATAATATAATTTTAAATCAAATTGAAAAACGTCTGTTTCCAAATGACTCGTCTAGGTTATGTTTTTTATCATATGCAGACATGCCGGTGTTATATAAGTTTTGTACAAAAGTCAACCTTGATCTAAGGCAATCCTTATAAGAAAAAATAACATTTATACTTTTATTACATAAAAATTGATAACTGAGATAATTATTCAAAATACTGTGGTATTATTATTATTAATTCTTTACTGCTTAATGATATTATATTTTTACTAGTTGAATTTAATTTAAATAAATTACAAAGCTTGAAAGATTTCTATTCAAGTATCTCAACTCAATTAATTCTATTGTATTTTCATTTTTTTAAAGCTATTTTAGATTATAATAGATAATTTTTACATGCAATAACGAAATAAATGTCAATAAAATAAGATGTTATTTTACATTTCTTTAAATACATCAAAATATTTAATCATATTCATCCAAATGAATTACTAACATGCATATCAGGTTCTTGAGGTTTCAATTTTTAGTAATAAAAGTTTCTCAAGTCTGTTATTTTATTTGTCCCTGTATTAATGTGTTTGGTATTTTGTGTCAATATTAAGTATAATTGAATATATAATAACAATTATTGAAATGAAGAATTTGTATTAGATTTTTTGTTACAAAAATAAACCTTGATAAACAAGATAAAAGTAAATTTGTTGAATTCTAGACATGTATTAGCTTAAAATTGTTTTTATATTTCAAAGGGTCATATTTCTCTAATTGATATATAAATAACATACATGATTTTTTTTAAATTTTTATTGAAACATTAGTATACATAAAAATGTACAAGTGCACACAACAAGTATTTCTGACTTCACATCAAGCTTCAGTAAAAAAAAATCATGAAATGTCTTATACTACATAATGAACATGATGAATACTTCTAATGGAAATTCTGATATGACTTATTTAGCAAAAAATAATTTATTTTACTGTAGAACATTTATTCAGTATGTATTATACATGATCAAAATAAAAGTAATATGATTTTTTTATTGAATAATTTATCTGTAGAATTTAAAAATGAATATTTTTCCATTTTTTCAATGAACCTATTGGAAGAAAATAACGGTTCACTGAAAATGTGAAACATTCAATAGTAGGGCATTCTTGATTACATGTGGTGAAAAATCTTCTATTCGATTAATTTTTTCGCTTTGAAGAATCGTCTTAAATAGAGAACCTGCCATGTCGCTAAGCCTAATAAACAGCACATACTAAATATACTAAAATATAATACTCGGTTGTTGGTTGACTCTGAAATAAAAATAAAAACAATGAGTATAAGAAACATATTTATAGTTTACTAACTACCATTTGTGTCACGCATTTCTTCTTCTCGTTTTCTCATTAATGAGAAATCTTGCACAATGTCATCAGATAAATCTTCAAGTTTTTTTAATTCTACTTCCATCGGTTTCAGCTTGGCAACTTCACCAATCTAAAATAAATTTAAAATATGAAGATAATAAATACAGCATATATTTTATTTTTATATAAAAATCAGTATTACCCCTTCATAATTTCTAGCTTCAGCACCATGTTTTGTCACAAGTGAAACTTCTTGTTTCACACCACGTTGATCTAAAAAATTATTATTTATTTTACACAGACTGAATTAACATTATATTAAAACTCAAACATAAAAATATACTTAAAAATCTTATATTCAAATGTGAATAAAACTTACGACTTGGAACTCTTGATACGAAACATATTTCGAACGTGTCGAAATTTTCTGTTGAAAAACTGAATTTTCCTTTAGAAATATCATCTTTCTGTGACAAAATATGGCCTTTTGAATCTCTTACCTACAAAAATTAAAACAACTGTCATTATAGAAAATATCAGAGTTGGAGATTACAAGCTAGTTTTTAAAAACGTACGACGTAATCTATTTTTTGGCCAGGTGCTTCTGAAACTTCATATTCTCCAGATATTAATGCTTTAGCTTGTAATTCTTCTTTGAGGCATTTATGTGTGTTTGGTTCCAAATACCACATAATGCTATGTACTCTCAATACAGTACACAATAAAATAAGATAAATAAACTCTTTATAAATCATATTTGCGTTTTTTCTTACAAACTCACATTTAAGATATAAAAATATTTTTATAGGCACTTTGCACAAGTTAACGACACATGAGGTTTACAATTAGCTTTACCGGAACGTAACAATACGTGGCCTTTAGTGAAAATCAGTGTTCCCATATACAACTAATAAATTCTACATTCCAGAAGAAAAAAACAATTTAGAATAAATTACAAGAATTATTCAAACTCTCGAATGAATTGAGCAACTTTTATTTGTATATTACAAACGATAGAGGTAAATGTAAATTTGATTTGTAATTGTTTTATTTGTAAAATTTAAACATGTTCTGAATATTTGTTATGGTGTCAGCACTGAGTCCGCAATCATTTCGTGTTGGATGTCAGTCGAGGAATTGTCCGTCAGTTTGCTGTTGGGTTTCGTTGTGTCAGTTCTTGAAATAAGTGTTTGTTGTAAATAAAAACAACCAGGTAAGATTAAACAAAATATTCTTTTAGAATGTCTCTACTTAATAATATACACCGGCATTTTCGTTGTCAAGGGGCGGGGTTTACAATTGATCGTGGCGCTAGCCCACAAGCTTTATTTTGACATTTAAACAAAAATATGTTTCTAATGATAGGATTTAACTAATTTGTAATGTTATTCGATCTGCACACACTTGTACATTGTGTAAACACTGTTTTATGCATATATCTGTAAAAATTGCGATCTTGCCAAAAATATTGATTTTTATTAGCTTCAACCGGTTGGTAGCTGCATAAAGAGCTTACACCATGACAGGAAATCGCAGAATCCGTACATATAAAGTAAGCGTTGTTAAAGGATGATACACCTTAATTTTGATGCACATTTTAAATTATTCAACTGCAATGTAAGAGCTTTTATACACGCTCTTTAAAAGCGTATTGAATCGACACGTCATTGTATTATTTATTTGTTATCCGTATAGATTTAGAAGAATATTGTGTAAACCCGTACTTTTTTAACGTTGACCTTGAGTTTAAAATAGCATATTTTCCAAGGATCCAAATTGCGATGATTTCATGACAGTGTCTAATTAGTCATTACTGTATTTTAATGTACTTTATATTGATTGTCTCGTTTATATTCATTAGACATTAATATGAATAAGAAATCATCATAATCTTGATTATCTTATTTATTATTAGGCTGTTATTTTTCTATTCATCGGTCTAACAGATAAAGGCTTATCGACTAAGTATTGCAATACACACTGTATGTAGTACGAACTGTTAATAAATGTTTACATGTTTTATAAATACATTTTAACACATTTTTATAAAAAAAATATTTATTTATTTTAAATGTATGAAATGTTTTTTTTTATATTAATAACTACTTTGAATTCAGTATGTAAGTCAAGTATAAATATTTTTGTACCTAGATCTATCAATAATTTTACTGTTTTTATTTATTTTATTTGAAATAATCTTTGTACTTAAATATGTATTACCAATAATAATATATATTAAAACGCCACCATTAAAAAGTAATTTATTCTATACCATAAAATAAATAATTCCAGCCATTTACGTAAATAAATTCGAAGGTATTATCGGCATTATGAAGTTTTATTTAATTGAATGCATTTTTAATTATTCTCATAATGTATGTATTAATGTAATTTGTGGGAATTTCATTTACGTCTCACATAAGAAGTATCGCATATAATTGCAGTTTGTTGTATATATATATATATATATACACATCACACACACACACACACACACATATATATATATATATATATATATATACATACACACACATATATATATATATATATTATGAATTTATATTCACACGATAATGACGTAATTACTTATTAATAATTATGTACTGTACCAATAGAATATTCTATGTGTATAAAATTTAAATCTGGCTTTATATGATGTACTCTTGAATCATAATGGTCAATGAAGCTAATATACGTGGTTTAGTATGTCAATATTCTATTGTAAAAGTAGAAACGTAAGCATATGCATATTTAAAAAAAAACTTCTAATTTGATGTTTAAGTTTCTTATTGGAATTATTTGCCTGGACGAAATAAATTTGGAAACCTTGTGAAAAATAGATTTCCAGATTATATATACCTTTTGTAGATTATTTATAACTATTATGCCCTTGAAAAAAGTAGGTGTAATATGAAATTTGGGAAAAACGCAGATGTTATTTCAGTAAATAATAATTGAAAATACAATAATAAATTATTTGGTATAAATTGCACTGATTTTCAGGTATATTTTCACGATATTTTCTCATATATATATAAATTTGGCGATAATTTTCTATTCGTAATAAATTGTTTTTGGATTGTCAAAAGCATATTAATGAATTTCTTCTTTATATTATTTGTGTTTAGTTGATAGGTCCATGAACTAATAATTTCTCGACATTTAAACAAATAAATATTCCTTTTTTGTTATAGTCGAACTACTCAACAATTATTTTACAAAATTAAAATTTGTTTCTAAGTTGAGTTTGAGTTTAAAATAGCATATTTTCCAAGGATCCAAATTGCGATGATTTTATGACAGTGTCTAATTAGTCATTACTGTATTGTAGTGTACATTATATTGATTATCTCGTTTATATTCATTAGACATTAATATGGATAAGAAAGCATCATAATCTTGATTACCTTATTATATAACAATTATTTATGAATATGTAACAAGAATATTAAAATAAATCTTCTATAAAAATCTTTATAGTAATCGTTGTAATAGACGTTACACAAATAAATATAAGATATTTACTTATATTTCCTTTATTTATTACAATAAGAAAACTATATGTGTATATATATATATATATAATGATACTAGGATTTTTACTATTAAATTTACGACTCGATTTTCTTGTTGGTGGTTATAAAATAAATTTAGTTTCCTTTTCGAACTTCTTTTTTTATTCTTTTGTTAATTAAGTGCATTTTTTTACATTTTGGCGACTTTTATAATATACATTTCGCCTGTTATGAAGAAATTGTGTTTTTTTGTTTTACTTTTTAACACTATTTTTTTATTATTTCATTTAATGTTGTAAAAAGAAAACTTGTAAATCGTTACCACTTTTAATTCGTATGTAATATAGAAACTTAGAACTCGATAGATCTATTATTTTGCAGTTTTCATCACACAATTCGTTATTTGTAGATGGATATAGGTTAAAAAAGTGTACTTTACGAAAGAAATGTAAACACAGCATCCCAATCATTAGTTACCCAAATTATCAATTTTAATAAGGATTTCACAAAAATGTCGAAAACCTTGCAAAGTTTAAAGAAAAGAATGTTTTGTTATATAGCTCTACAATGTTGTTAAAATTTTAAAATATTTGCGAAAATACAAACTATATCAAAATCTATCTAATAAATCTCAATCAAAATAAATCTATCTATCTGATCTTACGATAAATGTTATCATTTATTAAGAAAACTCTTCATAAGTTTCAGTAAGAACAACATTATAAATTATCCTTAAACAAAAAAAAAGTTTAAACGTGTATAGGATAGATTTGAGAAAGTATAGAACAATGGTTGAGGAATAATCTCAATTAATGGATTAATATGAAAATGATAAATTACTCGCTACATTTCTGAATAAAAATGTTCAGAGGTAATTCATCAGAGATAATGTGGTCATTAACCATTTTCAAATGGAAACAGCAATTAGTTTACGCCATGTGGTTTAATTTTTTTTTCTTTTTGTGAGAAGTAAGAGATTTATATAATTTTCAATATATATATATATATATATATAATACACACATATACTTAACATATACACTACATAAAAATAAGTTGAAGTGTTTATTTTAATAATGATAAAACATACAATTGCTTATAAAATTGAGCGTTCTTTTATTAATAAATTATATTTTCCGAGATTTAAAAGGAAAAAAATGTTGGTATCCATTTTTCAATAATTGCGATAATGTGAATATTTTATAAAATCTCTCAAGTACAAACACCGACACATACACACACACACACACATATATATATATATATATATATAAATGTATGTATGTACGCATACTAAATAAAAATAATAACATAATATTGTGTGGTATCCTTATGTATCAACAACTGTTTGCAAACATTATACTTTTGACTGATCCAGTGCCTCTTTGTAAGAAAGTCATGTATATTTCACATGTTTCCTTTATTTATTCTGACATTTGTTTTTATGAGATCGGTTATATTCCTCTCCGCTTAACGAATTACGTATTAGTAAATAGTTGAACAATCAACTTTAAAATACTAAAAAAAGAATGCGTTATAATCGGTTTATTTTATAATTCACTAATCCTACTGCTTAAACTTAAATGTTTTTTATACGAATTTTTTTCTTTGTCCTCAATATCGCGACTGAATTGAGAAGTTCGAGGCAGTCTTTAATATCTTAAGAACGTTATATAATTGACCTTCTTTTCATATATATATATATATATATATATATATATATATATATATATATATATATATATATGTATATACTTCGTATCTTGATCTTTTCAAAAACAATACATCGGTGGCACCTGTAGTTCTTAAATCGATATATTCGAATTCTTTATATATATATATATATATACACACACACACGCACACAATCATCTTATTTATCGTTGTCAAAAATATATTTTCGTACATTTTATTGCATGATATAATTGACAGTTCCATGATATAATTCCTCGTGTGTAATGAACAAATATATTTTTATTCAATCTGTGTAATGTCAAGAAAAAATCCGATTTTTCTGTCAAAATTGATTTCGTAACTGTCCCGTATCGTAAATAATGACAAAATTATTGAAAAAGTGTATAGATTATGGTAAGGCGATAAAATGAAGTATGAAGTTACTAAATGAAAGAAAAACTTGTGAATGACACAGGTGTTTTATTCCATGATTCTATTTAGTAATTATTTCTATCATATCAAGAAATAACTTTGTATGTCATTGAGAACCGTTCTCTCCTAGCCGATAAACCAGAACTGTTGCTTGCCGAAAATTTAACTTTTTTTCCATCTTTTTGTGTATGTGATTGCCTTGCATTGGCTATAGTTACATAGCTAATACGTATTTAATTAAATGAATCTTTCATTTCATTCTGCTTATAGTTAATATTTTGATCTGACCAGTTTACTTTATCCATTAGGTTATGTACTGTTGTATTAGCTCAGATTGAGTTAAACGTTTATATATTTTTTTACGAGTTACGTTTCATAATTTTTGTGAAGTAAACAAGACTTGATGTAGTTGTAACATGGCGTTTTTTCTCCATTTGCACACATCCACATTTTTTTCAACATGCAAGTTTTAATGAAAAATTTGTTTTGTGAAAAAATGTACGATAATAGATATTATCAGCGTACCTTTAAAAGTATAGTGTTTTTGTATATAGAAAAATATACTTAAAAAATCATAAATGACAATCTGTTGATCAAATTCATGAATTGAAAAATCCTGTTTACATTTCATGTAAGTAATTTTAAAATGATATGATAAAAATAAAATAACTGGCAATTTCAAAACACAGATATGCAAAACATAATTCACTAATTAATTAAAAGATACAATATTTGAACACTAGTCAACATAGTTGTATTTATTCTAACGGAATACTTAATTTGACATTTTTTTCATAATGCTGTTTTAATTTATGATACTGTAGTATCATTTACACGAATTCTTTATTTAATAATCTCTAAACTATTGTGGCGCTATCAGACTCAAACATTTATTTCGCATGAATATATATATATATATATATATATATATATATATATATATATTTGTAAAAATGCGTTTTCCATAAATATTATTTTATTTCAAATTTAAGAAAACTATTTTTGGAATATGTTTTTTCCCAAAACTCTACAATCGTCATAATCGAAAAGAACGCCACATAACGTTGAAGGGATTTATGCTTGACAACTTTTAATTCTTCTGTATTTAATGCTTTTTGTTTATCTCCAAACTCTCAATTTTCTTAATTTCTTCTATACATCATTGCCTTACCTCTTGTTCACTGCACATAATTTTCAATTGTGTTACTCTTAATATTTGTAACTGTACCTATATGTTGTACGTAACGCATAATCTCTTAACTCTAAAAAGGAAAAAAGTTTTGAAATATTCCTTAATGCAAAGTATAAGTTGTGCATATTTAATATTCATTTCATTTTATGTTTCACAAATACGAAAACTGAAATAATACATAGATTATTCAGAAGGCAATCAGCATAGCTAAATTTTCAGTAAAAGTCTCTTCTTCATTTAAAAATCTCAAAGTATAAGAAATTTTTCAGATGTCAAAATAATAATCATTAGTTAGTAAGTATTCCAATAACATCCGCAACATAAAATTTAATTTATGATATTTACTACTACCTTCGATATTCCTATCAAAAATTTAGTGACTTACGATTATTGATCTCTAAGCAGTCTGTATATCACCTTAATAGTATGTAATTTGTTTGGAACAAAATATTAATAGTTTTTTATGTACATATGTATATCTATATATATATGTATATATATATATATATATATATATATATATATATATATATGTATGTATGTATTAGGTTTGCTAGATTTTGGAAAACCAAATACGGTACATGCGTTTTAAAAAGCCAACTCCGAACCTTAAAACAATTTTGTTAAATGACATGTAATTTGATGCAGTTCAGGCCTTATATTTAGCACTACTTTTACCATTCTCTAACATAACTGGATCGTCTATTACAAGTGTATAATGTTAAGAGATTAAGGAAAGGAACAAAATTTAATTTAACTTTATACAATTAATAAAAAAAATTAATTTACCTTCAATTATATTTTTTATGTATTAATCAAATATCGGACATTCGAAAAAGACAAGAAATTATTTTTTAATAATTATTGAAATAACATCCACGTACTGTACCGATACCGCACCGAAAATGTCCAGTTAAGAACTGTTTGAAAATAGGCAAATGCAATATATACTGAATTATAAGTAAAATGCTTATACTGAATAAAAAGCGACCGATGAAAGATATCGTCGCCGTGCCGCCGTCGTAAACTGCAAACACAATTAATTTCCTTGAATTGTCAGTTTTTATGACTTACAAATCAATTTCAGTTAGATTATTCGAAAATAATATTGAAAATTATAATTGCTTTACATAATAATTATAATTTTATCTTTTCATTAAAGTACAGGGCATTAGGCTGTCCCTACAAGTACGATACGGGACAGCAAAATTCGATGTAAAATACGAGACAGTTTCATATGTACAGGACGTTTGGAAAGCCTTATATATATATATATATATATATATATATATATATATATATATATATGTATATATATATTTTAAAAAAATCCTATGAGCTATGCCTTTTTTAAGGGCGTTTATTGTTTTATGTATACCTATAATCTTATAGAGTAAATTATAAGCAGAAGTAAATATTTACTTCTTATTTTATAATGTCTGTTAAGTTCTATTAATCCCGTATAAAGCGCTAAGGTCTCATTCCAAAGTATAATTTTTCAGATCAGCAGAATTTAACAGGTATAACAAGATTTTGAATAAAGTTACAGTGGGTAATAAATTTTTGAGTCGGGATTGATATTAACCCATTGCCTCCTTCCACACAGTATATTACTTTTGATTCAATTGCAGAATTACTTTTATTAATATGTCTATCGCATATAAAATACTAAGTCACCATAGGTGATAAAAGTGATTCGATACCTATTCTTTATAAGCATATATATATATATATATATATATATATATATATATATATATATATATATATATATATATATTAATAGACTAGTGTTTTATTTTTATATTTTTTTATACTTACAATTCAAAAATATTTTTATTGGCAAACATTACAGGTTACTAAATTAATATCTGAATTGCTCACACATTTTTTTAAACTTATTAGTTATTAAAAATTACTTTAAAGCGATTAATTTATTTTTAATTTCAATATGATTAATTATGCAAGAATAAAAACTCTGATTTTAATCTGACTGTACACGTTTATTAAAAAAATATTTGTGTATCTTTGGTGTCAGTCTCTCATTTACAAATATTGTTACAATAAGTTATGAACTGTTGTTCATGCAGAGTAGAAAACTTATTATTATATATTATTATTATTAGCTTATAGAAATTAAGAGTGTTATGAGCTATATTCATAACGTCTAATTTATTTTAGGATGCCAGCAGCCGTTCAACCCCCGGCGGTTGAGCCGCCCCGCACGGAGCTGCAGGAGTTGCAAATGAAATCTGGTCAAGTCACAGATGAGGTAACAAGTCCGATACGATTCGAGGAAATCTCCGTTCTCAACATCCGATGTATACATTTTAATTTTCTTTGTTATCTTTCAGTCGTTGGAAAGTACACGTCGTATGCTGGCACTATGCGAAGAAGTAAGTACAGTTTTCATTTCAAATAGATTTTTGCGTGTGATTGTTGCGTTTTCTGCCAAAAATATAATATTAATATACACATTTGTATGTCAAACAATCATACATCAAACTACTGCATTGGAAATTATTCTCCACCGAATGTAATCTATCATTCATCAAGAACGCTTAGCTTAAAATTATTGACATCTTATTTGCATATTGGCGTTCTATTTAATGCGCGTTTTCTTTCATTACGCTTTTTCGCATTGTGTTATTAATATAAAATTAATTAAATATAGTAAACTAATTTATCGAACATTTCATAATTGCTGTCGTGTAATTCATACATTCACTACATTATATTAACACTATCTATTATCAAGATTTTAAAATGAATTTCACTGAAATAACATTTCACTCGTACGTAAATCATTCACCCCAAGACATTTTCACCCTACTTTTGATCTGTTGATATATTCGGATTTATATTTTAGACTATAGAAGCAACAAGTAAAACTACATGTTGTTATACATTCATTCATTGAGTTTCTTTTAATGTATTCACATTCTTTTATATGTTAATTTGAAAATATAGAGATAAATTTGAAATCAATTATATTAAAACATCTTTACTTACATTTGAATAAATCTTTTGTTTCTTTTCAAAATGGATTAAATAGAGTGCAGTTTTTTATGAAAACGCACTGATACTTTTATTATTATTATTATATATATATATATATATATATATATATATATATATGAAATAACAGAACATAAGATGAAAGAATGATTTCTTATAAATTTAATTCGTAACTAACAGAAATAATATGCCAGTATCAGTCATTTCGACAATTCTTAACTTTTCATAAGAGATAGAAAAGTTACTTGTTTACTGTTTAAATTTTCATTACTGAAATATGAATTAGGATTTCTTAAAAATTAATTTTATTTGATGATGCGAAAATATTGATCCGTTGCTGTTTTCTTAGTGTGTGTGTGTATGTATACATACACATGTGTACCTAACCCATGCACAGGAGTTCCACGAGACGTATGCGTAATTTATGGTGACATTTCATTTATTTATTCCACACAAAAATATCTTATAAATAAGATTCGAAGTTTCAGCTATAGCAGAGCTACGAGGATTTAAAATTTGATTTGTATTTTTTTTTTATAATTTCCATAATTTTCATTGAATTGTTTACTTTCATTTATAGTATTGACATCTCTAGACATCGATTAAAGGTATACATATTTCTGTATATGCAAAAGCGAGTTATAAATGAAACACCGAAGAAGCTTAATCAGTCTTAATTATTTCCGTAGTTCTAATTTCTTTAAAAAACTAACACTATACGACACATACAACGTTTATGTTTCATGCAGTCTTCTTTCATGCTATCTTTCCATTCTTAAGGTTTTTTGAAGGTGATAACTTTTAAATTCAATGTTTGGAAACGGAGCTTTATACAAGATTCACGCCAGCGCGAATGTTAGCTAAAACTGTCAATAGTATTTATTCAAAAACTGTTGTTAGTAACAAGTGTTTACTGAAAAATAATTGTAAAAAATTAAAAATTCTAATAACAAAAAAATCGTATTCCTCCGAATAACACTTTAAGAGTACGAACACAACACAGGAAAATTCCATTTTCGATTACTTAAGTGAAATGATGCTGATTTTCCAGAACAGCTTTCCTTATACTTAAACATGGACAGTTTCACAGCAAGAGTAGGTTTAAAGTCTTATTCTATTGTAATTGTCCTAAGGAAGTATCATTTCTATTTTGTTTTTTTTTTATCTCTTACCGGCGAATTCTGCATTCTACAGGATATGGAAATTTATAGCTACTTCAGTTTCGGTGTCACTTCTGTTTTTAATTTCAGAAGTGAATAACTGATATTTGTTGTATTCTATTAATAGTATTTGAGTATTGCTATATAGTTATACGTTAGGTATTATCTTCAACCATATATATATATATATATATATCTATATATATATATCTATCTATCTATCTATCTATATATATATATATATATATATATATATATATATATATATATATATATATATATATATATATATATAATTACTTAACATTCAAATGAAGGTAACTGAATACAAAAATTGTGTGATTTCTGCGTTTAAATTCTCTAATAAATGTACTGCCAAATTAATTCTTCTGCAACTATCCTAAAACCTATTTTATTTTCCTTCTCTTTGAGTATTTAATATATAAAATGTTAAATACTGTCCAAAAAACAAATTTTTGAATTAATTGTAGCTGGTAGATCATTAATAAATAGAATATACAGAAGAATACTAATTGAACTGTCATGAGGTTCCCTTGAAATTATTGAAATATAATCTGACAGTATATTTTTTGTTCTTATATTTTTTGTTCTGACGCGAAGCATATTTAAATTAATCGAATTTTATCGAATATCTGAAGATCGTAAATCAGAAGATTACTGTTTTTAACAATTTAGAATATATAATTTCAATCCCATATGCTATATTTTTATTATTTTGTATTATGAAATTTGTCGTTCCGAGTTACACATTAAATAAAGTTAATTGTGAAACTGTTTTATATATCATATTTTTTAAGTAAATTAGAACTTTTAGATTTCATTTAAATATATATATATATATATATATATATATATATATATATATATATAATCATTTTCTATCACTCATCAAGTATATCACAATCTCATCATTGTAACTATTATATTTTTGGCAGATACTAGCAACTGTTAATCAAATTGTATTTTTCAATGCAATACTTTAGCTATCATTTTTTGAACTTGTTTGTATATTGTATAAATAATAAATATAAGCAGGTAAGTGTAGTGATATAGGTTAATATTAAAAAAAAAATTACTTGGTATATGCGTGCAGGTACATTTTATTTTTATTAAGCAGTTTATTTCTAAACAATAATTATATTTTCGTATAGAATTAATAACCGCTTTACGAAGTTTAAAATAAGTAAATTTAAAAATTATTTCATTATTATTAGGGTTCGTAACTATTTAAAGTATTTCTATTTTTTTAAATGTGAAAAAATATGTTTAAGTCAATATATTTCAAGTCATTCTTAGAGTCAGGAAAACATTTTATGTAAGGAATGAATTTCCAAATGACATATTTCAATAAAATTCCACTCAGTGGATGTTACTAATTAGTCATTTTTTTTACTTTTCTTTTTTAATAGTAACTATCGATAATTATTATCGGACGAGTTCGATGTACTTTTAAATTTGTACATTAAAGTTGTAATTAAACACCAATTGAATTATTACCTCTTCGGTAATATTTTGTCAATAATTGGAAATACAGAATGTGTATATTGGTAAAAACATATTATTTTGGAAAAACAAATATCGTATTTGACATAACATTATATCATATATTATTAGCCGGAAAAACAATTAGAATGTTATAATGAGAAACAATGTATTACTAACCGAATATGTTATTAATAGAACAACGTTTCTCACTGAACTTCAATTAACTGCGTACTTGAAAATATAATGAGTGTCAAAATTCGATGTTGTTTTTTAAAGCCCATTTTATATCCCTTGTGTCAGTATGCTTATAAAGATTATTTATTTTTTAATTTGACATATATATATATATATATATATATATATAAATTCTTAATAATTAATCATTTTTTATTGAGAATTATTTCAAGTTAACATATTTTAAGTATAGAGTTATTTATATATTATATTTAATATTTTTCGTGGAAAAAATGTGATTGAAAAAAAAACTTAATTATTAAAGTTTTTGCAAAATTAATTATTAATTTATTTAAAATTGAAAACCGTAAGAATATTAGATTTCGAATTGAATATTTATTATTTTTATTTTTCTAAGAATTTAGTTTTTAAAACATTCCAATTTAATTTTTATTATTATGTAGTTATTTACACATTTCATTTATTTTCCCGGTTCAATTTATGATTCATAGATTTAGTTCTAATAAAATTAATGAAATTCATACTATTTAACAATAACAGTTCTGGACACTGGATAAATTCACTTTCGCAACTGAATTCTTTTTCCGCTCAAAATTTAGTGTGGTTTATGGGGTGAAAAAAAGAATTAAATTTTTGAAAATCATATATATTTATTTTAAATGCATGAACAGCATATGAATAAATTAAAAATTTAATTCGACGTATTCGAGTTATTCTTATGTCCCGATTATATTATAATAAAATAATAAATTGAAATTAAAAATGTAAGATCTAATTAACCACAAGTATGTCTTAAAATATAAATTGATACTTGATTTCGGTCAAAACTAGTTGTCTGACTTATATTTTAAGTTGTAATTAAATATCTGAATAAAAATAAATATTTCCACTTTTTATGAACACAATACACATTTCATCTATTGCAACTTCCTCATAAACTATGTATGTACAGTTACTCTCAAAATTATTCTGACAAAGGTAATTGTGTATCTAATCAGTGCGTGTAAAAACAAAACAAATAATTATTTTTTAATAGTCAATAATTACTACTTATAGTATCTATTTGTAGATTTATAATAATAAAAATTAAAAATTGGACAGAATTTTAGAAAAAAAATATTAAATTACTCAACATACACAAGTTAAGTCCAAAAAAAGTTTTCCAGCAAATTTATTTAATTTCTAATATTTAATACGAATAGTATAATACTTTTTATATACTGGGTAATCTTTTGATTTAAAAACGTACTGCAAGCTCTTTGGCATTGACATCATAAGTTTTCTTAATGTAATTGGATTATTTTTTTTATTCGCCCTTTAAATAGTTAACTAATTCCAGCTTATTTAAAATGTTATATTTTTTCACTCCACATTTCAATTCATCTCGCATGCGCCAAATATAATTTAGGCTTAATGACTAGAGGTATTAAGTTATTTAGGAACATTATACAAAAGCCGTTTTTTAATCGTTAGCGTTGAATATTTCTTGTTATAGTTATGTTGAAGTATAAAATTGTTTTCGGGACTCTTAATTTTCTGACATATACACAAATCAATTTTTTTAAAAAATTCTAATACTTGTATTTATCCATGATGCTTTTGTACGTGTAAAACTAATTCCATTTGTTGCGATTCACCGTAACCGATCGACCATCATGTTTTACAGTCGAGAATATGTTCTGCTTGTTGAAAGCTCTAAAAAAGCGCACAAAAATGTCTTTTCATTGGATTCAAAAATATTTATTTCGATATAGAAATTCAAATGATTCCAGATTCATTTGCATATTTTTAGCATTGATTTATAAATATGTCATGTTTACTTTTGTATTCTTTATTTATATGTCATTTCTTGCATGCCATTCTACTATTAAACACTCGATTTCCTAGAACTCTCCACGCGTTAACAATCTTCTATTTTTGTTTTATTCGAAAATCAGAAACAGTTGTGAGAGCATTTTTGGACTTGCCATTTTCTTCTTTTTCAGACAATGTTTGCGATCGTCAGATTGCTTTTATTCTCGGTGTGATTTGTATTTTGCTATTACATATTCTACTGTAAAATCACTCCTTTTTGCTAATTCAGAAATTGTCCGCACAGCTCTTATGAAAATTTATCATTATTTCACATTCATCCAGTGTTTAATCGTTCTTCATGTTTTTATTTAGTCAGATGCTTGAAAATCGTGAAATATTTACTTACACAGCCGTTAATAGGTCTAAAGGCATACAGTGAAAACATTAATGCGATAATGGGAGAATCCTTTGAATAAATTCTTCGTTTCTTATTTGTGTACTACTTATGCACTTGATTTATGTTGATGGTAGAGTATATAATTTTAATTTGATTTAAATTTGTATATTTTATTAATATACATCTAAAATCAGGCATTATAAATTATACATATGTATTATTAAAAAGCGAATTCATTCTTTAGGTATTGATAATATATATATATATATATATATATATATATATATATATATATATATATATATATATATATCTTTGTCTGAATACTTTTGTATGTATACATACGTGTCTCAATAGAGTACTCAACCTTCGAGAAAAAAAATGAGTAATAGTAACTAAGTTGTAGTTTATTTTGATTTATTTTTCTCTGAAAAACAATGACCTATACAAAATAACAGATTTCAAATGGATAAAAAAATATTCATAGTCTGTATTCGTATACTTTATATATAGTATTAATATAAGTTTTAAAAGATCTGATTAAAATTATAATTAAAAGAAAGTTTTGATAAAATTACAGTTACGGAAAAATTGAAATTTTACTGAAAACTCTACAAGGCAATATATAATAAAAAATATATATAATAATACTAAAAATGTAAACAAATCGGCGTTCTTGCTGTCCAGAATTCTTTTTTGATTAGATTTTTAGTAATCAGCCCATAGTAAGCTATTCGACACAGGTTCAAATAATTAATACCGTGCTGATTTAATCATTCCAAATATTTATCTTTTATTTGTGAATTTTATATTTTTTAAATTTAAATTCACTCAACGCTTAGATACTTAATATGAATGCAGAATGTAATTTAGTACCAAAATCACATCTAGAATAAATCGAAAGTAAATGAAATTATAGGAATATTGAACGATTTTGTGTTTTAGTAACACTATATTATTTCATTTCAAGAAATGTATATACCACATTCTTATACCAGAATTTGGTGAACTATCTAAGAAGAGACAAAAAAAGTGAGGTCTATTTGCTAAAATAGTAATTAATAAACCAAACGCTAAAACACATAGTTAAACTCATTAAATCTTTCTATACCCACAAAAATGTGTTTTGTTCACAACTTTTGTTATTTTACTGGACATCGAATATATAAATGTACTGAATAATTGTTTTATCATTATTTAGGTTTCCTCTTCGAAAATTGAAAACTTAAAAAGATATTTATAATATTCCTCATATAATTTTTTACATCAAACTTCATCCTACGTTCCCACTTGAAATGTAAAATTGATTAACTGGGAATTTAAATTTAATGAATAAAAATACTGTAACACAAGTAAAATAATTCCCCCTTTGAAATAAAAACAATTATAATTATTTATGCATAACTAACTGGCAAGACGTTTCACTGGATATGACGAGAAAAATTATCTAACCAATGTTTCGCAGATTTCGAGTGTTTGATTCTAAATTATTGTCCAAAACCGTTCTGAAGTTCACACATGAATTCTTTTTTCGTCCCACAAACCACACCAAAAGTTTGCAATCAAAAATATTCAATAAATTATGATTGATTATATTTAATTGTCACTCAACAATCAATTATATATATATATATATATGTAATTATTATTAATTTACCACTTATGCCTGTTCCAAGTACTGCAGATATTTTTCGAATTGAAGCTTCTTCACTTTATCTGAACCATACAGTTGAGTTGTTACGCAAATGGAAATTGTAATGAATTGCACACCATCTTTTTTATTAAGGTCAAAATTTACACAAAATAGTAGGAGTTTACTCATAGCATTTGACGAAATCTATATTTATCTAAGCGTGATAATATTTTTTAATATAACTTCTTGATTTGAAACCTTTGGAATAGAGTTTAATGCAAAACTGTGTCAATAAGTAGAATTTCGCTTATTATAGTATTATTAAATAAATGTTACAATTTTAATAAAAAAAAAACTTGTAGGAAACTACGTTTATCAGTGCTAAAATAAATAAAATACACTTTGGGGTGAAAGCCATTTTAATATAAAGCATTATACGCTCAGCGTGTAATACTTGTCTTACCGACCACTTACTAATTTTCCAGTATCTTGCCTTAAAAACGTTGTAGCCTGAGAAGGCTAAATATCGAAAAAAAATCCCTAAAGATGCCTCGCCAGAACTAAAATATCGAATCCCTCTTTTGATATCTTCCGCTGATATTTTTTTTGTTCGACTTCCAATATTTTTTGGTATTGGAAAATCGCATTTGTTTTTTTAATCGTTTGCATTGTTGATTGACTAATATGTAGTTTTTGTGCAACTTCTCGCGTAGACCTTCTGTCCCTGAGTAAATTTTTCGTCGATTCCGCAAGTACTTTCGAAATCGGTTTCATTGTTGAAAATAAAAGATACTAATAAACATTTCACTTTGATAAACTGAATAAAATTGATGAATAACCGGACACGAGTATCTAATAATGTTTGTATACACTGTACTTGAGCAAAATGTGTAAACAAATCATATTTTGAAGGCAGTAAAAACTTGGTGCAAAAGTGAGTCAATGAAAAACAAATTAAAATGGTTACAATAGAGGTATATTTATGAATCACATATGTTTTAAACAACTCTTAAAACATTGCATTGATACATATTTATTTTTAAATAATTTTAAAATTTCAATATATTGGTTCAGTTTTGCACTTAATTGTATGTGTCACATTATACCACAATGTTTGTATATCTTTCTTTTAAATTATTAAATATCTTACATATTGTATCTTCAAATTGATCTGTAAAATTTGTCCGTAATTTTTTCTATAAATCCACGAGCTTTTTCTTATTAAAAATTTACTTGTTTTTTTTTCTATCAACTGTATGTCTATTAAAACTGATTATATCAAATGATTTCTAATTTTCATTTGTGTACTCTTACCAAACATTTTAATTATTTATATTATCATTAGATAAATTTTGCCTTTATAATATTTTTCCGTTACATGCGATTCAGGTCAATTAAAAGCAGTGCAGATAAATTGAAGATTTTTCTGTACCTTATCACTCTGAGGATGATAGTATCGTCATCGAAATTTAATAAACAACGATCATTAATTATAATCAATTATTGGACATTTTTGATTAAAAAAAGATTTTTGGTTTTCCGGAGAATGTAAAATTTATTTCTAGAACAGAACTTAGTTCAATTAAATAAATATCTGCAAATAATATAATATGTTTATGCATTGTTATATGTTACTGTCGCAATCGTACTATATTTACAATGTTACGATTTAACATAAGTGGCTCTAATATATTTTTTCATGAGTGTACGCACATTTTATTGGCCGTGAAAATATAAATGTCGTTTTTGTATTTAAATATTATTTGAAAACTTGGTATTTTGCGACAAAAATGAATAAAAGTGAAATAATTGCATTTTATTTACAGTTTTTCATTCTTTCATAGTTAAAACTAACGATGTAAAAATAATAAAATTGTATAATTTACTTATTAATTATAAAACTACATTTCATTCAGTATTTCATCTTTTTTTTGTTAATATTACAGGCGGTTTTGTTGCAGTTTGTGTATATATATATATATATATACACATGCAATTAAATGTATTTTTTTATATTCTGAATTTTACGTACTGTTATATCTTACAGTCTATTTAAGTATTATAAAAGTGACGAAAAGCGGTTATATTGATGCAGTGATCCTTATTATGTAAGTGATATTTTCACTAAAAAAAGTTTTTTTCGCAAAAACATGAATATCTATGTTTATTTGTGTGTATCTACACATTTTTTTTAAGAAAAATATCTGCATCATACACCAAGTAATGTTTTCTTTAAGACATAGTAACTTCTGTATTGTAGAGAAATCCATTGTACAGAGTATGTTTCTTAAATATATATATATAATCATTTTTCAAGCATTCTAGGTTCGACATTAACCCTTTCACTGTTAGTAAACGATTTTGATAGTGTATTTAAATCAAAGTTAATATCAGCATATATTTCACATTTACCGTCAGATATAACAATAACACAGTTCAATTCACTGTACAATACATACTGCATTTCATTTAAATGTTGACAATGCAATTTCTTTTGGTGCGTTCATGTGTACAATGTTAATTTGTAGTTACATCATTCGGATGTCCAGTCAATGTCAACATTTACTGAAATCATACTGTACATAAACTAAACTGAACGACTAATAGGTTGTATATGAAATATTAACATATCAAACATATGAACAGTGATACAAAAAAATATTTTTATCATTTCTTCTAAGTAACAGATTGTTGAGTATTTAAGTTCAGCATATAATCATTTAATGTACTGTAATAACTTTTTGTGTACTTTGTATGTACTATAGCTATTTACTCTTACACATTTCTATGTCTATTATTCTACTATTTTCTCTGCTATTTGACAATTTGTTCTAATTTTCTTTCTATTTATTGTATGTATGTGAGTATATAACACTCATACATACTAGTAATAAAATAATAATTTTTTGCCAAGTACTTTTAGTAATTATGGGAAAATACAACCATATGCTCTTTTAGTATGAATGGTAATATTAATTATAAGGTGGATTTTCCAATTTTGTGAGTGTTTTTGATATAACAATATTGTATTATTCCATGCGCATGTTTTGAATATCATGTGTTGTCTGAATGTTATCGACATATAAATTTTCTTACGAATGCATGTATGTATAATTGCAAATCTCTGTGTGTATACAATGAGAAACAAAATTGTGGATACTATTTTATATTTTTGTAAGAATAATATTTTCCTATAGTTTGAAAGAAAAACCGTTCTATTAAAAAACAAATCAAATAATGATCATCAATTGACGTAACATATTTAAAAAATCTCAGTTCGTTGCTTCATTTTAAGCGATGTATTTGCAAAAGATCCGCATAAAATTGAAAATTGATTCCTATAATACATACATGTTAAACAATTTTATATATTAGCCCTTGTCTAACACATAAAATCAGTTTTGTAACTGTTTCAAGTTACTAGCGAGCACTATTGACTATTTTTTCTGTAATATCTTTTTGAATTTTTGTTTCTTTACAATTTTTTTCGAGAAAAAGTATGCATTCATCGCATACTGTTGAAATTTTTCCTAACAAAATAACATCATATATCTTAATGGAATTCAGGTCTTGGCTTTAACGTGCTTATAAGAAAAGTTATACCCTAATTTTTGAATAGCCCATAGCAATATCTATTTTTTTAGATTTTTTCTCCGTTGAAATTCAATTTTCAATTGAAGCTAATGATATATAAGATAATTGTTGTAAAACAGAATATTAAAAAAAAAAAAACTTGATTTTTAGTAATCAGCCCATAGTAAGCTATTCGACACAGGTTCAAGTAATTAATACCGTGCTGGTTTAATGATTCCAAATATTTATATTTCATCTGTGAATTTTATATTTTTTAAATTTAAATTCAGTCAACGCTTAGATGCTTAATATGAATGCAGAATGTAATTTAGTGCCAAAATCACATCTAGAATAAATCGAAAGTAAATGAAATTATAGGAATATTGAACGATTTTGTGTTTTAGTAACACTATATTATTTCATTTCAAGAAATGTATATACCACATTCTTATACCAGAATTTGGTGAACTATCTAAGAAGAGACAAAAAAAGTGAGGTCTATTTGTTAAAATAGTAATTAATAAACCAAACGCTAAAAGACATAGTTAAACTCATTAAATCTTTCTATACCCACAAAAATGTGTTTTGTTCACAACTTTTGTTATTTCACTGAACATTGAATATATAAATGTACTGAATAATTGTTTTATCATTATTTAGGTTTCCTCTTCGAAAATTGAAAACTTAAAAAGATATTTATAACATTCCTCGTACAATTTTTTACATCAAATTTCATCCTACGTTCCCACTTGAAATGTAAAATTGATTAACAAGGAATTTAAATTCAATGAATAAAAATACTGTAAGTCCGAAATATATTTATTTAAATGCACATCATACTCATGTCCTTATAAAATGTTTACATTATTATTTTTAGAGGATTCCTCGTCAAATAAAAAAATACCTCATTTTTACGAAAAATAATTTTATAACCAATGGAGAATATTTTATAGTAATCACGATGCCAAATTATCGAGAGTGAAAGAGAATTAAGCTGAGAACATCCACAATTTTGTAAGCCTGTGTGAATGTGTATATATATATATATATATATATATATATATATATATAGTTTATTTTTATCTTATTTTTGTCAAAGTAATATTTCTAATTTATCCCGAAGATTTTCTACTTGATTACAATCTGGTAATTAAAGAAATAGTTGCATTTGTTTCGGAATACTATATAATAGCCATTCGTTCATTAAATATAAGAAACGCTTTTGTGTCTTATTGAAAAAATATATAGTTTGTAATAAGTAACAAATTTTCATTATTTTCTTAGTACTTATCCCTAATAATCCGATGGCCCGCATTGATCTCAACAGTTATACGAATCTTTATTTAACATTTAGAGCTCCATTTCAGTATCACCACCCATTAAAAAATTCTTCAATGACCATGGTAGACACCAGTGTTTCAGTAGATATATTTTTTAAATACAGTAACATCGCCATAGTTCATTTTTATGACTAATTTTGTCCATATAATGCAACTAATGTTCTACATAATTAAGTTTATAACGTATTTATTTTTATATCTACCTTATTGTTTTATTTTTTCAAACAAAAATGTAATAAAAGAGTTTCTTCTACACATTTTTTGCCATTTAATAAAAAAAATATATCGTTTTTCTCACAATCAAAAATGTGTAGTATTCTTGATCCATCTAAAAATATGCAAGTCAATAGATTAATATAAATATGCATAAACTTACAGTAATTATTTTCAATATATTTATATTTCTCCTTCTATGTTTATATTGTGTATCCCACTGCCAATGTGCCACCACGAAAACAAATTAAAAAATAATGCAGAATCCAAACATTTTAAAAAAATGTCTGAAAAAGAATTTGACTCCTTTTCTTATTTTCATCTTATGTCTTATTAATATCATAATATACTATTAAGTTAACAAAATTAAATCATCTACAGTGGTAATTTGATATATAAGGAATATAATAGATGTACTTCATGTAAAATTGTTATTAACGATATTTTCCTAATTAGTTCAATGAGGACATGTTACCATTTTGTTCATTTTAGCCAAATGTGTAAAAATACGGTAACATAATTATTTTTTGTTGTATTAAGATATCGCTTAATAATTCGTTTAAACAATTCTTTGTTTCCATGAAACTGATCATTTATATTGCACAAAAAAAGTTATTTCACATATGATCTTTTCTGACTGAGTATATTGGTCTTATTTATATGTTTACTGAGTAAATTATATTCAGTAAACATCAAGCTATTGGATGACGGCTTATAACAGAAACGTATTCTAGCGGAGTAGCGTAAGGTTGTTTCGATAGAATCAAACTGAAGAGAAGATTTGAACAGTTACTGAGTTTAATTTTTTCCAGTAATTTTAATTTTTCGTTAAAATCAAATCAACCCATAGTTTTTTTGTAGTGTGAAATTGAACAAAAATATAAATTTTCGTATTAATTTGAAAGAGTGAAACTAAAAATATTGCCGAAAATTAATAATTGAGTAATTAGTATCAATAATTTGATAACGAAAATTCATTATCACAATATTTCAACATCTTACGTTCTATCTTGAAAATCACTTGAATGAATTATAAGTAATTTAATTATTCCTCGAGCATGCATCGTTGTATAACATAATCAGTTATATTTTATGTCACGTTTATAATAGAAATAACATATTTTTTATAATAATAGATAAAAATCTCAAATTGAAAACTGATTGAAAATGAGTTTGTAGTCATTCTGATAAATTGACAATGTATGTAAAGACACGAAATCTTACAGCTTACGTTCTGTCGATAAGACTCAAGCTCGTTTATTTATTTTTTATATCATTTGCTATTTCTTAACTGTCAATTTCTATTCTACATAAACGTTTTTTATGTAATCTTGATGTTATTATAAATTGTTCATGTTTACAGTTCATGTAAATTATTCATGGTTGATCTATAACAGACTCTTTTTGGAATTATATCTTCTTTTGATATAAATGTAAATCTTTGCATTTGACATGTATTTTTTCGGATTATCATGTGGTTGTCTTGATGTCTACTTTAAAGTTATTTATAATAAAAAGAGATGTGTGTATATAAATATTATGTGTCCGTACAAGGAAAATGAGAAATAATGCAAAAGAGGATTACTGTATTAAAACGGAAGTAACAATATTGCAAGCTCTCTGTGCTGTGTTTTTATTATTTGGTTTCACGGACTTTATAAATCGCATGAAAATGGCATATTAACATCTTTTATATAAATACTATATCAGAATAGACAATTATGGCTTATTTGACATTTTGATAAAAGAACAATCTATGTTGTTTGAGCTGTTAATTCATTTACGAGAGAAAAATAAATATTGTTACTTTTGATTAAATGTAATGCGTTTGTGTGTGTGTGTGCTTCTTTCGTATGTACAGTTTTATATGTGCGTGTTTACGAATTTGTATATTTGCTGTAAAATCTATTTTTCATTGAACAACCTATTAGTCATATGGTGTATGTAATAGTAAAGGGGTTAATTATTTCCGACCATTAGATATCACCACAACATTACTATAATTTTATTTTCTTAAGAACTTAACAGTTATGCATTCCTGTATCAGTTTAGAACACATTTGCTATGCGTTTTTTTTGTTGTAGATATTTCATCTCATAGTTTGTTAATGTCGACCATAAGGTACGGTTACCATTGCGTAGAGATACCATTTTCCGATTTTTATTCATTTCAAAAATTCGACGTCAATGGAATTGTTATCTTATGGTTGAAAAATAGTAGAAATTTACTACATTAAACTATGGCGCACGTTTACACCCATAAATAAAAACATACACCCCATTACACGCACACACAATAATAACCATATGGTTTTGTTTGCGCTGCTCAGAGCAAGGAAGCCGGCATACGCACTCTGGTCGCTTTAGACGACCAGGGAGGTGAGTGGAACAACGTACCAATTATTTATTTTTACATTATTTCGACATTAATTAAAATTAATACCCTCAACATACCATCTTATTCTTTCTCTCTCTCTAAATGACAAATAATACATGCCAAACATAATTGTATTGGGATGCGAATTATTTTACCGTCGTGCTGCAGAGTTGCATGTTTTGATTTTTAGGTGAACATTAAGATGTCTTTTAACATCACATTAACTTGTATACATGTACATTATATATATATATATATATATATATATATATATATATATATATATATATATATAATGTTATGTATACATATTTGAATGACATTGAACAAATATAAAAGCACAATTCACCAGAACTTCACTGAAACTATCCATTATTGTTTACACAATATTTAAAACACATCATGAGTGAGAAAGTATTAGATGTTCGCAAATCTAAAATAATTTACAATATTATTAGATCTAACGAGTTTTTTTTATAACACATTAATGAAAATTACAACTTTCATTGAAGAGGAACACGTTATATTGTTAAATTATTTTTTAAAAAATCAATTTTGTATATTTTTCTTACTTGTTTAAAAATACACAAGCAATCAATAAAATTGAATGAATGTATTCCTCTTCAATTGAAGCTGTATATATATTTTATATTTCATAAAAGTTTAAGAGTAATTATATTTTATAAAAATGACAATAAAAAGTATTATAGACTTCAAAATACAATAATAACTAAGTTCTTTTCTTGAAGCAGTGCAACATGAGAAAAGTACAATTGACAATGTACTTTATTATTTTCAGAAATATGTAAGTGTGATGATGAGTATTGCAGCAGATATCAAAGACTATTTCAAATTAAGTTGTATTTTTGTCATGTCTGTATTATCTTAAATATTGTTTGACCCTTTTCATTTGTAACATGTATTGAGACATGGCTAAGTATATCATAATAGCTCGTGTGTCACGTTACAAACATTTTTTTATTTTTTGATGTAAACCAGGCAGCGTCATATTTATTATACATTACTATTATACATTCATATTTATTATATATTATTATACAGAAATTTAAAATCTATCAATATAATTGTTTTGAAAAATTATACATATGAAAACTAAACAGATTATTCACCAAATATTGATAAGTTTAGCTTTATATATATATATATATATATATATATATATATATATATATATATATATATATATTATATATATATATATATATATATATATATATATATATATATATATATATATATATATATATATATATATATATATATATATATATATATATATATATATATGCATGCATGCATATATGCATACACACATACATATATAATATACACACACACATCATACACACACGCATACATACACACACACACATACATACACACACATATACACACCCACACATTTATGTTAGTAATTACATATGTATTAAATATGACTAAGTTGAATTGAAACAGAATAATTTTCACCTGAAATGCAAACTATTTGATAGACTTTAACAATGTCTCAGTACTTAAATATACAAATGAAAAGAGTTGAAATCTAACTAAAATTTTCTTTAACTCAGTGCTTAAACAGTATTTTAAAAAATTAACAATCAGCTATAAATAAGTGATTATTTTATTAATTGAGTTTTATATTTTAATTTTGTTTTTATTCTTTAATGTTCTTTTAATTCCTTTTTAAATCACATGTAAATGAACAAACACTAAATTCTGAGCACAGTGTTCGTCTGTATCAAACTTTCACAAAATAAATTAATACATGGTACATGAACAGTACAACTTAACTGATAGAATACAGTCATTACTGAAATATATAACATTTTTGCTAAATGTATTTATTTCTCAGGATATGGATATATGTATATAAAATTTATATATATATATATATTTTACATACATATATTCAAAATCCATATATTATTTTAATACAAATATCTTCATTTAATTTTGTCATTAATTAAATTATATACAATTGAAAACAGAACACTGAGCATGACATTAAAAACTCAAATTTATCTGCTTAAGCTCTGTATGCCTGTACATAAATGGCTTTGCCAAAAATTACATTACATTACAATTCGACCGTCATAAGAGAAGTAATCATAATTAAAATTTATTGTAAAATTGGCGGGACAATATTTTCGTTTACACTAAGAGGGAATTACAGATAGAAAACAGCATCCTAAAAGCGAATACAGATTTACGCCAACAAATAAATACAGCAGTACTCTTGGACAGCTCATCAACAGCACAGGATACATACCCGCACTGGGAAATACAAACATCTTGAAGACAATTGATATGCTTGTTAAAAGATGTTACAGCATTGAAAGGGTTAATTAATGGCAGTCTGATTGTGGTATTCATATCTGTTTGTTAATTGTATCAACTTGTTAATCATCGTAACTGTCTGTTTAATATTTATAAGTGTGATTGTTCATTGCGTGCTCAAATGGTCGGTGACTGAAAATCTTGTAAATGTTTGTCCTTACGATAAATTTGCTTTTATTAAAAAAAATTTCGTGACATCGATGACAGTGCTTGACGAAAAAACAACTGACTAGAAACAATTGACGTATACTTGAGAATCTAATAGACTCGAAATCGTAAATCCAAATAAAACAAACATAGTAACCACTGTGGTGATTAGTCAATTTGATTTTGAAAATCACACTAATCGCCTCGAATTCAATTACTAGTGATTGATTAAAATGGTTATACTTTTTGTCTTTTTATAATATTTTTTTGTTCTAGTAACAAGTTGATATGTACTGATATTGAAACTTTTCGATCTTACGTTGTACTTGACATATCTGGTGTGTTTTTGTAGAGCCACGAAGTCGGAATGAAAACGCTCGTAATGCTGGATGAGCAAGGAGGTAAGCTTTGGTTGTCGTCAGATGTAGCCGTGCGTCCGCCGCACGTGAACGATGTAAACGATAAAGTTCATAATGTATTAATCGCACACGAGTGCACGTTCGGACGATTTTTTTGTTTGATCGCGATCGAGGTGTCGTGTACAGCAGGCAAACAGAGTTTAAATGGAATATATTTAGTAGGAGTGCACATTTTAATAAGTGTGTCATTCGACTACAATAAATTAATCGTTTCGATTGTGACGTATGCGACGATATTAACATTTTGAATTATATATGATGTATTGTTTATTCATGAAATGTCAATATATATATATTTACAATTTTAAATTCAATACTTTGGCATTCTTTTTGGTTTTCTGTGTTGAAAGTTCTTGCTACATGTGTATTTTTAAATAAACAAACTTTCGACAAATCTATAACATTTATTGTCATTGCCAGAACAATTGGACCGTATCGAGGAGGGCATGGATCAGATTAATGCTGACATGAGAGAAGCAGAAAAAAATCTCACTGGAATGGAAAAATGCTGTGGGCTCTGTGTTCTTCCGTGTCAGAAGTATGTAAATTATATCCATCCCTCAAAGAATCTTACTTTATTGACATTGTTTTAATTATTTTTATCTTAAAGGTTTACAACTTATTTTTTAATCTTAGTAATCTTCTTCGAGTTGTGAATTCATAAAAAAAAAATGCAAATAGTATAATTTATTTCTAATAATTTCTACTATATAATAATTTACTATCATTAATGTATTATTTTGATATGACAGTGGTATTTGTATATAAATAAAATTGTTTCTATACTGAATGATAGCTTGTAGAATTTATCATTTATAAGAAGTATGTATTGGTAATATTTTCAATTATTATGTTTAAAACACTAAGCTTTATTTCAATATAAAAACGCATGTTATCATACTATAATAATTTTAGTTAGTGCTTTCTTTTTATAATTTACAATTAGTATGTTCGTAGTATAATTTAAAATTTTTGTAAGATTGCTTTTGTGGTTCAAAAAACAAATATTTTAAATAAAATATTGTTCAGAAATGATTATATTAAATATTTTTTTTTATATATATAATGCACATTAATGCAGTTTTTTTATTATTGCTCGTTTTTTCTGTGTTTTGCAATGAACCTTAAATGTAAAAATAATTGATGTTTTTCAGAGGTGCATCATTTAAAGAAGATGAGGGAACATGGAAAGGAAATGATGACGGTAAGGTAGTAAACAATCAACCACAACGAGTGATGGATGAACGAAACGGTTTAGGGCCACAAGGTGGTTACATTGGCAGGTAAGTGCTGATTTAATGTAAAAGAAATTATTTGTAGCTAAATCCAAATCTTGCAATGTAGAATTACAAACGATGCTCGAGAAGATGAAATGGAAGACAACATGGGACAGGTCAACACGATGATTGGAAACTTACGTAATATGGCACTCGATATGGGCTCTGAGTTGGAGAATCAAAACAGGCAAATAGACCGCATCAACTGCAAGGTAATTGACATTCATATTTCAATAATAGCTGGAAGAAAATATTGTTTCATTTATCGCATAAACAAATTTTATAATTTTTGCAAAATTTGAGAATTAAATTACAATTTAATAACTTCTAGGGTGAATCCAACAAAACACGAATAGAAATAGCTAACCAGCGTGCACATGACTTATTGAAGTAAAAAGGCTTCAAGTGAAAATTGCATTTCTTAATATATATATTACCTTTTTATTTCACTTCCTCATAGTTACAAATTAAAAATAAAATATTCTTTCACGAATTAAATATTCTAATAATTATATAAATATATTTGAACTTAGAATGCCAGAAAGTATTAATATTAAGAAATGCAAACATTAACAAGGAAGAAAGTATATATAAATATTGATGCTTTTTATTGTACGTATTTAAAATTAATTTACAATATAACATATAAAATATTTTTTATGGATATCGGATTTGAAATGTGAGTATTTGGAAACAGTTATAGAATTGTTTCATCTGAGACTTGCTCTATGATATTATATTCTAAATTTAGTGAATTTTGAGTGTATTTACACAAATTGTTTTATCATTTATCAATTTTATTAAATTTGTATCACTACTAATTCGTATTTTTCTGTTAATGAAACAACATTAAATCACACATTTTTGATATACTTATAAAATTTGAGTGTGTTTTTGTAATTTTGCAATTGATCAGCATTTTACAGATGAGATGTATATGTTGATGGTTACTATACTGTTCTTAAAGTTAACCAAACCCCGGTTTATTTTTAATTCAATGTGTAGATGTTCTTTTTACCTTAATAAATATGTAATATTTCTTTGAAAACTTATTTTATTATTGTAAAATTGAAGTGAGTTTGACTATTTGAAATTGATAATGTACAAAAAAAATAATTTATAAATACTACTTTTTAACTATCGAGGAAGAAATCAATATATTTCTTTTTAAACTGCAATGATTAATTGGTTGATAATTCAATGTGTGGCTCGCTATATAGTCAAAAACATTTCTTGAATCTCATTAGTATAATGTTGATTAACTTTCAATATAAAGTAATTTACTAAAAAAGTTTTTTTCAACAGTTTGTGGTATTCGTCTCTATAGCGAAGAATACCAAGATATTATCACGTTATAAATCTAGTTGAAATTAACTTATATTTATGTGTGTTTAAAAGTGTTTTATAAACATATATAAATACGAAATGTTATTTGTAATTTACACAGCTGTTGTAGATAGGAAATGTTTATATGGGCTCCTAATATAAAGACATATTCAAATTTAATTTGGAAGAAATTATTTTCGTAGTGATGTATCATATTTAGGTAATAATGAATACTGTAAGCGTAACGTAAATGAAGGTGTTAGTATTATATATTTCTTATTTGTTATTATGTATTTGAAGAGATTTTATTAAATTTCTTATTTAAAATTGGCCTCGTGATGGTTATACGAATATGATATTTAATGGTTCTAACGGATGATATGAATAAAAATATTTTATTACTCAGGTGCCACAGAATGAAAACGGAATGTATTAAAATATTTAAGGTCGTTTGGTAATGTTTTCATTTGTATTAGTTTTTTTATAACTTTTGTTAATTTTTTTTAAAAACATGTCAGTGTCTTAATAATATAAGAATTTGCAGTTCAATATTTGATACACTAATAAATTACAAGTCTGTAATATTATATAACATGAGATTAACTGACAATTTGTTTTTGAATTTAAATGTAATGGCTTGTGAATAAAACAAAACACTATTTAATATTACACAGAAACATTGGACATTACATAGTATTTTTATGAAAATTTCAGTACAAATAGTATGTCGATAAAAAGTAGAAAAGATAATTTTTAGAGAAATTTTCTATTAAAAATGTGTTACTATATATATATGTATGATTTATATTACATAAATCATAAAACAATCCCTTTCACAATTTGTACGTTTATCTACTTTTGTTTGTAATAAAATTGATTCACTGCTGTTTTATATATTTAATGTGAAATAGAGATAAACTACTGTAGAACTAGTTGCACATATTAAAAAATTGTATTGATTTGCTAATTATTTGCTTTTGGTTATTCATTTCCTGCACCTGTGAAATAAAATTAGATGTGTTTTTTTATTCATATGATCGAACAAAAAAATGTATAGTAGTAGAACATTGTTATTACTGTCTAATTTTTCCAATTGAAAACTCTTTCATATCGTGATATTTACATTTTATTGTTAAATAATATTTTAATTGCTGAAATACTATATAGATAATTGACTGTCAAGCGATCAGTTTAGAAATTTCCTGCCTAAAATTAGATGAAATTTTTATATATGACCTTCCAATGTTTTAAACATTAATGGGTCAGTTTTAGTAAATATGATTATAAATATTTATATGCACTTCTTCACATGGTGCTTTAAAAGTATATATGACCATACATTCAGAATTGTTTTTATGTTCCTCCATCATAGAAAATTTACCAAGATTAATTGTAATATTTTTAGTTTTCATTGAAGAAAATCATTATTTATATAGTATTCTGATCTATGGGTTTTTGTGATCTTGAAAAATAATGAAACATTTTTGATATTATGTTGAAAAGATTTCATATTACAAGAAAACATAAAAATAATTTTATTATATATTTTATTTATAATAATGAAAATGTATATTATTTATAAATGGCTTTTTAAAGTTTATCAACAAAGTAATTATATCTTTTATTTATTGAAATCACATTAGTGCTTCCTATTTATAATTTGGATTCTTTGTCTCATTTACACATATGCAAATGGGTGATGTGTACTTGTGTGTGTAACGATATGTATTTATAGAACATACGTATATACATACATATGCATGTGTGTATGTATATATATACTCACATACACGCACACATTACATTTTGTATGCAGTATCCATAAATACATAAGATAACATTTCAGTTAATATTTCATTGTAATATAATTCAAAATAATTAATTTGTTGTGGTTACTTATTATTTCATTAGAGTAATCAATTAGTCGTATCAGTAAATTAAATGTTGTATAATTGTTGTTGTTATGAAAATGTGAATGGAATTAGCAATATAACAAGTGTTTTTGAAAATTTACTGATATATTGACTTTTTTGAACAGAAATTTGTTTTAAATAAGATATTATTTTTACTTAATTTTTTATTTTATATATTTGTAGAAGCATATGTAAATGTAATTATATAATACATATATTTTTTAATGTGTTATATCTAGTGTTAGTTTTAAAAATAAATGACATTTTCTTGCACAATTATATGTAGTAAAAATGGTGCCCATATTATTAGCAATACTGTATTATACATAATTATTACTATTATAAATATTCAGTATAAATTAAAAATGCTAATGTAAAATTTCTTCATCAGGCTGTTAGCAGGTACATATTTTCTGCAGCATTTTTATTTGTTACGGTAGCTTTTTTTGTAAGAAAAATTTGAAACTAAACTTTAATTACCTGATATAAATATGTGTTTAACTTTTTATGCTAAACCATTTCTTTTTTCCCATATCCTCAATTATATTTTTCTAAGCAATCATATTTTCTTTCCAATTATATTGTTTTTTTTTTGGTGTGTATGCATACACACAGTACATACATACATCATACATATTCATACACACATTCAAACACATACATATAGTTTATAATTGTTAATTATATAATGTAAGTAAAGTCTATTTTCAAGGAAGGGTAAGCAATAATATATGCATATTTTGTAAATTTCATTACTAATAATGATCTAGAAATGTCTATTTTGATAAGAAATTTAATTCGAAACATATGATTAGTATTTAAATGATGTTAATGAATAAGATTTTTTTATTTGCACTTTTTTAATTTTCTTTTAAATTGTAAACAAAAGTATGCTTTGAAATATGTATGAAGAAAAATAAAATTATTAATATGTAACAAATGTAAAACCTCTATGAAAATATCAAATTTAATTCAATTATTGAGTAGTTTTTAAAATACCTCTAATTTAATCTTATGAACGTGTATGCATACTTGAATACCCATATTACATATAAGGAGAATATGCATATGAGTGTGTATGTAGTATTGTATATTCAAATACTGAAATATATTTGTGTGAGTGTAATTTATTACACATGTCAATATTGGTTGGTAACATTTAAAAACCCTTTCTTACACTGGAAGGCAAACTAGTTGTATAATCAAGCATTGAAATAATGTATCACAGAAAATTGTCAGCTTTAAATCATCCGGCACCTGAACATGTTAATGTAAACGGTACGTATTTCGATTTAAGACTTGAAATAAGTCAATGCAGAAATGTTTGTATTTAGAGGTTAAAGAATTTCGAAGCCTTATTTTATGGTTAGAAGATCAAAAGATACGACATTATAAAATACCAGACCGTGAAGGTCTAAGACAAATTGAGTCAAATGATTGGCCAAAATCATTCCATCAGTATTTAAAGGATTTAGCCTGTCCATTAACTACTGACAATCAAATTGAACAACTAGAATGGCTTATGTCGTATGCTGTTCGACTGGAGTATGCTGATAATGGTACGGACTATACTTTGAAATATGAGGTTTGTTTTATAATTATCTTTTTAATTTCAGTTGAAAAGTATAGTAAATCTTGTAACGTTAAAAAACCAACAAGCACTCCAAATGTTGTATCTACAAATCCATTAGACAACTTAGATTGTAAGTATTTCAGTTTCATGTTAAAAAGTAAATGTAATAAATTATAAATACTATTATTTTTTACAGTAATCTTCAGTGAATATAATATTAAAAATAAAAAATTAACAATTTTATTTGTCTGTTAATAATGAGAGATATCATTTGTGTATTAAAATGCATCATATTTTTCAGTTAACTGTCAAGAATTTAAGAATGGTGTGGAAGCTTTAGCTAAAATATTAAATATTAGTTTACATCCTGATCATCTTATAACATTAAAAGCAATTTCTAAAGTTGTATCCTCGCGCTTGTCACCTAAAGCACTTGAAAATCCGGCATCTATTATAGTGAAGGTTCGTTTTATATTAACATACATGTTATACAAAAGATATCTGTATTAACGTTTTTAGGGAGTACCAGTTACACTGGATCAAGCTAACCTTGGTTTAGACCAGAATGATTATGTGTTAGGCCAAGCATCAAAAATATTGAGATTATTATACATACAAAATTTACGTTCACTGCAAACAAGTATTAATGAAACTATTGTTGCTGTTCAAACTGTGACAGCAAATCCTAAGACAGACACACGATTAGGAAAAGTTGGAATTTAAATTCTTTGTGAATGAATGTTATAATTCTATTTTGTTTATAAACATATATGTGTGTGTGTGTGTATGTAAATTGATGTGCATCTCTGCATTCAGAATATATTAGATAATTAAGGAAAGTGTTATTTTTCTGTTATAAATATTACTGATCAAAAGCTAACATTCCTTTAATGACAATACAGAATCAAACTCTGAAATTTGTTTGCAGTACATAATATAATACAATGACAAATGTAATGTAAATGTGACTTCAATAAAAAAATGCTAGTTATTTATTTAATTACCATTAATTAAAAAGGTAACATGTTACCATAATTGATTTGCTCATTAAATATTTTTTGGTGAATTATTAATAATCTAAAGTACTAATGTATTGTATGTATGTTTGAAAATAAAATACAAGCAACATTAATATTATTTATTGATTGTTACTACTGATTTTATTTAATACTTCCTATATATTTATCTCTGTATCAATACTTGTATGACTTTTATAATTACTGTAATATAAATTTTTGAAAGTAAAAATGGTAGTTTATTTTATCAATACTTGAAAATAATTTGTAGTAAATAGTTTTGAAACAAACTATTTTATTGCATATAAAAATTTTC
Organism: Acanthacorydalis orientalis; assembly: GCA_034766995.1. NCBI lineage: Eukaryota > Metazoa > Arthropoda > Insecta > Megaloptera > Corydalidae > Acanthacorydalis > Acanthacorydalis orientalis. The sequence continues at coordinate 21,259,393 of CM068318.1, read as the reverse complement.
TATTTACAATTTTAAAGAATCGAATGGCAGTTTTAAAAGCTAGTTTAAATCAAAATATTAGTAAATTATAGATAAAATATTTTTGTTATCAATGTATGTATATTTATTCTTTTTTCCCTTTGTAAATATAGTTATGAGCTAGAATGTATTTTAAGAACTTAAATCAATATTTTATACTATATCTGTGAAAACAAGATATGTATATTTTTCCCTGATAATTTGAAAACTTGAATCATGTTTGAGTACTGAAAATAAAATCTATATCTAAAATGGAGTTTCAATTGTGTGTGGATAAGAAAAAGTCGTATATATTTGTATTCAGTAAAGTTATGTTTAATCGATTCTGATCATATTTTTATTAAATTAATGTTAGGTTAAATAATGGTTGAAAATTAATATTTAATAATAAATATTTATGGTGTACCTATAACCTACAACTATAAAATATACACCAAAGTTAACATAATTACTTATTAAAAAATACAACTCTCGATTGAGAACTATTGCAAAACAGTTTTGAAATTAATATCATGACTTTTAATGAGAATAGTGAATGGTGATTATATTTAAATGCTAGATGTCAAAATTTGTGCTATTTGAAAGGTACATTAAATTAAATAATTCTTAATAGTTAATTGTATTATAAATGTGTAATTATTTTTTTAGTACATGTTTTATGAATTTTCTTTAAACAATATTATTTTATTACATTGAAATTTCAATCACCATATGTAAACATTTAAACTAATGATTTTCAAGAAATTTATTTAAATTCAAAATATTTATTTTATTTTCTTATTTATAGTAGGAATAAAATTTAATTTTTCTAAGACCTGACAATTACTTATCAGATTTATTAAAAATACTATATTTTAAATATTAATTAAATGAGATTGAACCATATAGAAGGATTGATTAATGTTTTGTTAATTTTGTTATTAATCTAAGCATGTATAAATTATATGTGCTTAAATTAAAAAAGTTTTTTTTTTTATTTTAGGATGTAGAATAAAATAAATTTAATTATGTAGAATAAAAAATAGAATTTTAAATTGAAAACAAATCATATTTGGATAATTACTTAATCAACAGTACTTATTTTAAAATAAAGGTAATAAAATTATAATTATTTGTTTAAATAATTTATTAGACTAACCATATGTACATAATTACATTTATTTACATAACTGTATAATTTTTGTTATGAAATTATATACATTCATTTTTAGTTTAACTATAATCATGTCAAATTACGGAAATAAAACTAAACGAAAATCATCAGCAATGTCTCGCCTTCAAGGAGCTTTTGATAATGAATACCATGGTTTTAAATCTGACTTGGAGAATGATTTCATTCCACCGGCATTTAAATCTCGATTGAGGGACTTATTTAGGCAAATCGAAAAAGAATTTGACGTATTGTATGCTGAAAATTTAAGCTGTAAGAATTTGGTCTGTTAATTACTTTTATGTTATACTTAAAATTGAATGTATATCATTTTAGTGCAAGAGAAAATTGAATTTTTGAATGAAAAGTTAGATCGTGAATCTTGTATAAGTGATAAACAAGGATATGATTTAGCTGATTTTGAGCAGTCAACAAAACCTAGTGGAGGTTTTAAACAAAAATGTAAGTATGTTTAATTGATGCCTTATTATTGTGAAACATTAACATTACTACCATATTTATATCAAGTTCAATAATATAAATTAACTAATTTCAGTGACAAGCACAAGCTCATCTCAGAAATTGAAAACTGCATATAAACTGAAGGCACAAACAAGTAAAATTGTTTCTAGTTTTAAAGGACCAAATATGAACAGTGTTTTCATTCGAGAATACATCGGTCATAAAGATGGTGTTTGGGAAGTGGCAGTTGCAAAACCTAGTCAACCTTTAATTGGTACTGCGTCTGCAGGTAAATTATATTTTTTAAAAATATCAGATTTAAAATGGAACTGTATGTACTAAAAAAATAAGTCAAACAGTAAAGTTTTTCTTTTAATTTATTTCACTAAAATATTAACTTTTCAGATCATACTGCTTGTATTTGGAGTATAGATTCTGGAAGACCTCTTTTGCAGTATCATGGGCATGCTGGTTCTGTAAATTCAATTCGATTCCATCCATCTAGAGATCTTGTTTTAACAGCAAGTGGTGATTGTACTGCACATATATGGCAAGCTGCTGTGAATTGGGACATCCCAGTAAGCATTGTGACAGTAAAGTTTATTTTATTATTTATGAAGTCAGTTTATGTTAAATTATTGATTTTCATTCTAGTTATGGTACTATTAATAACGATGCATTAAAAATTTAATTTTATGTACCAGATTTTTAATGACAATAAGTATACATTTTAGAAACTGAAAATATTAGAAAAGAAATATGTACTTATTTTTTATTAATAATATAATCCTTAAAGTTAGATGTAATGGAAGGTCTTAAATGCAAGAACACTATATTGGATTTTATATTTATAGAATAGAGAGTTAATACATTTTTATTTTAAATATTTTATTTTCTATATTACAGTTGTCGGATGCATTTGAGAATTATTTTTGAGTTTTTTAAATTATTTTATAAAATTCATTTTAGAAAGGGCATTCATCTGAGGAAGAACTCGATCAAGGTGAAGAATGTGAAGAACAACGTGAACGAATAGAAACCTTACGCACACCTGTATGCGAATTAGGAGGTCATTCAAATGCAATTTCGGCTGCTGACTTTCTCGCAGGAGCCGATCAAGTAATCACTGCATCTTGGGACCGTCTTGCAATGTTACATGATGTAGAAACAGGACTAT
>CM068318.1:21226586-21251586 GCA_034766995.1 Acanthacorydalis orientalis | reverse complement strand
TATATATATATGTATATATATATATATATGTATGTATATATATATATATATATATATATATATATATATATATATATATATATACATGTATTATATATATATATATATATATATACATACATGTATAATATATATATATATATATATATATATATATACACACATATATACATATATATATATATATATATATATATATATATATATATATATATGTATATATATATATATTCATATACATATGTGTGTGTATGGTGTGTAAGTAAAAAGTGTTACAATTTTTATTATCCTTCGGACATTAACATTTTTTTAAATAACTCTTTGGTATTAACTTTTATTCAAATGAATAAAATTTTAATTGATGTTACGTCAAATAATTAGGACGGAAAGATATAAATTATAATCAGTAATTAGAATTGGCCCTATGACGTCCGTACTTTTAATGAACGGGATTATGACATTTTGAATCTAGTTGCGAATCATTTATCATCTTATTAACAAAATGATGCTCTGATATGAGTGCTTGTATTGTCCACGACCGCACTCAACTTTTGCAATAACGTGCAATATCCTAATCGAAATGACAAATTTTGAAGCATTTGAAGAGCCCCATGTCCCCTCTCCCAGTCGTGGAATGCAGCCTAGTTATCCCCTTGCCCCGCAAGTTTCCGCGATATCTTGACGCAGTACACAAACCAAGTTTCATTCGAGAAGTTTCTGTCGTACGTAATACACTGTTGCATTTTAAGAACATTTTCATTACTACTCTTTGGCGCATGTAATTAACGTGTTCATCGGAGTTTATTGTATCCGCATTTAAATTAATGTCAACAAATTAAATTGATTTGTTTTGGAAGCGAACACAAATTAAAGAAAGTGTTTTATTCGGAAAAAAAATCAATAACATTGTTGTATTTTCACTCGTGAGTTATTCGCAATGGCGTTTATGATGCCGGTTGTCAAGAATGATTGGGACATTTACAAGTCCAATCGTTCGCGGCGCAGTTCCGAATGTTCAAACCCGCAGTCATGTCGGTCGCGGAAAGTCTCCGAGTGTTCGAAATCCGACGGTCCGAGCCTGTCTACTTCACCCGGGTCTGATTTCTTGGTCGGGTCCCCTGCTCATCGTAGCGTTCCGATGAATATGACGTCGCGTCAATACTCGCAGATTAGTTCGCGCGATTCCGCATGCAGTTTGCAGTCACCAAGTAAGTCGACGTCATCTTCGCCGCCGAAAGCAGGGTCGCAGTCTAGCCTCAACAAGTTCCATAATCGACTGGTTGACAAACTGAAAAGATCATTGCGGCATAAAGATTCTGCTCCAGGAGATGGTACCAGTAGGACTAGTTCATGAGAAAACGTGATCGACACTCCACAGACATTTGTCTCTGACACTGTGCTTGCCAACACGCTGCGGTCGTAACCAATCGTAAGATAAAAATAAATATTTCTTTTTAGTGGTGCTTGCAAATATATCTGTGCGCACAATTTGCCGAGCGTGTTGGAGTCCTAGGCGGCTATTACGGACGTTACTGTGACACTGAGAAGTATGACCTTGAGTGACGTCTGCGGTCGCTCATTGTTTCTTTTTATATATAAATAAATTGTTCGTATTTTTACATGATATATATTCCCAGTGTGCATGTGTGTACAACTCTTTGATCTGTCATGTACGTATGTGTGTAGTATTAGCAGAACACCAGTCTGTCACTATTAAAAAAATCAACATATTTCCAGTATTTGTTCGGTGATTATTGAGTATATTAATAGAGTATTATTTTAAAACATAGTATTACGTATTAATGAGTTTCTTTTACGATTTATTTTTGTCATAAGCATTTCACTTGTGTTTGTACATATTTTATGGAGTTGTTAATATTTATATAAACAATATATTGATTACGTCTACAAAACTTCGATTGAAATTATGTGGTTTAATTAAATCCAAATGTTTGAATTAATTGAATGCTTGTTCATTTGATACATATATTAATTATTTAATAACAAGATATTTATGATAATAGATTAATCTATATTATATAAAGTATGAATTCTGTTTTGTAAATGTTACTTGAATGTAAATATCAAAAAATGCAACTAATTATATATTTTTATGGCTAAAATGTAAGTAAAAAATAACTGCATTTGGATTTAATTTTATCTAAATTTATTTATAAAACTTGCGAAAATTTAATAATAAATGCTGACATTTAAAATGTATAACAGTTGGTTTAACTTTCTTATATAATTTTTATTATATGGATTTATCATAAAAAAGTGATGATAACTGGTTTATTATATTTTAATTAAGTATTTTCACAAAACGCCCAGTTTTGTATAAAGCGTAAATTAAATGTTTTTTTTTTCAAAGCTTAATAGAGTGAAAATAATTAATCATAAGTATATGTTTTATTTAAATTATTTTTATATACTTGTTAAATTTTGTATTATAAGAACAGTTAATTCAAAAATAATTTATCACATGAAATATATGATAGATTTTTGGACTCAAATAATGGCCTTAGGCACCAATGCGCCCAATAGCCTTGTATAATCAAAATAATATACGTTCAGTTTTATTGAAGTGATACAAATTGAAGTACACATTTAATTTTTATGTAACAAGTTGTTTTCCTACCGTTTTTCATAATTGATCGCTTTTAGTTTGATATTTTAACCGCAATTGAACAATAAAGAAAACAGGTTTATTCAAATGTTGGTCTTTTGAACAAGATTTTCAATGAAACTGAATTAGTGTTCATGTAAGTTATTACAGTCGAGTAATAAATGCCTACCAATCACTAGTTGCCAAGACATATATTCTATATTATTGTTTTATTTTTTTTAAAAAAAATATAATCACTTAATGACTATAGACTTGAATATGTACAAAGTATTTTGTTACTACTGAGTTATTAAGTTTTGTTTAAAATATTTTTGTATGCTGTTAATTGAATGTTAATAATCATAACATCATTAGAAGTTTGGCTTATATTTAGAAAAAATTAGCATAATTAAAGTAAAACGATACACGTTTATATATTTTTGTTTTTTGTGTTATATTATGTAATAATGGAAATTTACTAATTCACTTTGTAAAGACATTAATTTTGTCATTTCAAAATTGTTTTGTAAGATTTTTTTTGTATAGCATGGTATTATGTAAATTAAAAAGTAATTTAATTTTTCAAATATTTTCTTTTATTATAACGAGATGAATAAAATTTCATTATGTGATTATTAAAACGTGTATAATTTTACAATTTAAACACATGTACCTGTCAGGGTCTATTAATTTATTTATTTTGTTCTGTATACTGCTTTGATCGACAACACGTGACTAAAAATAAAACATTTGAACCATGAATAAAACAAATCTATAATTATATAATGTAATGATTCATATAAGTGTTCAGATTAAACCGTTCCTCTCGTCATCATTTAAACAAGGAAAAACAATATATTTAGGTTATTACGTGAAGGATTTGTTGTCGAAGTAACATATATAAAAAAAATTAAAATCTGTGTACATTGTTGTCTGATGTAGTTTAAAATAGAATCATTCGATGTATAATTAGCGTACTAGTAATGAAAATGCCAAGTAAATAGTCGCGACGAGCTGTAATTATGTGTGGAAACCAATTTTATACACTGTATTTAAATACATTCAAAATAATGTGTTCCTGTTTCAGCATAGGGGCCTTAATCAATAATGTATGTTTTTTAACTGCGCGTAACTTTTGTCTATATAAACATTGTTGGTTTATGTACATTTATGGAAAAAATAATCAAAATTTTAATATTAATAAATTCTTTCAATAATATTAACTGTTCTTTATTTTATTCATACATACTATCCAGCATTATATATACCCGAAATATTTTGAAAAACACACACGCAGTAATTGAAAATGAAAATTTTGCTGAAATAAATAAAATAATTTTTCCGATTTATAAGTAATCATATTCCTGGAATACAATAATGCATTATACAAAAGCAAAAGAAAATAAAACTGTAAATATTGCAAAATTGTCTTTCGAAACAATAGGTTAGTGTTTTCTAAACGTACAATAATCGTTTACCCTTTTATAATTCGAGAAATATCTGTTTTAGGTGTAAAATGTTATCTCAGTTTTTTCCTAGAAAGAACAACCCAAGATATTTTTAAAGTTCCATTGTTTTTCGAAAAATATAAGCAGGGTTTCTCGTACAATCGGTTTGAATTTCGTGGTAATTCTGTAGGTTTTTGGGTATATACTGTCGTTCACTTGGTTTTTGTTTATGTATTGCGGTACATTTGTTTTAAAGAAAAACAAATATAATTCCGGTGTTAAGAACAAAAACAAACAAACTCCTTGAAAATAAAAATATTTGTATTAGAAATTCAATTTAAAATAAACTTTTTAGCTTTAAATTAATAAAAAAAGTTAGTGTAAATGAATCACAAGTCAGTTGCAGAATTATTCAGGACATGCGGGATCGTCATATATCTTCATGGAAAATAAATTGTAATATTAATCTTTTCATGAATTCATAGATATCTTCTATAACTTGGTGAACTTCTCTCTTAAAGTATCGAACAATAGTTCGTCATGTTTTTCTATAAAGGTTTACACTTATTCATTTCTGAATTCAAACATAACTTTCTATTCTTTAATTATTACATTATAAAGTTTAATGATGTAAAAAATATGCATATGGAAGTGCACGATTCCGAGACGAACTAAGTAAAAAAAAATTTTAAATGGTATGCATGCCAAAAATAGATTTGCATATATAAATCGGTCAAATACATTGCGAATCTGGTTTGACAAGATTTTTTTCTTTTAATATACACATTTTCAATCCTCTAATATAAACCTACACTAATTTTAAGATATTTGTTTAACATATCATTTATGAAAGTTTAAATGATTATAGACTGATTATTGGCTATCACTTCAAACCAAATATCGATTTATATCTCTGTGATATTATAAGTTCGTTATTTTTTTTCAGAATTTTGCAGTTTTACTCATTACTATTTATTTATTAGTATTCATTTTATCATAAATCATTCATTTGTATCGTATCTTTACATCTATTTGTATAATATATAAAATCAACTATGATTCATTCTAATTCAATAAAATTGTCAATTGTTAAATATTTTATTCAATTGTCATCAAACTGTGTGAATCATAATGACGTTTTATTTATTTTCAAAGGTTACGTGATTTCATTCAATTGTTTATCGAAACGATTTAAGATACTGAAATAATGTAATTCGAATAAAATTTAGTGTTTCTTTAAAATTGAATTAATCGATTGTGTTTACTAAACTTACACGTAAAAATATTTCAAGATAAAATATATTTACAAGTTAAATATGACTCATTGCGTATTTGTTTGTAAAAATAAAGTAAAGCATATAACAAAAATTAATAAATGTTACTGTGAACGGTCTGTACTTATAAAAAACCGTCGGAAGTGAATGATTACATTTACATATTATCTTTTCACCGGTCGTGGTTTTTATAATTGAAATGTATGTACAGTTAACAATTAATTAAATTATGATTTTAATTTTCAGTGTTAACATTTCTTGAACTCGCGTTTGTTCGTCCGTACAAAAATGAATGTTCTTTTTGACTGTTTAAAATCGTTTATAGTGGCATTTAATATATCAAGAGAAATTAAGTTCATTATTCGTTTCAATGTTTGACAACTTTCCAAATTCACTATCACGTTTGATGCAATCTGAACTAAATATCTAGCAATGAATGAATATAATAACAACAATCAATAACTAGTTGTAAACAGTTCGTAGTTAACATGGAATTATATTCAAAACAATGAAATAAGTATCAGTAAATTATTTCATAAACGATATTTAATTATAACATAGAAATACGTACAAGGTTCTACTGAAATAATACTTTTTTTTTAGCATTCGTATATTGTATTTTAATAAAATGTCTATGAAAAAGTGTTTATCTGAAAATGGTTAACTATACATATGGTTAACTATACATATGTATAACTATACATATGTATATGTATGCATGTTTGTGTATATATATATATATAGTTTTTTTTTACTGAAGAAATAAATAAAATTTGAGTTGTACACTTAGAAAATTTTGTAATAAAAATATTTGCATTGTGTAAAAATGGGACAATTTAATTGTGAATGTTACTCTGATCGTGTGAGAGACAACTGTGATATAAGAGAATATATATGTACTTATACATATATAAATAAATAACTATACAAATATATTCATGGTGTAAGCAACAATCTAAAACATGATTGTCACATTTGTTAGCTTGTTCACTAGTGTTATATATATATATATATATATATATATATATATATATATATATATATATGTATATATATGTATATATATGTATATATATGTAAAATGTACACTTCTACATAGAAATTCATATATATATTCATATTCTATATATGGCGAATGTAAGAATCTATTGTTTTCTTACGACACTTATTTGATTGATGTATTACAATTGAGTATTGCTAAGAAAATACATGATTTTATATGCCTTGTTAAATAACAATGAGAATAAATAAAATTATTATAAATATGTTTTTTTTTTATTGTCACATCCCTAAGTCATATTCAGGTATTTTATTTAGTTAAAAAATATTTTAATGTCATTCCAAATAAATTGCTATATCGTTGCACATATAAAATTGGTACATATTGTGCACTTATAACCGACGAAAGTCATGTGTGGGTACTAAATGATATACTAGTTATTTACAAAAGTTTCCGTAGCGAAAACTTATTAATATTAAGGACAACGACAAAAACAATTATTTTTAATTATGTGTATGTAGGATATTTTTTTTTTTAAAAAAGTAATGTAGATTCTATTTTAGAATATACTTCCTTCATTGTTAACCGTTTCACATCTCATATGAAATGTTTAAGTCTCTATAAATAAAATGCTGGTATCAAATCAAAAAAACGTAATACAATAATTTTTTGTTCAGTCAGAAGTTCTTTATGAAACTATTTGTGAGGGCAGGGATTACTAGCCTTTTTGATACTAAGAATGTATTTGTCTCTTAGAATTTTTTGCGGGTGCACACTACGTATTTATAAAAATTGCAGATGGAATAAATAAACATTTTATAAAAACCATATACATTTTTTATGTATATAAAGCAGGTTAGTAGTCAGCACCTTTTTGTTTTTCTCATACTTATCAAATATAAATCAGCAGAAATATGAAATACTAAAAAAAGGAACCAACTGAAATTTAAGGAAAAAGGAAGCAAGTTGACAAACAGCTAAATGAAAAAATGTGGATTAAATTTTTTCATTCTTCTTTATTATTTAAAATCTGTTATAAGATCTCATTTAAAAAATCTGTACTTTCCCTAAAAGCAATAAACATGTTTATCATATTATAAAAATGGATCATTAAATATTATTGGTTGTTGATAATTCTTTCTTGTAAAAAAATTCGAAAAATTTTAAATATAAAACTGATCATAATTATTTTTCAAGGGAAATGGTTGCAGTTTTATCTTCTTTCGCTTCTTAATTTAATCTGCAAGACAACTAAAACATTTAAAAAGTAATGATCCATTTTATATACATAATTTTGTTTTTCATAGACACGTATTTGAAAAACGGTCCTGAACTTGATTCTAAGTTCACTTATTTAAGTTTTTTCATAACTCGCGCTCTTAGCACTGAGTATGTTGCTCAAGGAAACTATCTAATCGATAGTCTGTTTTTTTTAAAAAAATGTCCTTTTAAAGTAGCATTGTTAGTGAATAAAATTGTCGTGCAGCACTAATGTAGGATAATTTTATGTTTTTAAAATTTATAAATTAAAAAAATAATACTTGTTTAGACGATTATCATTTTCGGCAAGTCATTTAAAAATACGAATCTTACAACAAAAATTTTGTTTCTAAATAACACGCAATATCTTAAATACGTAGTTATCAGACATTCATTCGATCGAAGAATGATAAAGGAAGGACGAGGCTGACCTCTTAAAACTCATATCATTTAACGAAACGCAGTAGAAAAGCTTTTTAGTACACGAACGGCGGAAAATCAATACAGTCATAAATAATTTGATATGCTCAATTCCTAGACGATTAACTGCAGTCACTACTTCAAATAGTAGTCTATGAAGTATTGATTTTGTGTTTCTGGGTGTAACATAATATTAGTGTTGTTAATATTTCTTCCGAGTATGTTTATATATTTTTTTTCTATTCTTCGATTAATCCTTGTATTCATATCTATAAAATCGAATTTATTGTTCTATGTAAATATTCAACTTTTTGCATAAAAATCGCAATTTATGTAATATATGTTCTTCTACTACAGTATTTAATCCATTTTTTTGTTACTGATGCATAAACACATTCCTGAAATATTTATATATGAATTGTATGATATTTAAAATAATCTTACTTGGATATAAAATTAAGGAATATCTATTCTCATAAAAATATTTTTAAAGCATTTTTTTCTTTCTATATGAATTCACCTTGAATATCTTTTGCTCTCCATTGTTGTAGAGTATTTTACCCGGCAATCAGTTACTATATATATATATATATATATATATATATAATTGAATATTTTAGATTACTAAGTCTTAAATAGATGTACTTTTTAAATTTTTCTAAAAACATTTACAAAATTCGATATAACTTCAAATTACTCCCATATACAGTCTGTTCTAAACTTTTATGGATTGATATCATTTCTTAAAAAGGGATGGCGCCGTCTAAGAAGTTTGCTCATGTGGGTATAATTAACGTGACTCTTCTCACGGTAAGTATTGTAGTATGGGATCTTGCATAGTCCTGCAAGAATAATTACTTTCCTTCAGTTAACCAATGTTGGCTGTTTCTTAAGTAACGCATTCTAATAACTAACTGATTCCCCGCGATCGAAGCTCATGTATGTGAAGGATGGTTGCTTAACCCGTTAAATGGGTAGTTTACACGGATAACAAGTAGACAAGACGGATATATCCATCTTACCCACTTTAGAGGTTAAGAAGCAGCCAACACTAGTGCTATTCTTTCAGGACAGTGCAAGACCTCATACAGCAATACTTACCCATGAGAAGATTAATGCTTTAGGATGGAAGATACTGCCACATCCTCCATATTCCGATATTTCTCCATGCGATTATCACTTTTTATTAGCGCTTGACAATCACATGCGAAAAAGACAATTCCACAAAAAAAAAAAACAAATGAAGTGGAGGGTGGTAGGTTTTTTTACTTCTAAAGACAACGTATAATAAAAGTGGGATTTACAAACTTTATTGGGTTGGGAAAAGGTTGTGGATTATGAACGTGTTTATATGAAGGAATAAAACGTTTGATGAACATTTCTGCACTTGTTTAACATTTATTATAAAAAAATCGCACGACCTTTTTGCATATCTAATATACGTCTATTCAGTTCATACAACATAATATTAATTGGAAATTTGTAGACCATAGAATTATCATTTATTAAGATTTCTCACTGAGAATGAAAGCAAACTAATGCTGCAAGTAGAATGCGAAGGAGAAGATTTGGTCAAAACGACACTATAGTTGATTACAATTTTGAGATTGTAAACAATTTCTCATATCTTGGCTTAAACATCACCTGTGAAAATAAAGAATTTCAGGAAGTTCAGAAACGAATAGCAGCAGGAAATAGAACACATTTCGCACCTTTGACTATAATGAAGTCCAAAAATGTTCATAAATAGACCATATTACGACTATAAAAACCTCTCATCCGTATTGTCATATCTTATCGAGGTGAAGCGTGGGTTATGTCAGCTAAGACCGCAGAACTGTTGGACACCGTCAAAAGAATAATGTTGTAGAAAGATATTTGGGTCAGTAAACGGCGGAGGTATATGGAGAATACGCTACAACTTCGAATTATATAAAATCTGTAGAAAACCAAAACTGTCGGTTTTTATAAAAAATTTTCCGCGGGCAGGTCACACTAAGCGGATGCCGGACTCAAGAAGGGCCTTGGATCGACAATCAGACGGAAGAAGACCTGTGGACAAACCATGGCTCAGATAGATAGATAATGTAGAGTAGGATGCAGTGGAACTGTTGGGAGTAAGGAACTGGAGGACTGTCAAACAGAGGGATGTCTAGAAGCAGAAAATTGAAGAGGTCAAGGTTTGATATGGGCTGCAACGTCATCGAAGAAGAAGATTTCTGATAGCGATGCGAGTAGTAAAACTTTTAATATATTTTATCTAAATACATTTAACATATTTTGCGCATCAAAATCAAAACTATTATTCAAAAATTGGATTAAAAAGTTATTTAACACATCTAAGGGGGTTATTTTGGGATGAAAATCATATTTTGAATTAAATATTTTACTAATCATTTTATGCTTGTTTAAATTTCATCACCAAAAATGATTACTGTAAAATGTAATACAGAATACACATTCTGATTATACCAAGTGAAATATTATATATATATATATATATATATATATGTATAAATATATATATATATATATATATATATATATATATATGTATAAATATATATATATATATATATATATATATATATATATATATATATATATATAAAGAAGAATTGTAATAAAATAAATATTTTCTAATTAAATTTACAATAAAAAAATCAATTGAACATACAAGCTGATAAGGACGCAGATTGATCAAATAATTTATAACGTCATAAACCTTAATCTGGGTCAGTACCTTAAACACGAAAAACATACAAAAACACCTAATTATCTGTGAACCTTGGTGAGTTTCGCTCACCGTCTATATTGCTTTCTGTATATGTGTCTGTTCTAATACGATTTGTTCCGTTGCGTGCCTACATTTTCGTAAGCGTGTACGTTTTAGACGTCACGTACGCACGTGGTCGCCGAGGATCAATATTTGTACTCATCCCGATGTCAACATTACGACGTTCGTTGTGTCGTTACAGCGAAAATTTTTGGCATCGCATTTTGTTACGAAATGGGAAAGGCCTGTGCATGTCCTCAAAATCGATTTCGTTATCATTTTGTTAACCCCCGCCTTATTACATTTGTTTAATGGATAAATACACAGGATTTTTTTTAATAAGAAAAAAATTTTGGAGCTAATTGACGAAACGAATGATTAGTAATTTAAAGAATCATGTTGTAAGCTAAATCGATACTGTAAAATAAACTATTTAATAGCATGAGTTTCATATAATAATATAAAATGTGTCTTTTATTTTATTCTAGCTAGAAGTTGTTTCTATTAAAAGATATAACTAATTTGCGTCATACGGCTTCATTTACATTTAAAGATAAAAATTTAAATTATGTAAAAACCGAGTGATTCCAAAAATAATATGCAGATTTTACGTATTTGTTATGCAGATTTTATTATTTTTGAGCGTATTCTTTTATTGATTTTATATATGAAATGCTATTTTTGGACAACGTTACCGTTATATTTAATTTTTTAATCGATGGATATGTGCGAATTTTTCATTATAATAGGAGGTTGCATTGAAAGCCGCTATTCACGTGTAGATTGCTCTAAGTGCTGTGGGTAGTAACGGATGTCTCTTATGTCATTTTGAATTGTGAAAATTTCCTACAAAAATTCAGTCATCAGACGCCATACTTTGTTTACTCAACTGCATTTCTATAACCGAATTAAAATGGAACGCGATAAGTTGTTTTTCCGATGTGTACTTCTACATTACTTTGATTTGAGAAAACAGTGCAGCTGAAGCTCATCAATTGCCTGCGAAAACTTATGACGAATCTGCTCCACCGGAAACAGTATGTAGAGATTGATTTCAACGTTTCAAATGTGGTGATTGTGACATTCGCGACATACAACGACCAGGTCAACCGAAAAAGTTCGAAGATGAACAGCTGCAAGCTCTATTGGAAGAAAACCCTGCTCAAACACTCAAAAAATTGTCTCAACAGCACGAAGTCGATAAATCAACCATTTCACAACGTTTGCAGGCCATGGGGAAGATCGAGAAAGAAGGGAGATGGATGCCACGTGAATTGACCGAAATGACATTGCTAATTGTTTAAAGGTCTCGATTTATTTGCTTGCAAGGCATAAAAAGAAGAATTTATTGTGGTGTATCGTGGCCGACAATGAAAAATGTATCTATTTCGACAACCGGAAAGGCAAGAAAGCTCGATTTGATTCTGGCCAACCATCAACATCGACACCATAGTGAAATATCTACAGTTACAAAGCAATGCTCTCTATTTGATGGGATATGGAGGGTATCGTGTATGATAAGCTGTTGAAACCGAAAGAGACCATCACCGCCGAACGTTATTGACAACAATCGTAGCGTTTGAATAATAATTTGATACAAAAACGACCATCGATTGCCATCAAATCGTCGAAAAGTGATTTTTCTCCATGACAACGCTCGGCCCCATCTTGCTATAGCCGTGAAACAAACACTGATGGAGCTCGAATGGGAGGTTCTCCTGCACCCAACGTATTCTCCGGACTTGTCCCCAAGCGATTACCATCTGTTCTGATCGATGCAACGCGCTTTGACAATACACATTTACATAACTATGGAGAAGACGAAAATTGAGTTGTTGAATGGATTGGCTCACAAGACAGACCATTCTTTCGACGCGGAATTCAACTTCTGCCAGAAGAGGTGGGAAAAAGTCATAGCTTCCTAGAGCAAATACCTTGATTGATATATTCGCACATTTTTTTATTGAAATAAATGTTCAAAAAACACATAAAACAGCGGCTCTCAATACAAACTCGTAATAATAACAATCTCAATTGAAAAATAGCATTCACAGGTAGCTGTTATATACATTATAGTAGTTATCTTTGAATGTAACATTGTTAAATGAATTCTGTTGTTAATTATATACAAGAGAAATAGGAGAAGTTCGCTACCTGAAAATAAAATACTAGATTTTTGTAGCAATTACTTTTATTTTTCAATATAATCACTCTGAAGTTGAATACACTTTGTGCAGCGATGCTGCAGTACTTTTATACTATCCTGAAAGTCAGGTTCCTCAAGGTCCTCAATATAGTCGTTCACTTCCGTTTTCAGATCATAATTTAAAGAAAATCAGTTGTTAAATATTTTTTTGGGGTTTGAGAATAGATAGAAGTCAGTTGGAGCTAAATCAGGTGAATATGGTGTATGGAACAAATTGTATTTAATTTGCTCGATTTTTCCCATGAAAGAACACTAGTACAGAAAGGTGCATTATTCTGATGAAAAATAATTTTTTTTAAAAAACTGTCTTTTGCGAATTTCTTGATTAAGTTGGTCCATAAAATTAACATAGTACTCTCCCGTTATTGTTTTACCATTTGGAAAATAATCAGAAATATCCTCTTTTTTCCCTTATCTACTTATCCCCACAGGATATTTGCCTCCTTCAAAACCGCCTCCATTCCTATCATTCGCTTTTTTTCGCCACCGTGCAATTCCTAAGGACCTTATATCCTCTTCTACTCCATCCATCCACCTTCTTTTCGATCTGCCGATGGGTCGCTTATGAGTGGGTTTTGTTCTGAATATTTTGACTGGCAACCTATTGCCATCCATTCGTGTGTGATGTCCTAGCCACCTAAGTCGCTGGATAGAAAGTAATATTTCCTTTTGCGTTCCAGAATATAGAAGATATAACCTTTTCTGCATACAATGTGAACTTTGCCTTTTTGAGTGGCGGCGATCCACGATGATTCCATCGTTTTGACTGCTGTTTTATTTATGACGTGTGATGATGGGCACAAATTTCATCAGTGATTACAAATCGACAAACAAAATCCGTCATACTGTTCGTCAAATCGTTGGGTTTTTTCTCAATGTGAGATAACGCCGCAATCATCTTGCCGATAACTTATTCATATCTAGTTATTCACTTAGAATTTGAAATGTCCGTTTATCTAAGATGACCACTACGTTAGTAATTTTAGACACCTTTATCGGTGATCCTTTAAAACAACATCACACACTTTGTTAATGATTTCTGGTTCCCTTACACTTTTTAGGCATCCACTAAGAAAGATATCTTCCAAGCTTGAACGACCATATATAAATTCTGTAACCCATTTTTGCAGTTGTAAGGGCTGGTTTACATTAGATAGTAAGCGGTATAGTATACTAGCCTACTTTTTCACTAGACATCTACTCTACCAGCATCTACAGTTTGGTCCGTTTACACAAAGTGATATATTGGTTTGGTAGAGAAAAGTTTAATTTGAAGTTAAAACAACCAATCACCCACCGATATGGAACAGAATAAAAAGAATACTTTTGGAAGAATGGAACAAAATAACGTCTGAACAAACACAAAATTTAGCTAAATCTGTGCCAAAACGACTTCTAGTTGTAATTAATGTTAATAGAAACTCTACAAAATATTAATTTAAAAATTACATTGCATTTTGCTGTTAATTTACCATTATTTGAATACTTTTCGTTGCATATTATTTAGTTTCCCGGAAAAGTGCATTAATGAAAATTATTATAATTAATGTAATTATAAGTGAAATATAATAGGTTTAAGTAAAACAAAATAGTGAAAATTCTAAAACAACCCTTTTAATTTAAAGAGAAAAGTAGCATATTGTTTAACATTTCCAACTATTTGAATACTTTTGCTGGTCACTGTTTATATATATATATATATATATACACACACACATATATATATATATATATATACATATATATATATATATATATATATATATATATATATATATATATATATATATATATATATATATATATATATATATATATATATATATATATATATAAAGAAGATTATTAATTTAAAACATTTTCTAATTTTCGTATACTTCGTACACAGATTTTTGAACCATGCAATCATTTTATATAAGTGAGGTAATGCAAAAATAATTTCAAATGCCAATTATCTGTTTTCATGAAACTTTACTAAATGGATGCTATTTATAGTAGATTAAAATATTTATATAAAAAAGATATTTTTATATCGTATAGAAGTCATATTCTCTAGCAACGATATTAATAAGAAATGTATTTTGTATGATGTATGTTTACGTTATCTTTATATATATTGGGAGGTAAATATTTAACGATTCTAAAAAAAAAACGTAATAACTTTGAGTTATATGCGGTCTGCTGGTATATTTCAATGTTGTTTTATTATTTTATTCGTCTATTGTTTTTACACTCCGTTAATTTTATTTATATTCTTATAGTTATTTATAGTTTGTTCTGTGAATAAGAATTAACTTCTGTTTCGAATCAAAAATAAACTCTTCGATTTTTTTATAAATAACTACAAGGTACAGTAGTTGACAAATATAATAGATTAAAACTTTAGAATTTGTTGTTACTAAATACAGTTAATAAGTGATAAATGGGTTTTATTATTGATTATTTTATTTATAGTTTTATTTGTTATTTTTTTTTTTATTAAAAACAATGTTATATGGTTTTTACGTATGATGAAAAGATAGCATGCTTTAAACTTTTTATTATTTAATTGTAATATAACACCAAATAACAGCGATTATTAAGACAAACAAAATCTTGTAACAATTATTTGATTAGTTATTTTATCCAAATTGAAAAATATACGAACTTATTCACAGAAACTGAAAATTTCAAAAAAAAATTTTTGTAAACTACAAGTTTTCGAAACCTAAATAAATCTTTTCGATTATAAGACTTCTAATTCTCCATTCATTGTTTGTAATGCTTATAGGTTATTTGTTAATTCTCTTGAATGCTCAGTGAAAGTAACTTAAAAGAAAACTACCCTTACTGGATATTTATTACAATAATTGTTTGTTTGAGAGTTTTAAGCAAAGAAGTTGACTTAACTTAATGGTAATTTACCTTGAAAATAAATATAGTTTTATACAAAAATCAGATAAGTACATGTATTTTTCCAGAAAAACAAAATATACCGAAAAGTAAGTGACTTAGTGTACTATCAAAATAAACGAAAACAGACTTATGTTCACCGACCAACTTTGCAGTCATGAAACGGTACATTTTTTTAATTTATTTGAGTTCTAGATTGTTAAAATATAAATAATTATGATATAAAATAAATCATAAAATCATTTTTTTTTAATTTTTTTACTTAGTGCACTGTCATAATTACCAGCATATATATATATATATATATATATATATATATATATATATATATATATATATATATATATATATATATATATACATGCACATAATTGAAACAAGACTCACTTGTATGAATTTGTTCATAAATATTTCTATTATACTATACTAAATCAATAAAATTCGTATAGATCGTATTTTTAACATGTTGTCTTTTGTTGCCAATTCAACTTAAATTTTAAGAGAGTTGATAAAATGTAGATTATATTAGATTTTTTTATTTTTTGAATGCATTTTTCGTATAATTATAAAACATTATCATATATAATTAAAAGATTTCAATAAAAAATTATATTAAAATTATTTCTTTAATGTTTTATATATATATATATATATATATATATATATATATATATATATATATATATATATATATATATATATGTATATATGTATGTATATATATATATATATATATATATATATGTGTGTGTGTGTGTGTGTATAAATATATATTGTATATAAATTATGTTCATGTTCTTGAACAATATCGTATTGTTTATTTTAAAAATGTTTTCTTAGTCTTTTCTATTAATTATAAAAGTCTGAACCGATTGACTTTCTAAATTAAAAAAAGAAACTGTTGTGATTATACATATATTTGTATACGCTAGCAGTAAACACAAGATCTAAAAAATAGCTATTGAGCAAATTAAAAACAACACTCATGGTTACAGACTGAAATTATATTTGGAAAAGTAATTCTACGAGCAGTTATGCCAAAATTTTTTCACCCTTAAATTAATGAAAATAAAATTATTTCATTCCTAAAAGATATAAACTGTAATTCTATTAAGTTCCAGAGTAATAAATAATTCAGTACGTTAAATTCAATAGGATACTTAAAATGGTTGTTGAATACAAATGAAAAACTGG
Organism: Acanthacorydalis orientalis; assembly: GCA_034766995.1. Lineage (NCBI taxonomy): Eukaryota > Metazoa > Arthropoda > Insecta > Megaloptera > Corydalidae > Acanthacorydalis > Acanthacorydalis orientalis. Next base: position 21,234,511 of record CM068318.1, on the reverse strand, counting down.
GTATTAAATCATACATACAAATATAGTATTAAAGAATGTACATGTCTTTTATTTTTAACTTTATGTGCATTTCTTTGTGTTGATGATTTAAATATTTCAGAAAAAAATTTGCAGTAGCACGTACTAAACAAGTAATAGTTGTTTCGGAATAAAACGTTTGCTGAATTTATGGGGAGGGGGCATTTATTTGTGTGTGGGAGGGGATTTTTAAATTCTATTATAAAAAATATTTATAAAAAGTCAATTATAAACTTTTAAATAAACGAGCTATATTTGTTAGATCATGATTTGAATTCTATGAAAATTTGTTGATAAAAATATGTTGATATTTTTATCAATAATATCTATAATATTCACATAAAATATACATTTCCAATACTTTAAGGGGGTATGTTTCCTCTTGAGACCTTAGTTTCCCAGATAGATGAAAAACTCAGTTGTGTTATGAAACTTTCTAAACAGTAGAGACCCACAGTAGATTAAATTATTTTTTTCATCCAACAAGTTTTCTTTAAATCAGAATCTTTAAAAGTTTAGAGAATTTCGATAATTCAATCATTATATTGATTATTTTAATCATGACCTCCTTCTCTGTGACAATTTCTTCAACAAAAAAGCTCTGTGTTTAAATCAAATCCATTAAATCTGCATCTTTCAACTACGTTACAGAACATTTTGTTCCAGGTTGAACCTGGATGGGTTTTGTTCTCTACGCCTAATACACCAATGTGCTAGGTATTAATCATATAGCACAACCGTCCCGAATTAACGATAGAATATGTATTACTGATTATGAGAGACTTTTTGTGGATCTTTCAAGAAATAAAATTTATTTGATCTTTTTTTTATTCATACTTAATTTTTATTAATGCGAATGTACACATTTTTTTATTACATAATATGTTAATTTTAGTTATTGATCGACCGTTTTATCATTACTTTCTTATCCGTTGAAAGATTGTGGAATTAATTTGATATAAAATTCCAACTAATGTTGTTGATCTTTGTGAAAAATTGAAAGTTGCTTGGAATGAAATCGCTTCAACGTGATTAATATCTTATACAAAGAGCAGCTGTTTGATTATCATCGTAGGTGATGATTCACCAAATTAGATATATGAATCATTTAAAACTTATAAATATTGATATATTATTTATTATTATTATGTTTAATATATTTCGAATGAAATAAAGAAGATATTTTTTTCTTCATTTTAATAAAAAAAAATACTATTCGATACATTCCATAATAATGAGTTAACTTTTACTTTTATTGTAAAACTAAAATACACTTGTCATTGTACCTTTTTACATTCCATATAAATATATCACAGTATTAATTTACTTTGATAATGAACATGAATGCTTTATAAAAAAACATTTAATTTATATACTGAAAACCTGTTTTCGAAGTTCATTACATTATTTTCAAGATCTACATTTCTTGAATCCACTGTCATTAACTTGTTGAAAAGTTGTAATTTCCATTTTTTTATATAAAAAACGCGCAACAGAAAACGTCATGTTTTTACTTCATTTGGAAAATTTATATACGTCACTTTATTCTCTATGGAAAATTCAACATACTGATAAAAGGTAATGTAGAAACACTTTTATTACTTTTTTATATCTTATATATATATATATATATATATGTAATTAAGATATAATATATATATATATATATATATATATATATATATATATATATATATATATATATAAGAATAATATTTCTAGATTATTGCTAAATTAGAATGATAAGTTATAAAATTGAAAATTGAATTTGTTTCCAAATTTAAACTTTGCACTAAATGAAAAATTTATTTAGATTTAAATATAGATAAACGAATAATTATAAAAAGTATATCTTTACAATTGATAATTAAAATATGTTTATAAAGAGAAACACATGAAAAAAATTTTATCTTTAATATACATAGATGCGAATATAATTTCTATTCACATTCAAGAAATTATTTTCATTTCCGTATTGTATTTCACAATGTATTATAAACGTCATTCATTTTATGATGTAAATGCGATTTTAAAAAAGTCATATCTATTCTGATTATAATAATAGGTTTTTTTCATCATTCATGTTATTTAAACACCCACATGTATACATGAACAACAGACTCGTATACAGAAGTCCCATAAATATGTTCCGTAAATTTGTATATAGATTCAGTAAAGCGAAATGAGAAAAAAATCTTTATATAGACCTCTGGTCGTTGATGTTTGGTTAAAGACATATTTTGGATGCTAACGACCTTAGTTGTCGACTCGCCCTTAAACCGCAAATAATTAACTAACTTAAAGACATACGTGTGTTTTTTCATTTTATTTACGTGTTATAAACAATATTAATTTTCTTTATTTAATTTCGCATTAAGCAGTTTTGTCATTTTACTGAATAAATATAATACTTTATTAAAGAAATACAGAGAGTTAAATGAATTTAAAAAGACAGTAATGTTTAAAATGCTCCACAAGGCATTATCAACATGTAATTCGTCGACATCATTCTGACTGAAGGTATCAGAACCTTCTCCACCAATTTCATCTGCCAAATTAACGGTTTCAGCTGATAATGTCGATGTTTGGTATGGTTGCACTGTTTGCAACACACCCAGGCCAATCTGCTTTTCAGCAGGCATATTTAAAGTTTGTGGTCTTACTTTAGCGATAGGCAGATACGTGATTTAAACAGTTCAAAATAGAAAATTTTAAAAATATAATAATTGAAATTTAAATATTTTTTAACAACGTGCAGCTCATATATGTATATACACCGGGGAAACCCCGTGTTTGCATGAAATATGCACCGTGTTACTTCAAAACCGCATTAAAAAGATACGCATAAAAACAGACTCGATTCTATATAATATATATATATATATATATATATATATATATATATATATATATATATATATGTGTGTGTGTGTGTGTGTTTTTATGCGTATGATATTTTTATGTCTTATCATAACTAGAGACAAATTCATATTTATTTTAAAGCATGCGTTTAAAAAACATTAAAAAAAGAAAAAAATAGGTTATATTATCAAATGGGCAATTATACATTTTAACATATTGGTAATTACATAGATAATTTCATAAAACTTTTAATATATAAGGACTAAGCAAATATTATGTTAAAAAACAATTCATTTATTATTTGAATATATAATTCTTTTTTGTAATTGACGTAAAATACATAGTAATTGTCATAGATAGACTTGTATAAATTTATATGTAAGAAAACACAATATGAAACCGTGGTGCTATCTAGCGAGACAGTAGTAAACTAAAGTTCTACACTAGATCGCTAAAAGCAGATTTAATGAAACAAAAGCTAAATAAAATATTAGGTTTATGTCCAGAGACATTTGTGTCACACACGTTGTGGTAGACCTGACAGGTATACCTGTACAGGCGAACTTGCACAGGTAAACGGGAAAGTGTATGTGACAAACTTGCGAAGTTATTACGACTTGTACAGGCTACCGGAACAAATTCAAAAAATCATTTGTTCTACCTGCGTCGGAGAGTGACCGTATGGTAAACCGGGCGTATGTGCTGGCCGCCTGTGCAGGTCCTCAGTCGCCTCAAAGGTACTAGAGCGAATGTTCGTATTCTGTACCGCGTGTATTGCTCGGCTTTCAAAATGTCGACTCAAGCCCAACGTAAAACTGTTGAAGAATTTATAGAGATATATAAATCTGAACCATGTCTATGGCAAGTAAAGAATAAAAAATATCACGACCGTCAGAAAAGAGATGTCGCGTATAAAAAATTAATAAAGAAATTAAAAGAAATCGAACCAGATACAAATAAAGATGCCGTTGTGAAAAAAATTAATAATTTGAGAAGTAATGTTAGAAAAGAAAGAAAAAAGTATGAAAAATCAGTAAAATCGGGAGCTTCGGCAGACAATGTTTACCGCCCAAAACTATGGTATTACGATTTGTTTAAGTTTTTGTCTGATCAAGGAACTCCAAGAGAGTCGAGGTCTTACATAGATGCAGATGACGAAAAAAGTTCCAAGGTAAATAAAAAAACTGATAATATCACTATATATTTTTTTTATTTATTTAATTATTTACAAAAATTAACGGTATTTTTTTATATCGTCTAACTCAAATAATGAAATTACTTTGCCATGATATTTCCCCTCATTTACAAAATAATTCATGAAGTCTTCTCTTACTTTTTTTGCGGTACCAAGTACAATATCTGACACCCGTATTCGTACAGTAATATCATCGATTGATGAACTAGTAAAAAACAAGTACATAAAGAAAATTTCTAGGACTCCCTGTGATGTGTTCCGTATTTGAAATATGTAACTCCTTGTTCTGCAGTTTTTCGAAAAATGTATTTTGGAAAACACTTCCATCTGAAATTCTTCCGTTAGTACCAAAATTTGCCGAAATAAATTGTTACTTTGCATCCATTATAGCTAGGAGAACAATACTGTTTCAGCCTTTATAATTATAAAATTCTGATCCATTTCCAACAGGCGGAATAATCTCAATGTGCTTCCCGTCTATTGCACCTAAGCAGTGCGAAAAGTTCCATCGTTGTTCAAATAAATGTGCATTTTTTTCTATTCTTTTTCGGATTTAGCAAACTGAAAATAATAAAATAATAATTATTACTCTTTCAGGGAAACTTTTCACAATCTAATTATGCTGAAACCATTCAAGACCAATCAGAAACAGAGGATCAAGACACATCACAAACTGCAGATCAAAATTTATCACAAACGGAAAATCAACCCCGTACAAGACCGGCTAAAAGGAAAACAACTCTAGAGGCCTTAAGTAACGATATTTTGATGTCCGTTCGAGACGATTTCAAACGTCCATTTGTACAAGACGACCGTTGTGACATTGTCGGAAAGAGCGTTTCTCTGAAATTAAGAGGATTGGAAAGACAACAAAGACTCATAGCTGAAAAAATTATCAATGATGTGCTTTTTGAAGCGGAAATGGGTAATCTCACACTTAATCATACATTTATTAACTTTAAAGAAATACAGTCACAACGCATTCATAGTTATATACCTAGTCCCAATTCTACCACTCCCACATCAAGTCCCAGCCACACGCAACAATATTCTCAACCACGAAAAACCCAACTACAATCTTATATCACTAATCCGAAATCCGAATCTACGGCCACTTATGTCTCTACACACAGTGTTAGCCCCATTCTTATGCCATCTGACAGTTCTACGGTGGTGGGCTTGGCAATTCTGGAAGAGTCTGCAACTACTTAATATTAGTCATTTTAATACGAATACGTATTAAAATTACCAGCAACTACATAGTCGCTGGCTTGAACATTTATAATGTTATTATACATATATTGGTTAATTATAAGTGTGATTAGAATAAAACATGTTTCTTATTTATCTTTAAATAGTCCTTGCATAGAACTTTGTACAAAGTATCGCATGTTTCTAGAATAATTTTTCCGAGAGTTTGGGTGAAATTATTGCAGAAAATTTGAGATCTTCATAACTTCTTCCAGTTACAAGAAATCTCAAGATTGCTGTCAATCACTCGTGTGGTGTAATAGTTTTTCTCATATTTGTATTTTCTTTCTCAATCAGTAGAATAGCCATAGAAAGGAGTTTTAAGTGGGCTTGTTCGTACATAGTTATGATAATTCGCCAGTTACCAACTCTCAGTCTTCAGTCTGTTACAAACACTCCGTAAAACGCTCGAAACCGTCATATTAACACGAATCAATCAGCACGAGACGGTCAATAACATCAAGTCCGAGCAGTTTAGTTTGGGACATGGTCATTCAAGCATATTACAGTTGGTTAGATTTGTCCAGAAAATCACCACCAAAGAAGGCAACAAGCGCTGTACAGGAATGGCCCTCTGGACATCGAAAAAACGTTCGACACGGCCTGGCATGACGGACTAGAGTATCATCTACTGCGCTACAGATTTCTGCCATACCTAGTCCGTCTTATAGATAACTATCTGCGAGACAGGTCATTCCCCGTTGAACAGCACGAAAGGATGTCCACACGCAGGTGTATAGCTATGGGGGTACCTTAAGGTTCAGTCCAAGGGTCAGTACTGTTCAACTACTACATTGACGACATCCATACGGCCAGGAACGTGGACCTGGTCTTATTTAATGATGACATTGCTATTTTTACTTCTCAAAAATGCCGAGGGACGGCTCTAAGATGCCCTGGATACACGCCGCGTTTTCCAAACATGGAAAACAAAGATCAGTGTGACAAAAACTGTAGCCATCCTCTTCTCTACAAAATGGATGAAGAACTCAGGGCGCCTGAACATGGACGAAATCGTGATTCTTTGGAGGGAACCCGTCAAATACTTAGGCGTGCACATCGACAGGAACTTAACATACAAAGGGCATGTTAAATGTGCACGCAAGAAAGCGCAGATTACCCTGGTGCAATTATATCCGTTTATGGTTAGTCATGGTGGTCTGAATACTGACAACAAACTAACGTTGTACAAAATAGCGATCAGACCGACCATGAAGTACATTTTTCCAATTTGGCGACAAACCTTCAGAATGAACATCAATACAGTACAGAGGGTTTAGAACAAGTGTCAGAGGATGGGTTAAACAAAGAGTTCAATTTCTCCACGAAAGAGTTACATGAGGAAGCAGAAATATGTACGATTGCCGAGTACATCAACGGCACAATCTGGAAATTTTACACGAGAAAGCCTCTCAACAATCCACAGATCGAAAGACTGCCAACTGCGAAGATCATCCCGCTAATTAATCGTGTTGGCAGACATCGCCAAAAGAATAAGTTTGTACAACCGTACAGTTTTCACGAAGCCGCGACCAATGCTATCGACAATATCACATCGACAGTTAACTAGGACTTTTTGGGGGGCATTAAGGGAAAGTGTGGGGGGATTTAGAATCATGTTTCTTTGGGTTTTTTGAAACTTCGCAGATGTTTACTATTTAAGAAGATCAACAACAAACGATAACCAGGACATAAATCAACACATTGAAAAGACTTGTCACGGTCTCGTACCCCCAGGTATGGTTAACTATAACAAGATGACAATACAAAAGATGTTCAAATACGTGAAAAAAATACGGCTTATTACTGCCAACGCATCGTCCGGCGATGCCTTGATTTGAAAATAAACTGAAGAAAGTCGTCAATTTTGTCGGAGGGTGTGTGGCGTAAAAGACTCTCGTGTGTGGATTGTATGGATCTCTGATCGATCTGTGTAAGTCCGTCTCGCCAGTCATATGTAAGGCGTAGATAGACTGCTGTCAGGTCTACCGTAATGTGTATGGCCTCCTTTACGAATATATATATATATATATATATATATATATATATATATATATATATATATATATATATATATATATATATATATATATATATATATATATATATATATATATATATATATATATATATAAAGAGAGAGAGAGAGAGGTCTTTATCTACGTATATATATATATATATATATATATATATATATATATATATATATATGTATATAAACACTATTAAAACGCAATAGAATGGCCAGACCGAATTATGTATTATTTATATTAGATATGTATTAGATCATGTTATTTAAAATTAATATGTAATCATTAAAATATATTAAAATTATACGATACTAAATGTCACAATAAATTTCAGAAAGATCTATTTTTTGAAAAAAAAATTAGTGAACAAATACAGACTTAAAATTATGTTCATTACTTGATATGTGTCAAACTTCAATTTCTGCTATGTTCTTATACCTGTCTTCTACTCCAATACAATGTGTTTATCATTTTAAACTTAGCTCTATCATTATTTTGTCCTTTGTTTCTTTACCTAACACTTCCTATCTAATTTGACTTTTTAGTTGAACCTGAGAAAGGTCAAGTCA
>CM068318.1:21099086-21221586 GCA_034766995.1 Acanthacorydalis orientalis | reverse complement strand
GTGATAATTCAATAAATCAAGGTCCTAAGCAATTTGATAATTTTTCAAATAATCAGAATTCAAAACAGTTTGATAATTCAGTAAATCAGGGTCCAAGACCATTTGACAATTCTTCAAGTCAAGGTCAAGGTCCTAGACCTTACGACGATAATTTAAATCAAATCAATAGATCTTTTGATAATTCAGGTAATAATGCTCGCAAATCATTCGATAATTTTGGAAATAATTGTCCTAGAGCATTCGATAATATTGGAAATAATTTTAAAAAGTTTGACAACTCGGGAAATAATGTTCCTCGACCAGTAAATAATAGTTCAAGACTTTCCGATAGTTCAGGAATTAATGGTCCAGAATTGTTTAATAATCTAACAAATCAAGGTGTTAAACAATTTGAAAATTCTATAGAGCAATGTTCTAGGCAGTTTGATAATTCAGTAAATAAAAACGTAAGACCAGAATTTGTTAATAATTTAAATCAGGGCCAAAAACATTCTGTTAATTCAAACTCATTTATTAATTCAAATAATCAGAATTCTAATTTTAATAGAAATGTGAATAATAACGAATCGATGGACAATCGGTGGAATGCAGATCGATTTAATAAGTTTTCAGATACTTCAAACAGACAGATAAATGACAATTTTAGAGATCGGACAGGACCCTCGTTTGAAGGAAATACAAACTTTAGAGATTATAATCGTTCATATGAACATAGACGAATTGGGTTCTTAAATAATTCTGCAGATGATTTTACTAAAGATTCTCAAGAGAATCAGAAAAAAAAAACATTTGGAAAATCATCGTGGGAAGATGAATATATTTTATCTCCAGCCACTGTAGTAGATTATGGTCATAAACCAGTTCGACAACAAGGTAAAATATGTCAATATAAGTAGATATAGATTTTATCATGAAGTATATATTTATTATATAGTTGTATCAATTACAGAACTAGATGATCCATTTATAGAACCAGTTCAAACATTTGATTACGGTCATATGTCTAAATTAGAAAAAAATGAAATTAAGCTGAGACATATAGAAAAGTCATCGTCTTTTGCATTCTCTGAAAATAAATCTAATGATAAGTGGAATGATAATCGCTCGAGAAATAGTTCTGAGGATTATAGAAGAAATTATAATAAAGATAGAAGAGATATTTATAATAAAGATAGAAGAGACGCTTATACTAAAGATAGAAAAGATAGCAAAGAGGTTAAAGATGAACGTGACCCCTATTACACTTCTCGATATTTAGATAAATACCCATTTAAATCTGATGTGCATGATAAATCATATGATAAAAATAGATTTTCTGAATCGGGGTCTTGTTCTGTAAATAAAGATCAAAATTTATATTCAAATAAAACGGAGTTAAAAACACATTCAAGTCTAATTCCACCAACTATAGAACATTCCAGTAATGAGCAAACTTCGAAACAGTCGAATATTTCTAATCAACAAAATCCTTGTTTTTGGGAAGATGAGTTTGAAGGTAATTTCGACAGTCCTAAACTATGGAAATCAAAAGATGATCGAACTTTGTTAAAAAGTGACGAATCAAGTGGATTGAATATTAATGAATCATCGAAGGTTATGTCTAAGAGTAGTGTAATATTAATCGATGACTTATTATCAATGCCTGGAAGGGCTATGAGACCTCCTAGAATAGTTATTATATTACGTGGTCCACCAGGTAGTGGGAAAACATTTTTAGCCAAATTAATTAAAGATAAAGAAGTAAGTGAAAATGTTTTCATTCTATTATTATATTGAAATACGGTGGGAACATGGTAAGTATTCATTATAATTGTATTTGATATTTGTCTTAGGTTGAACATGGTGGATCAGCACCTCGCATTCTGTCATTAGATGATTACTTTATGGTAGAAGTCGAGTCTGATATAACAGATCCTGAAACTGGACGTAAAGTTAAATCCAAACAAATGGTTTACGAATATGAACAGTGCATGGAGAGCTCTTATTTAGCATCATTAATTAAGGCTTTTAAAAAAACAATAAATGATGGTTATTTCTCCTTTATTATTGTTGATTGTGTGAATGATAAAGTGAAGCAATATGCAGAAATGTGGAGTTTTGCTAAACAGAAAGGCTTTCAGGTTTGTATCAGATAGGGTTTTTTCAAATTGTATTTATTAAAATATATTATTTTTAAAAGTAAATAGAAAATTGCATGAAAGTATTGTTATAAAATAGATTGGTTGATTTGTTATCTGAGTTTTTAGGGTGTATCATTATCTGAGATTTATAAAATGGATGTATTGTATTACAGGTGTATGTGTGTCAGATGGAACTAGATATATCATTATGCACCAAACGAAATATCCACAATCGCACAGAAGAACAAGTTAGTGCTTTAGTAAAAGATTGGGAATCAACTCCTTCACATCATTTAATTTTGGATGCAACAAGTTTAATTCAGTCTGGATCAATCTCTGAAGTTGTAATGGACGATGTATCGGATGAAGAAGAACCCTCAATATTCAATCAAAACGATTTTCTTGATATGGATGAGGTATTGTCTTAATTTTTGCATATTTATTCCAAGTTAAATATTTTTTTTTGTTATAAATCAATCATTGGAAATTTCGTTATTTATCAAAATATTTCCTTGCATTTTTTTTTAAAATTAACAGTAAGTATATAAAAATATCTATCACAATTTTAATTAGGATATGCTTTTTAATTTAAAATTTTATATTGTTATTGAACTTAAGTTTTTAAGTGAATCTATGAATTTGTATGTACATATATTCATATGTATGATAATGAATACATTCAAGTTCTTATAAAATACAAATGTATAGATGTGTAAGTATGTTCATTTATGAGAAAATTCAATAAAAGTGACTATTTCCATTCCCAAAAAAGCAACTATCTTGCTTTTTATTTTTATCACAGAAATAACAGGTGAAAACAAATAAATAATTAATGCCAAATAAAAGTATTGCTCTGAGTTACATTTACACATATCTGTACACATTTTAAGAAATTACACTGTTAATGTTATATATTTAATAAGTATATTTCTGTGAAATATCTTTCGGTTTCATCTCTTTCGAGAATGTATTTTTTATTATTATACTTGGTTCTGTTGTTAGAAACAATCCTTTAATATTGATATTAAAATATTTATCTATAAAAAGTTTCTTCATCGTTTATATATATATATATATATATATATATATATATGTATATATATATATATATATATATGTATATATATATATATATATGTATATATATATATATATATATATATATGTATGTATGTATATGTATTTATGTATGGCCGTTTCAAATTAAAAAGGGGTTTCACAATTGAAATCTTTATCACTGTTTTATTTAAGTTTATCTTATATGTTATAAATATCTCTTCTTTTTCTTCAGATATTTTCAGTATCTCTCCTTTTTCTACAGTTGTTTTCAATATCTACATATTCAACATAAGCATAGTGAATTAATGTTTCTTAGGGAAATAATAATACAGTGCTCCTTGTCGTACCGTAAACTGCGGTTGTGCAACGATGTCTTTTCCCCTCCTGCACTTTTACTCTACATAGCTGAGTGTAATTAAGGGTCACCAAATAATGAACACCGGAATGTTTTAAATGGGCGTTTCTATTCTACAAAGCAATCTCTTTCGTACCGTAACAGGGCTCTGGCGATGTGGTATGACAGGGAGCATTGTATTGATATTTAACTATAAAAGTGTGTGTGTATATATGTGTATATGTATATATATATATATGTATGTATGTATGTATGTATGTATGTATATATATATGTATATATATATATATATATGTATACATATGTGTGTGTGTGTGTGTATATATATATATATATATATATATATATATATATATATATATGTATTTATGTAGATGCATGTATGTATAGACACACCCACATACACTTTTATGGCTAAATATCAATATTATTATTTCCTTAGAAAACATCAGTTTATCAATTTACTATGTTTATGTCGAAAATATAAATATTGAAATTATTTGTAGAAAAAGGGGAGATATTTATGACATACAAGAAAGTTAAATAAATCGATAATCAAGATTTCAATTGTGGAACCTCTTTTTAATTTGAAATGATTTTTATAAATTATACCAATAGAAAAAAAGTGTATGAATATGCATTTATATTATTATTTTATTAATCCGAATGTACTAATCATTTTTGGTAAGAATAAGAATAAAATCAGTTTATTATAAACTTGGCATTTTATTGTTGAGCAGCTTTTTATGTGAATGAAAAACACTTATCATTGTGTTTGTTCCTACTTGTGTTCATTTATTTTCAATAACAAATACTATTATTTCCTAAATTTGATGAATATTTCTGAAAATATATAGTTTTATACAGTATTAATTAAGACCTAATTTTGTATGTTCTGTAAAACATTTGAGATTGACATATTTATATCTAGTTTTTTTATATTTTGTGACATTAAAACTTATATTACAGTGAATATGTTTATTACAAATGAATAACATATTCACTAAAACCTGAGTGTGTAAAGAAAAAAATAAGGTTTTTTTCAATTTATGCATATAAATATACATACATATATATATATATATATATATATATATATATATATATATATGTATGTATATATATGTATGTATATATGTGTATATATATATATATATATACATGTATATATATATATATATATATATATATATATATATGTGTATATATATACATATATACATACATATATATATATATATATATATACATATATATATTAGGTTGGCCAATAAATATTGTTAGGTTTTTTCATAAGAGATTATTTCTACTGTTTTTAAAACAAAAGACAATTCGTAACTTATGAAACACATGTATAGTCTAAAAGCAAAAGCTTTAATGTGTAATTTAAAAAAAATCATTATGTTTAGTTAAATTTTTTAGTGTTTTTATTTTGATTTGAAGAGGAACATTGAGAAGATGTATTTTTGTGCAATTATGTTTTTTTATTTCCGTGAAGGTAAAAATGCAGTATAAACAGTAAAAAAGATTTCTGATGAGCATGATGATAGTGCTGTGAATTAAAGAATGGTGCAAAGATGGTTCCCAGAGTTTTGAGATTGACATTTTAGTCTTACTGATGATAAATGCTCTGGTAGACTTATCGAGATTGATAACGATCAAATCTTTTGTCTAATTGAAAATAATCCGTTATACTACACAAGAGATTGCTAAAATGTTAAATATATGGAAATCCACCAATGGGAATCATTTACATCAACTTGGTATGGTTTCCAGATATGATGTTTGGGTTCCACACAATTTAAGTGAAACAAATTTAATCCATTGAATTTCGGCTTACGATTCATTGCTAAAACGCAATAAGAAGAAACCAATTTTTGAAGCGATTGTTCCTGTGGATAAAAAATGGATTGTCTACAATAACGTGATACGAAAAAAACATTGGAGTAAAGCAGGATCAACCTCATTAACGCTCCCAAAGCCGGTTTACAGCCCAAGAAAGCCATGTTATGTATATGGTGGGATTGAAAAGGGGTACTCTTTTATGAGTTCCTGCCACTTAATAATTTCATTAATTCTAAAAAATATTATTTACAATTGGAATGACATAACAGGAAAAACGACCAGAGATTGCCAATAGGAAAGGAGTAATTTTCAACCAACATAATGCAAGCTGAAAAATTGACAAAGCTGAATTGGGATGTTCTTATTCATCCATCACATTCACCAAACATAGCACCATCTGATTGCCATTTGTTTTGTTCTTTGCAACATTTCCTTAATGGGAAAATTTTTGATTTTTTAGAGGCCTGTGAAATGCATGTTTTGAGATTTTTTGCTGAAAAAAATAACTAATCCTGAGAGGATGGTATTATGCAACTGCTTACAAGATGGCAAGTCAGTGATCATAATGGTCAATATATAAAAAAGTTTTCTATTAGGTCGGTAAAAAAATATTTGTGGTAATGTATATAAATTTGAAGATGATAAATCGTAATTATTTTTCTACCGACCTTTTATATTAAAAAAAAATTGCTTCTGTTTCTTACTGAGAAATCCGACATTGTTTATTGGTCAATGCAATATATATATATATATATATCTATATCTGTATATATATATATAGATATGCACATTTATATATTGTTTATAAAACTATTGGGTCACCTCATAATATTTAACTAAGTACTGCAAATAAATCTAACAGATCAGTAGGGCTTTACATACCTGTAGATATAATTATACTTAAATTTATTTTTAGATCTAGTGGTATAGAAGGTATTACTAACTAGTGAAACCTAATTGCAGTTTTTAGTAAATGATCAGCATGGCCCATTGTCTTTATTTAACCTTTTCTTTAAACATTGAAATAATGATAAAATAAAGATTTATTTTAAAATGTTATACTATATGAGAGTTAGTATGTTTATAACTACATGTCCAAGTGTATTTTTAATTTGTTATGAAAAAATATGTAAACTTGTTTTTAATATTTAATTAAATATTTTATTGGTTTATATATATATATATATGTATATATATGTATACATATATTATATATATATATAAATATGTATATATATATATATGTATATATATATATATGTATATATATATATATATATATATATATATGTATATATATATATATATATATATATGTATATATATGTATATATATATATATGTATATATATATGTATTTATATATATATATGTGTATATATGTATATATATATATATATATATTGTATATATATATATACATATGTATATATATGTATAAATATATATATGTATATATATATATGTATATATATATATGTATATATATATGTATATATATATATATATATATATATATATATATATATATATATATATATATATATATATATATATATATATATATATATATACATATATGTATTCGTGTATATATATGTATATATATATATATATATATATATATATATATATGTATATATATATATATATATATACATATATATATATATATATATATATGTATATATATATATATATGTATATATATATATATATGTATATATATATAGACATATATATATTTATATATATATATATATATATATGTATATATATATATATATGTATATATATATATGTATATATATATATATATGTATATATATATATATGTATATATATATATATATGTATATATATATATGTATATATATATATATATGTATATGTATATATATATATATATATGTATATATGTATATATATATATATATATATATATGTATATATATATGTATATATATATGTATATATATATATATATATATATATATATATGTATATATATATATATATATATATGTATATATGTATATATATGTATATATATGTATATATATATATATATATGTATATATATATATATATATATATGTATATATATATATATATATGTATATATATATATATATATATATATGTATATATATATATATATATATATATATATGTATATAAATGTATGAATATCGTACATCTTATTAACAATATCTAATTATTAAAAATAGAAAGAAGTTCGAAATGGAATGGTTTGGGAGTTCTTAAACATTGAAAACACTGTTTTATGAATTATGTATTACTAATTTTCGAACTGATCTCTTATACTTCATTAATTTTTATATTTATGAATATATTATCGATTTATGATTGCAAATATTTCATTGTTCTAATTTTCTAGATCGTAAAGATTATAATTATATAATAAAGGTTATAGTTGAATAGCAACTAAATGTAATTATCGAATGTACATAGCTGTTTATTAATTTAATGCTGTGAGTTTAATATTTTGTAAAAAAGATTAAAACAGCAACTTATATTAAAGTTTTAGGTGTTCAAATTACACACATTTGTAAATATATTTTGAATGCTTTCATAACAAGTTTAATTTTATGAAAAGTAGTTAATTAAATGATAAGTTTTAAATATACTATTTTTCTGTAGGAGAACAGATGTAAAAGCAAGTGGGAAACAATGGAGCCAACTAATGATAAATTGGGTAAGTACCTTTTAATTAAAATACTTAATCTGGAGTAACTAATAAAGTAAATACATTACAGCTCGTTTGGATGGTACAAATAAACCATTACGTACACAATCTATTAAAGATTATTTACAACTAGATGATGAATGGAAGGAACCAGAACAAAAGCCAGGACAGAAACGGGTTAGTTTCAATTAATATAATTTTTTTTTAGTTACAGTTTACAGGTTAGTTTTTTAAATTTGTCTGTAAAAATATTCATTTATTTATAAATATTTTTTATAAGTTGTGTATGTAATTTAAAGGTACCTGAAAATAAGATTTAATTTATACTGTATATAGTATGAAAGATTTTTTTATAAATTTTATATATATATATATATATATATAATATGTGTGTGTGTAAGTTTAATATTCTTGTGTGTATAGGCAAGGAGTAATTTTTTTTATTGTTTTAGGTGAGATGGGCTGATTTAGTTGAAAAAACAAAACAGGAAAAGCTACGAGCTATAGGTTTTGTTGTAGGACAAACAGATTGGAGTAGAATGATGGATCCTACACAAGGTAGTAGTGCATTAACTCAAACAAAATTCTTTGAATCTACACGCAAGTAAACTTTTATATTTGAGTATAGATAAGTTTGTTTTTGGATATCCATAAATTATTGTCATTGATAATTTTATTCCTACTTAATTTTTATGTCAGATATACTGGATTTACATTATCAATGGTATTGTTATTGAGTTTGTAACTTAGAGTAATATCTTCATAGTTAATAGTAATATTATTTTGTAATGCAAAGAATTTTGTTTTGTTTGCTTTTGAAATTAATTTATATTTGCAACAGAATTTTGTTTATTGTATGTTGAAAATGTAAACTTTTACTTTAATAGAAGTAAAAAAGGATTTTTTTATGATTATAGCCATCTGATTTCTATTTTTTTTTTTTTTTTTGTAAATGACTATATCATTTGAATAAAAGAATATTTTTTTGTTTGCATATATATTATTGTTTGCAAATATAACATATAATTTTATATTTTATTTTTATATATTTGTTTCTTTTTTTCCTAAAAAATTTTTGATGAATAATTTTGAAATTTTTTATTATTTTTCTAAATGTTATGTATGACAGGAAACCAAAACAAAAGGGTTGTCAATATATAATTGTATTAACAGTATTACATTATTAATGTGAATCCAATTTTGATAGTAAATTTTGTTTTTGTAAATTTAAGTTGTACTAATAATTTTCTCTATATGATTGTAAAAGCATATTTTAATTTTCATTATGTAATAAACAGAGATTATAAAGAATAGGACAGATTTTTTTACTTTACACTAATTTTGACATCCATTGTATTGTTTTATTAAATAAATTTATGTATTCGATACAATTTGTGTCTTTTGATCTGTTTTTTTTTTAGATGTATTGAAAGTGAATTTTATGTAAAAATTATGTAATTTATCAAAATATGTAAGAATTATTACATTTTATATGGCGTATAATTAGTTCATATATATATTTTAATGCCAGTGCTATTACTTTAAATCGCAGGTATTTAATGAAAAATATAAATATTAAAGCTTGTGATTTGAGGAAATTGCATTTCTATTAAAATATAGTTTTTTAATTATAAGCTATATCATAAGTTATTTTTTTACATGTTTGGATGAAAAGGATTATATTAATTTTGTTTTCATTACGAAGTAAATCGGTGTATGGAAAAATAATTTAAAAATATTGATAATTGTGTCAAAAAATATGTGCATTATATTTATCTTTTTATAATAATCCATATTGTATGGTTTGTATTATTTTAATATTTTTAATTTGTTTTCCTTAAAATCATATTGTATTTAGTAGTAAAAAATAACCTTTTTGAATATTTTATATACCTTAAAAAATTAGAGGAAATGGATGGCTACATTTCGTTTATTTGCATGAAATTATGAGTAGGTCTAACAAATTAAATTAATTGTATATAGCAAATATGAAGAAAATTCTTTTTGCATATATATATATATATATATGTATATATATATATGTATATATATATATATATATATATATATATATATACATACACATATGTATATAGATAAAGAGAGAGAGAGATATATTTTTATATGAAAAGATCATTTTGTATAATGTTAGATTACATTCCATCATTTAACAGTACTATTTAAGTTTTGCTTAAACTCATTTTTCATTTTAGACGGGTTTTAACGTTTTTGTCGTTAAAATCAAAAAAAGTTTTACCGTTATTAAAAAAATGTGAAATTCATGGTTATTAAAATTTAAATAGTTGTTCTGTGTCATATTAACTAATATTGGGTAAGTATTTTATTCTGTGTACCATTATTATTATTCTAACATTTTTATATATCTAGTGTATGATTTTACTACCCTTTTATCTAGTCGAATGATTTTATTACCCTGATTTACATCCCAGACTTATTAAATATATTCAATGGGAAAGTACTGTAAATAAAGAAATACCTAAGTCGTCATTCTATTTTAATTCATTTTTTATGTGAGTATTATTAAAATTATATTCTAAGTTTATGTAAAATTCGTGTTATCGAAAATCTTATTTTATATCTACGATGTGAAATCAAAAAACAGGAAAAGAAGTTATTCCTATTCAGATAAATTGTTGAGATTGAAAGTATAAATTACTTACGAGTGAACTAATTTCTTAATGGTTGTAAATGTGTTTTTATACTTTACTATTATTATTAATTAAATAATTACGTGTACTTTTATTTGGACAGATGTTTTTGTCCAGATAAAATCAAAACAATAATTTTGTTTTTTCAAACAGTGTTTAAATTAGTGTGTATTATCTATCTATATATATATATATATGTATGTATATATATATATATATATATATATATATGTATGAATATATATATATATATATATATATATATATATGTATGTATATATATATGTATGAATATATATATATATATATATATATATATATATGTATGTATATATATATATGTATGTATATATATATATGTATATATATATATTTATTCGTTATATATTTTTGGACAAATGTTTTTGTCCAGATGAAATCAAAACAGTTTTGTTTTTTAAACATTTTTTTAAGTTAATGTGTATTATCTATCTATCTACCTATATATACATATGTATATGTATATGTATATATATATATATATATATATATATATATATATATACATACATTTGTTTAAGAGATATATATATATATATATATATATATATATATATATAGAGAGAAATAGATAGGTATATATTTTTTTTTCTTTATATATTTTTGTTTTATATAAGAGTATATATTATTAAGTGATTATATTTACTAATTTAATAATTATTGTGGAAGTTATGCATATTTGTATAATTTATATATTATCATCTTCAGCATTTAATGGTTCACCAATGAATAGACTTTTCTTGACCTTAGTAGTCCTTTTTCACACATTTAAATTTTCTGAAATTAGATTTATTGGTTGTATCACAACTATAAATAATGTACGATTTAGAAATGGATTAAGTACTAAATCATACTAGATCATATTAAAGTACTGAGAGAAGAAATAAATGAATCTAATGAATTTAAATACTTCCATTTTTTGAATTTTTATAATGTGAAAAGCTTGTGTTTTTACCAATATTTCATTGGTTATATGTGCATAAAAAATATGAAACACTAAGGTCAAGGCATGGAATATATTAAATAAATATTAGTAATACAAGTGAAAAGTAAAGAGAATTTTGAATGAAAATATTGTAAAAATCATTTTACAATAGTGAACATAACAGATGGAGAAAATAAATTATTTATCAAGTATTAGGAATTATAACAAGACCCAAAAAAAGGCTTACGAAAGATGTCAGGAAATATGTGATGAGAGTCAGTAGATTTTAATTTTTGAAAGATATTTTTGCTTGCTGTACTTGCTTATTAAACGATTAGGAAATGTATTTAAACAACACAGTAGTTACTATTATCATATGAATAGTATTTTTATCTTTCTCAAATCATGTATTAACTTCTCTAAACTTTGATAATTTGATTACATTTTTTTTAAGTCGTTTTATAACATTCGTCATTAATCATGGTGACTTTACTAACTCTATCTTCAAAAAAATACGGCTTGATAAGTTTTTTAATGGTAATGTTACATTAAACTATTAAACAAAATGGTTATAATGTCTTTTGATTTAGACACAGATTTAACTTCGTAGAATGTTTAAGAAGTAGCTTTAAAGTTATTGTCTGAAATAAATAAGTATTACAAAAAGTCCCTAAGAAAGAATTAAACCGTATCCAATAGTAGTTACCACTTATATATCATTTTTATGATTAATTTTGTAACAATTTCATGAAATAATGTTTGTTATCTATTTTTATGCATGAATTCCATTTTCGCTCTTCAAATCAAAAAAAATTGTCGAGTTAATAATATTCAATAGATTATTATTAATTATTTTTTATTGTTGCTTATGTTACTTTTTTGACAATTTAATCATGTTCAGAGTACCAAGGTACAAATTTTTCTGTACCTCGGCACTTAGTAAATGACTGCATTGCCATCGAAATATGCATAAACTATCAATAATAATAATAATTTATTTAATATTGTTGGTCAGAAAAAATTTGTGGAGTTAAAAAATAATTCATTTCTGGAAATGAATTTAACTACAGTGGCAGAGCTGTATTATTTATTATATAGATAAAAAAAAATGAAAATGCTATAAAGAAAACAAATGGCTTCTTAGCCTTGGTGTATGTTTATATATATATATATATATATATACACATATACACATATGTACTTATATGTGTGTATGTGTGTGTGTATATATATATATATATATACATATACATACCAAGTTCGTGAGCTGCAAATTAAAAATATTCACAGTGATTACTTCTATAAAAATAAACTTTTATCCTTTAATAAAAAGTAAGTTCCTATAAAAAAATTATTATTATTTTCTATTAGTAATATTTGTATATTTTGATAATTCCTATTTTTTAAAACAGCAAAACGAATTGCTACTATTTATGTTATTAAAATATACCTAGGCTGTTTTATATAAAATACTAAACTTCTCTTGACATTGTGTTATATGTTTAAATATGCCAATGTTTAAAAATATAGATTGAATTTGTGATGTATGATAACTGAAATTTATTCAGGTAATTTTTTTTATTACAGGTAACGAAGAAATCTAATACTCAAAATTAATGGAAATTGTTTTAATTGTTATACTAATACAATGAAGACTGACTGGAAAAAGATCTCATCTAGAATATAACAAATGTTATATATTGAAAATAGATTACTGATATGTATGTTAATTTTCTCTCATTGTAGTTCTCAGCAATTATACTGAATTCACATATATATATATATATATATATATATATATATATATATATATATATATATATATATATATATATATATCCTATATATATATATTATTAAAGTAATTTTATAAATAATTTATTATTGAATCCAAAGTAAATTCTGATTTTTATTAGTGTACATAATGTGCTTTATAATGCAAATAATCGATTATTTAAAACATTTTTTTGCGAAGTTTATAAATGTTAAATCGTAATTTAAGTGAATACAAAAAGTTTAAAAGTACAAACCGACGTTATTGTTAATATTAACATAATGAACAATCACGTTTTTTCATTATTTACTTAATAGTAAATAAATGAAGTTTTGTGATTAGGATAACTATGACTTCATAGTTTGATGTTCATGGTTGATATCAGATACTTTATTTATGGTTGGTATGTTATTTGATTGGTTATTGTTTTGTGTAATATACATTACATTTTTAGCTTTAATGTCCTTTTGCATTTTCTAATGTAGTTTATAAAATAAAAATAATATCAAGTGTAGTGGTTGTAAATAATCACATAGAAATAGCACACAAAACATTGAAATGTTATAAAAATACAGTAACTATTAAAGATTTTTTAATAATGAATATTTAAAATTTATAAATGATGTATAAATAATAAATTTTAAAATGAGTAATAAACAATTTGTTGCAGTTATTCGTATTTCATTAATGCCAGAGTAAATACAGACTTATTTTATGTTAGTATATTTATAATTAAAGTTATAACAAATTATGATTTTCTATAATACGGTATTTTTTATACAATTAATTGTAGTAAAAAATTTATTGTGTAGTCGCTGTAAAACTTTAAAAAAATTGACTGCAACTTTTAGGTTTGAAAAATAAATATTTTATCTTGAAAGTGCATTTATCCTAATTTTTGTCGCAATTTGTATCTTTTTAAGTGATTTTCATCTAGTCTTAAACATTTTTGTAAGCTAGAAAGGTTTCTTTTAAAATCTCATAAAATAAACGTTTTGAATGCGTGGTTCAAAAAAATTATATCGAGCCTTCAAATAATAATAATAAAACTGATGATAGTAAAAGAAATAAATTTGTTTAATTGTAAGTGAAACTGATGGCATTACCCGCGTATAATAAAACGCGTTCTACATATTTTAAATCCCGCATATTTTATTTAATTGTATGTTTGAGAATAGAATTTCATAAGAAAGGTTGTATTCAAATACACGATAATTATGCTTTAAGTTCTTGACCAGATCTCGATTAAAATCTTAGTTTATTTTCGAATAACACCAAGTACGCTTTCCATAAGAAAGTTTTGTCCGGCAGCTTAGTTTGTAACTGATACATTCTTTAGTTTACTTGTATCACGTTATCAGTTGGAATAATTTGACGTCAGTTTTTTTTTGAATTATTTTATATCGTTTTGAAAATAATTCAATAATATGTACACTCATTACATTATGTTTGCAATAGATTGCAAGCATTGGTGTAAATCATTTTTTGAAAATTTAAATGGATATAATTTAAAAAGAAAATGTTTCAAATATAATTTTTGTCATTGTAATTAAATTCACTTTAATAAATGAATTTTCACTTCCTCAAAAATAGTACATTTTTCAGTTAAAAAAAATGGTCAATAATCGTTTGTTAATCATTTTGATTGTTGTTTATGCTCCTTTGATGTCGATGCCATTGTCTCATAGTAGAAGATGGATAAAAATACGTTTTCATAATTTTCTATATCAATTTTTTTTTTGTATCTTGATACTCAGAGAGTAATGGAATCGCCGTCAAAATGCTACAAGCTGCAATGAAAATGGTCAATAATCAATAGTTGAACATTTTTAATGAATTAGAAATGCTTTATGTAGTTTGTAGGGAAGTGAAAGTTTATTTGTAAAAGAAAATGTTCCTATTATTCACAATTTACAAAATTTTCATTGTTCTTACTTGATTTTCGAATATGAGTTATAGTGTATTAAAACTCTAAAGTTTTGACGATTTTCTATAATTATCTATCTATCTATCTATATATATATATATATATATATATATATATATATATATATATATATATATATATAATCATGTAATAAAAGTATTATTTATTACTATACAATTATTTAATGTAGTCATTTATTATATACACATATATACATTTCTGAAATGTAATAGTTATAAATAAAACTTATTTTTATAGTATTGTGTTGAATTTATTATCGATTATGTTTTTATTATAAGGTTCATTAAAACATTTAATGTTTAATATATATATATATATATATATATATATATATATATATATATATATATATATATATATGTATATTTGAGTTTCAGTTTGTTATTTATTGTTGAACAATTAAGAATTATTTATTTTCATTGTTTTATTGTTTTCATGTTTTTAATTCGTTTCCAAGGAGTCTAATTTCATTGATGCAATATCAAACGTTTTTTTTGAATTATCTCTATAATTAAAAATTGGTCATATGCCATTACTATTATTCATGTTCTGATTGGCTGATAGGGAGATAAAAATAATGTATGGAATATATTCATGGTAACCGATAAATAATCATATATATATATATATATATAGTTTTTTTTTGTAGCATGCCGATCAAGTTTGCGCAGGCAAACTAAGCCCAAACTTGTACATCTGCTCCCTTGTATGGGGTGAGCTCCCAATATCCAGCTCGAGTAAAATAGTCTCATACCTCGCACTCGAACCAGTACACACGCGTCCTTAGCACCTTAATACAACCCGAATATTGAAGTATATCTATAATTAAAAATCAGTCCCGTGCACACTTTTTGTAAATTTTATTCGTGTTCTGATTAGATAATGGAAATCGTGTAGTCTGTTCTGATTGATTGACATCAGTCACATGTATTTAGCTCTCTCACGGTGTACAACGAAATAGCGTATACGATTTCAGTGTAAAAATGATAAAATTTTTATTTAAAATATTGTGTTCGCTAAATCTTTAGAATAAAAAAATCGTTACATAATTTAACATTGTATTTTGTTGTTAATTTTTATAAACTTTTCCAATAAAAAAATTATGTCTTACATTTTATGCAGATTATTTGTGCATATAATTTGTTAATTTCTGTTATTTATTAGGGGAGAACGAGCAGAGCCTCTTGTATATTTTAAATATATTTTAATTTTTTTGCATTATAATTTTAAATATATTGAACAATGGTCAATAATTCATTCAATAATTACTACAACTAGATCTCACTAGTTAGTAGTGCTTAATGTACCACTAGATCTGTTTGTACTCACATAATTATTTTTAGTAAATATAATAATTATGAATAGATCTAGAAGTATACTAGGTACTACTATCTGATGAGATCTAGTTGCAATGTTTAGTGTCAAATTAATATGTTTTTGTTTGCATTATATTTTTCATTATTTGCTATTCGTACTAACATGCGGATATCTAGGACTGAAAAAAGTAGTAGTTGCTTAATGAAATATTTGGGAAATACGGAGGATAAAACAGTGTCTCTTATCTAAAGATTCAATCTTGTTACGAATTTGTTGTACAGTGTAGATCTCTCATTGTCTTATAGGTACACTTTTCCCATGTGTTAAATTCTAGTGTTGGTTATTTTTAAGAAATACATTTTATACTCCTTATAATTGACTAGAATAGACATCTACTATGATTTCTCAACACAAAAATAAATTATTTATTTAACGTATTATACCTACTACAATTATTATTTAATGAATGATAATTTCATTTATATAGTAACACATTGACTTAATAAAAGTTACATTTTTTTAATATGTATATTCATAATTTTTAAGTAATGTCAAACATATGCTTATAATATTTACTTTTACAAGCAAAAGATACGCAGTTTTGTTCAACCTTTAATGTAGAGAGAAATCTTCGTAGAATATATATATATATACACACATATGTATGTATATATATATATATATATATATATATATATATATATATATATATATGTGTGTGTGTCTGTGTATAATAATTCATTTATCGCATTCTGCCCGAATACAATATATTTTGTGATGCTTTAGAATAAAGTTTAAAACAGTAAAGTAGGCATGTTTGAATAAGCAATAATTTGACAGACATCCATAACAGATGAAGAAAGACTGTTTGCCAATTCAATAAACATTCATCAAATGAGAGTTGTATATCTCTCTTTATATATAAAATCAAAATTATCCACAAAAAATTCGATGACGTCACTCATTTATTTATGACGTCGAGATTTCTATTGTACCCAAATGTTTATCTCATTTATAAAATAACACGTTGCAATCTGTCTGCGATAATGATTATATAGACATACTAACATATATATATATATATATATATATATATATAACATATATATATATATATATATATATATATATATATATATATATATAACAGTAACGTTGCAATATATCTGCGACAATGATTATATAGACATAAATGAGTTAAAAATATGTTTATTGTTTCATTCAGTTACAGTACAGGCTTATAATTGACAAGTGATCGAGCGCAGCGAGCAGGGGGCGAAGCCCCCTAGTACTGTAAATAAAAGTATAATCTTCTTTGTGCATACTCTCGATACTTATCACATGCGTCATACTAAGTACAAGAGGACCGGAAAAAATAATGTTCGGTATTTTTTTACTTCATGTATAAAAATGTTGTAATAAGTACATATGTGTTTGTTATAGGCATGATTTATTTATTTTTGAGGTAGTCGCCATGTCTGTTGAGCCCTGAATCATAGTGGTAGATTAGAGAATCAACGTACTGGTTATAATGCGATATCTCTTGCAAACATACCCATCGCTTGATTTATTCTCTGAGAATAAAATCCAGGTGCTCCTTTACAGTTCAGATAGTAACAGCAACGTAGAAACGTCGCTTTTCCTCTTAAAAAAAATCCAAAACAACAACAATCTAAAGAAAAGTAATAGACCGTCTTTTAGGATACGTGAGGATTTGTGGTTGATTTTATTCCTCTCGACACCACAATTAATGCAGTTCGTTATTAGGTAACACTAATAATAAAAGTAGAATCGAAAGCAGATCAAGAAATATTTAAGCTAGTATGAAAAATATTTTTGGCATCAAAAGGTTGATGTACCGCTATGATTAGTGTGTTAATGAACGTGGAAACTACATTAAAAAATAGATTAAATATGTATTTATATCAAATCTATGTGTAACTTATTATAACTTTATATTTAAAATTAAAAAACAGATAATTTTATTTTCTGGATTCACCTAATATTTCAGTTTTAAAGATATTGTAATTTTATATCAACAACTTCTCGAACTTTTTTGGTTACCCAATGCTTTTTAACGGTGGCTAAATTCGTTTTTATAAATGAATGATCTTAAATATCATACTTTCTTCATCAAAATATCCAATAATTGGTTCTTGCAGAAATATATAACGCTTAACTGTTGGATATTTTGATAGACAGTTCTATAAAATTTGAGAGATTTATTTGTGATACTTACATGAAAATGTTTTCATTATATTTTTTGTTACCTAATATTATTACCAATACTCGGTTAATTTATTTAACAAACTTATATAAATATATTTTTGTGTTATCCTGTAAAAAAAATATTTGACAAAAATATGAAATTCTGATATCTATCTTGTCATAACTTATAATAAAATTATGAGGAAATGTTAACTGTATAATTTTATAAATAGCCATCTAGAATTGCTATTATTTTATGACTCTATTACTTATATAACGGGAAAATACTTAAAATTCAATCTATAAAATTAGATTATAAATCAATATATGTATATATATATATATATATATATATATATATATATATATATATATATATATATATAATCAAATTAGTATGTTTTTTATTTTTTTCGGACATTGCGTAATGATTCATTATATTTAGTTCGTAAAATTTTAATCCACTTAACATTATTTCAGAACGATAGATTACAAGAATTCATTTGTTGTTGAAAATAATTACACTTGCATAACCGTTTTTAAAATAAACATATTTATTCCAAATACGACACAATAATTACAAAAACTGTATACAAGGAGTATTTTTAGATACTTATTTTAATAAAAATAATTTATCACATAATAGGAAAAAACTATAGGCACCAATAGAATAAGTTAGCTGTATTTTTTTTAATAGGAAGATTTGTTTGCTTTGAACACGAATTATTAACATTCATTCTTAGAATAACAGCTTTTAATATACACGTACTTTTATACTTCTTATTATTTGGAAAACGTATTGCTGAAGTATTAGAATTAATTTAAATTTAGTTTTGTATAAAATTGTAAACGTGTACATACATTGTAACAGAAGGTACTTAAGATCAGGTGTTCTGTTCCCTTTGCACACCAGTATAAGATGTAATCAGTATAAGATAGAAGATGTATTCACGAAATTGATATATACGCATATAATTATGGTTTTTGTACATTTATCAATACCATAAGACAGGAGTACCCCAATTTACGACGGCGTTACGTTTCGCAAAATTGCGACTCAACTTGAAACGACTTAAATCTGATCAAATTGTACGTACGAGTGTACCAAGTAAAATTTAAGTCACATAATTTGGAATGATGTATGTATATACGGACATGTGTATATTTTATGGCACTGATGTAAATGTACATTCAAATGTAGCAAATCTGTATGTTTTTAATTCCATTAAGTGATACAAGTGTGAAACAAAATCGTTAATGTCGTGTCGAGGTGGGATTTTTTTTACGACTTAAATATGAAACGACTTTAAACGAACCGTCTTAAATCGGTGTATCCTGTGTATGATATTTATTTTTAAGCTACTGCATAGTTTTGTTTTTGATTCTTGTCTCTGACTGTTGCATGTACATAGCACTTTATATAGCAATGAACTCTGTGTAGGTGTATAATGTAAAACCTTACTAAATGGATATCTGTTGTTATGGATAAACGCAGTGTGTGACAACCAATCAGAGGAATATTGGAATTCCAGAATTGCGGTGCTTAAAAATAAATACTATATAACAACTTTGTCCAATTCGTGGCAGGAGGACCAGATTCGAGACATGAAAGAATTTTAATGTCCCGTTATCAGAGACAATTTTAAACATAACTTTAAAGACACTGTTAGATTTGCATGTCTTTCAAAATTATTTCAAACATAAAAACAGCAAAAAATCAAGTTATTACATTTATGTATAAGTAACACTAATTAATTCATTCATATTTTATAATAACCTATCATCAATTAATTAACAATTTTACCCTCTGACGTATACATCTTGGACATTTCTTCCATATAATAAAATATGGTATTTGATAACAGTACGAAAATCGAAAATTATACATGCGTACTTTATGAGATTAAATTGGACGGCAAATTAACAGAGAAACCTGAAGATATAGAAATTTAAATTTATATACATTTTATAAATACGATCAAATTTTATAACATATATATATATATATATATATATATGTATGTATATATATATATTATGCAAAGGTTACAAAAATCTCTGGACAACTATTTTTTTTAAAAATGTAAAATATTTGTGTATTGTAAGTTGAGGTGAAAATGGATACGTATATTTTATAAACTTGTAAGCTTTTAAATTTTCTTTTTAAAATATAAAATCTTATGTTTTATAAAATATATGTATCCAATATTTTTTATGTGTGTGTACGAATATATATATATATATATATATATATATATATATATATATATATATATATATATATATAATTTTTGTCCAGAGACTTGGAACTCAATATATGTATATATATATATATATATATATATATATATATATATATATATATATATATATATATATATATATATATGCAAATTCAACATTTTTACTGAACAGATTTTCAATATAAATTAAATATTTAAAGATTGCTAAAATCATAACAATAAGTATGAACGTTTCAAATACTAAGTATTTTCAAGTACTACAAAGTTTTCAAGAAATATATTTTATGTTTTATTTTGAAAAATGTTTTATATATGTAATTGTTTAATTGTTTTCATCAATAATTTATTTTTTTTCATCAAAGATCACTTCAACAATGCTTTTTATGAGAACGAATTGTAAAAGTTACAAAAAAGTGAAATGTCTTATCCATACAGTTATCAATTGATAAAGCTGGAATTTTAACTTATATCTAGTTGGTCTTAATTTTATTTAATTTCGAATTTAATACGAACATATTTTTAAAAGTTATTTTATCATTTTTGTTGTGGTCATTTATTAATGGGTTATGGTTATTGCACGAAAATTTTTTATTATATTATTTGTTGATTATATATATATATAAACACATACATACAATGCTATGAAAAACTATAGAATCAAGTGCACATTTGTAATTTTTCAAGGCAGAAACAAAAACTAGTTATCGGTACGTATCACCAATTAACACTTCTGATAAATTACTGGCCTGTATATATTTTTTTTACTATTACCGCTGTTTTGTAAGATTAAATAATTAGAAAATTTCGAAAGAAATAATTATTTTAGGTGTGGAAAAATATAAACTCAGTGAAATATTATTTAAGATCCCCATTTGTAAATAATGCTTCAGTGTGATGAGATTGTCAAATAATTGAAGCATTTAATATTCGTTAAATTTGTTTCGGTCTTAAAATTCCGCGCGCTAAAAATGTATCAGGTATCAAAAACAATAGTATGATACATAGACACATTTGCAATAAGTTATATTTCAGATATTGCATGGAAAATTACGAACAAAAAATAACCTGTGTATTTCAATAACAATTCCGTCACTCTTAGAGAGTACAAAGAAGATACAGATATTTTTCTGTATCTTGGTGCCTTAGGGATAATGGAATTGTCATCGAAATGCGTTTGAACAACAATCAAAAATGATCGTTAATAATTTATTAAATATTTTTGACTAGAAAAAATTTTAATATGGTAGTTTATAGAGCGAAAAACGAATTTATTTGTGAAAGTGAATTTATCTACAGTGTTAAAACTGTATTGTGACCTCGGAGGATTTCAACACTTATATCGACATTAAAATCGGCTGTTATTAGAGAGATTTCAAGAACTGTAGCCTTATCGTCCTAATGGCTAGGCCTTGAATGTACAATGTTTCATAGCATTATGTATTTGCATAAATATATCTATACAATATAAAAGTCTTCGAATGATTTTTAAAATATAGAATTAGGTGTTTGCGAAATGTAAAGGCGCGTTCAGATGATTCCATTTTAATTGATCAAGTTTTATATTTTTTTAAATATAAATTGAATCAACGATTACTACTAAAATAACGTCGAATTAATTATAGGTACTAGTATAGGAATTACTTGGTTAATTTTTTTTAGAAAAATCTTACTAGGATTAAATAAAAACTATGAAAAACTCCGTTTTGAGGAATGCAATTTTATGAAGAAATTAATTAGGAGCTTTGTAAACGTTGTTTATAGAACTGGTATCGAATGATACAATTTTATCTAAGATTCATTTAATGTCAGTATTAAAATTAATACCAAATTCAAATATCATCCGTGCTTGTTCCATTTTTTTTAATTTCGAAACTAATGTTAAAAGAGGCTAACATTAGTTAGCCTCTTTTGATACATGTTCTTATTGTTAATATTCTCCTTGATATAACTGTACTAAAGTCAGTTAATCTATTATTCACATCTGAAAATAGACTTTTTTGTTCATTTTGCATCCCTGAATATATATATATATATATATATATATATATATATATATATATATATATATATATATAATTATAATACACCTTTGTAATAAATTCATTATATACCTTTATCATATTTATATGAACGTATATGTATGATACAAGATTTTTAGAGTCGATTTCTAATTGGTTCGATATTTTATTACATATCTAATTAATATTTGAAAAACTCTTATATTTAACGAATATAACTGGTTCGAAGGTTTGGTATAGTTATAAAATTTTATGTAGTTTTGACTAGTTTTCGTTTTAAAATAATTTATTAATAATATAAAAAATGATAGTTAACAAAAAGTACTAATTGTTTTTTTATATCATTCAGATTATGACTGTAGACTAGTGATAAATAATTATATAATAATTTAAAAAGATAATATTTTGGATAGTTTATTACTGGTGTTCTTAAACTTTTACTTTTTAATTTCCTTTGAACGAGAACTTGCCATCGTTCACAATATTGATTAAAGAATTATCATTTTTTTTCTGGAGCGGCACACATCACATATTCCATGCTATGCTATTTTTTTAAGTATACAAGTATAGCGTATGATTAACATTAGTATTTTAATGTTAATGTTTGAAAAAAGATTGTAGGAAGTACGTTAAATAAATGTTTTTTTTTAATTATTGATATATTATTACCTACAAGATTTTTTCAGTTCATAAATAGAATGCATTGTTTAGTGATCAATGTGTAAATAAAACATAAAGTGAAATTGAACGTATACATTTTTAATTTAACTCGTATGTACTTCTTAACATTTACTATCGTTCTTAATGAGTCGAGAATCAATTAATGTGGCGTTTAATGCAAAAGGCATTTTCGGTTTCCATAAAATGATATAGTATAGCGAGAGGACGATTGCAGCAAGTGACACGAAGAACAAATAAGCCACGACAGTTAATACTCGAATCATTTTCTTGTTGTGTTTCGGTTCGTACAGTTTATCTTTCGATTCGTTGCCAGCTAACTTGACGTTTGTTTCTAAAGAATCCGTGCGCGTCACACCCGTGTGATCCACAGTTTTCACAACTCCAGAATCCGTTGAACGCACACTGTTGCTTAATGCTGATTTGTATGACATGTTTTACTTTTAATTCTATTATTGCAAAGATAGAAAAACACCAAGAATTTTATTAATTTAAATTCTAATTTCACTAAAATGTAATTTTACTGTGTACGTTTTTTTTTTTTTTTTTTATTAATTTTGTGTATATTTATTTTTATATTCGATTTTTATACAAGTTCATATAGATTCGTAAATCTTCAATCTTTATTTATTTATTTTTATCTTAGATTATGTTATCAAAATGAAAGCTCAGCTATTGTTTCTTCATATGCTGGAAAGTAAAAACAAAAAAATTTAGAATTATTTTTATATATATATATATATATATATATATATATATATATATATATACACATATATACATACATATATAATTTGTATAATTGAACATATAAATGCACATTTGTTTGATTCGCATACATGTATTTTTCAAATCATATACAAATATTACTACAAAATATTCTTTAATATTAAAATTATTTCTTCTTTAAATGTATAATTTATTTATAGGAAAGAAAACAATACAATAAACTCGCAAAAAAAATTTTATACAAATATATTTGTATGTATGTATTAATAAAAAAATATGTATAGGCATATATATATATATATATATATATATATATATATATATATATATATACACATATATATATACACACACATACACACACACACATATATATATATATATATATATACACATATATGTACACACATATAGATATATACACACACATACTATTAATATTCTGAATATTGCAGATTACAATTCATAATGAAATTATTTTCGAATGTAAAATAAAAATCCGTTGGAAAATGAAATTCCCTATGTCATTAATTTGTAACCAATCACACATTTAAT
This sequence comes from Acanthacorydalis orientalis, assembly GCA_034766995.1. Classification (NCBI taxonomy): domain Eukaryota; kingdom Metazoa; phylum Arthropoda; class Insecta; order Megaloptera; family Corydalidae; genus Acanthacorydalis; species Acanthacorydalis orientalis. The sequence goes on along the minus strand of CM068318.1, from coordinate 21,196,394 downwards.
TAAAAATAAATACTATCTAAAGTGCTGTGAATTGTTGCGACTATTTTACATTAAGAACATAAAAAAGTGAATATCTAACCTGTACAATTGTAGAAATCTGATTTATTATTGACCATCAATCAAGATACTGATACAATGACACAATTAATCGTGTGTAATTTTAAATTTTTTATGTTTTGACACCTTTTCAGTATTTATGTATAAAGATATTTTTCATACTTTATCGGTCCTTTGTCATTAGTAATTATTTTTATTTATGTATTTAATTTTAGTCTTCGTTGAGAATAAACTAACGACAATACAATAATACTTATTTAATATTTATTTGTCGCTTTTTAAAATTATACAATGATATTTCATTAAATGATTTATTAGATTGTTAATTCACGTGGTGTATTAGTGCCGTTTTAATAAAACTTTCAAATAATTAGCGCATCTACATTGAACATTTGCTCCAGATGTGTTTATATAGTTTCACTTGTGCTATAAACCATTTTTGTATGATGTTTACAAAAGCTTAGTTTACTCGTATGCAAAATATAGTTTGTTGAGTAATCAATATAAAGCACGTTTACTGATCATCTAATAAATAATTTTATAATGTAATGATCCACTTAAAAAGTGTATAGAAAATTGATGATATGTTCAATGTTTACAAAACAGTCCTACACTCGATTGCGATTCATTTTTTTGAATGTTATGTTTGTTCAAGTAATTTTTTCTATCCAATCTGTACTATATATTTCGATGTGTTCTGAGTCTGAACGCATGCGTTTTAAAGTAACAATAATATTGGAGAAACCTTTTTACTCGGGTGCCTGGCACAATCAATACGAGTGGTCCATAGGGATTAAAACGGGATATCTCTTGCGCAGGAATTTGCTTTTTAGTTGATTCAGAAGACATTTATGATTATGGAATCGTTGTATCCTTATTTATTTTCATGAAGTTATTTTAACATACACACATATTGTGTGCTGTTTTATGAATGTAGTTCGACAATGCTACAGACTTATAGAACAGTAATAGAGTTTTATGTATTTTTCTACTATAATTATCTTTTTAAAAAATAGACGTGTTCAAATAATAAGAATACGTATAACAATAATAATTTAATTTAGACAATTATAAATATATTAAATATCTGATTTTATTTATACTTAAAACAATTACCATATTTATAAAGGCAGTAGTATCTATATGAAAAACATTTTTTGCTAATCTATTAAAAATTAAAATATTACCGAGTAAAAGTCTGTACAATTATTAGTACTGTCGAAACTGGCTCTAAAATTAGCGAGTAATAATAAAAAGTTCAGTTTATTTACATTTTTCCATTTAATTTGATTCATTTTTTGTTATACTTATGTTCGAATCAAGATAACTTGAAACAATACAATAAGATACAATGTTTCTTTTTTAGATAAAGAAAATTAAAATAGCGTATTATATAGAGAATTAATATTACTGAATACAAAAAAAGTATAATAAATCTATAAATAAAAATATTTTTTATGAGGATGTAGTACTTGATTATCATTTAAATGCTTGATTATCATGATATGTAAGTTTTCCTAAGATTGACATCCGGCTAATGCTGGCTTTAAGTTTAATTAAAAGGTTTTTGTAACTATTGACAAGAGCATTATGTGTGTATATATATATATATATATATATATATATATATATATATATTTATTTAATACATAAACACGTTTAGGCCATAATTAGCATAAAGCTTTAATTATATTGTTAGTAATATAGAGAGACACATACATCTTTTATGTATGGTGATGCATAAGACAGTTATTTTTCACCTATTCTAAAATGAAGTTTACCGTTAGACAAAGAATAAGGTTCTTAAAAGACAGCAACTTTGAGGATATATCCACGAAAAGATCTCATTATAAACGTGAATATTTGTGTGGAAATGTATATAAATCATGCCTGCTATAAATGATTTTGATTGTATATATATATATATATATATATATATATATATATATATATATATATATATATACACATATACATATACATACTGATAGAGATTACATTGTATGTAAATGTCTGAGAACAAGTAATGGCTTGTACAAAACACTATTATTGTCTTGAAATGGTTCAGAAAGTTCCCAATAAATCGCTGAGCAAATTTGTTCTATCAAGATGCTTTTGATAGAATAATATTTACCATTCTTTCTGAAATGTTCTCAGTAGATAAAAGCGACAGCTCTGTTTATTACGGTAACGGTCTTTTGTATTTCAATATTTTCAAGTAAAAATATTAGTTAAAAATAATAATTATTATTGATAATAATAATACTATATTCGCTATCATAACATATTTCAGAAACATACGTGTTTTTCGAAAATTGTACTGGAAACGTATGTAAAAGGGAAGTATTAAGAGTTCAAATTGTTAAAAATAGAAAAAAATATTTATCAAATAATGGATCAAAAAATGATAAAGATAATGTTATATATATATATATATATATATATATATATATATATATACACACACTGTTCCTAAATTATTTTTTCTTAAATTATAAGTTTATAAAAAATATTAGTTTTATTCTTTGAATATCTAAGAAAACAATATTTTTTATATATTTTTTACAATTAAAAAATAGAATTCCAATATATGGGTTAATTGTTAGAAGTAATATGTTGACGTCTATCAATAACCAGTGTAGTATTTAAAGTTTTAATTAGAGTACGAATTTGGCATTGGGAAAGTGCATGTAGTCATCTTGGTACATTAAACAAAGTGTATCATCCGTTTTGATATTATGTAATCATAAAACAGGTAATGTAGCAGTAAACAGTGCGGAAATAGGATGATAAAGGCTTTTTAGTTTATTAGACTTCCTTCAACTCATACATTTTAGTGAATAAAAACAAACTGTGTTACATAACACAAAAACTGATGGGACACTGTACAATAACAATTTTCTTACAATAATTACCTGGAGTAAATTAGTCACAGGAATAATTTCATATTTTCTATGCGTAATTAATAATTCAATACAAATTTCAGTTCTACTAAAGGATCAATAATAACCAGTGTTTATTTTTCTCATTAGATTAATTGAATTAGAATCATTTTATTTTTGGGGTTCTCAGTATATATATATATATATATATATATATATATATATATATATATATATATATATATATATCACGTCATCTATTTTATTTATACTTTAATTTATACTTTCAAAATGTAAGTAAATATTGAAAATACATATATTTTTATTTTGTTTCAGATGGACGTTTTTTTCCAAATCTTCATTATGTTTATTTTTAATCTGCGCAATTCTCTATACCTTAAGGATATAATAAAAATTGTAAGTTTTTAAAAAATCTTGTATACAAGTAAAATAACATGGGTTTTATATAGTTGAGTTTTTTCTAAGTATACTATATTTATTTTTTTTTATAAATGTTTTTAATATTATTGTAAGTTTTTTCTGTTTGTTTAAATTAAATTCTTATATTTTTTTCTAAATTTTGTATCACAGCTCACACAATAATACTTCTTTTGCAAAATCTTGTCTCTTCTCAGTAAACGTAACTAGTATTTTATTATATGTTGCAATATATTTCTGTAAGTAGTTATCCTAGTTCTAATAAAACGGCCGAGCTTGATATAGATTACTTCATTTTTTTATATATTTTTTTAAGTGTAATGATTTCTTCTCACGTTTGCCCAATCCTCAATTTTCTTTTCAGTTTGTTAGGATAGAGATTACCATAGCTTGAATTATTTTTAAAATATTATCAACAGGGAAGCGTCTGTGCTTGTAAATACATCTTATTACTGCTATAATTGCTTGTTTGGGTCTATTATCCTTTCATATGCTAATGCAACATCCATTTTTATTTATAGTTAGTATACATACCTAGATATTTAAACTTTTTTTACATTTTCATGGTATATCCATTGATCCTCAAATTTATTTTTTACTTATGACTATTATTGATAATTATTTATTACAATATTCTTTTAAATATTTCAGCGCTCTTTTCATACCTGATATTGACTTTAGAAGTAACACTATACATTCAGCATATAATGAAATTTTTTATTTAATTTTTCCTTACACATAGTAAAAGAGTATTTCTTCCTTCTAAATATTTGGACGAGTTATTTATAAATAAAATGAACAGTACTATTGAAAGTTGGCAACCTGCCGTAACCATTTAAATCTTAAACAGTCTTCCGATATTCTATGTTTATTAATTTTTATACAACAGTTATTTTATTCGAAATACCGTATTTTACTTACTTCCTTAATTTTTATACAATTTTTAAATGACGCAAATATTGTCAAAATTGTCAAACTGGACAGATCTCGGCTGTAAATATAATAATAATATGCCTACTTACGATGAATCAGCTCAGTGGCTGGATTTAACAAATGTAGAAGAAACAAAATTAAATCATACTACATACATAAATGGCCGAAAGTATTCGGACACGTATTAAAAATAAATGTTGTAATATAATGAAATAAAAATGAAAATAAAATAAAAATTTTTCATTCTACAAAGCAAACATATATTCTCAAAAAATAATATGAAAAAAAATAACATAAATACGTCAAATAACTCAACAGAAAATTAAAAAAGATTTAGTTCACAATTTTTTGCTTGGACAAAAGTATTCGAACATTTAAAAACAACAAAATTTCCTGAATGAGGTTAGTAGTAAATGTAATTTTTCGTTTTGAAAGAACAACGGGAATCCTTTAATTTCATTTAAAAGTAAATGTGTTCAAGTAATTGTGTTTTTTGCAAGAGTTTATTTAAGATGATGAGAAAGAACAAGGAAATGATTTAGATGAGAGAAAAAATATCAAGTAAATAAATCTTATTCGAAAATTTTGAAAATTATTACCAGAACTCATTGGATGGCTTTCGACATTATAAAACAATGTATAAATAAGAACCAGACCGAAAATCGAAGTAGAACTAGCCGGCCATCGAAGGTTCATCAGAATAATAAGCGGAAAATAGTTAAAACTATTCAGAAAAAACTTACTACCAGTTTAAATATAAGTGTAATAAATATAAGTGACCAATTAAGGGACGAGACTGGTACTATCGTCAACTTGCTACGATTCGTAGAGTTTTAGGAAATGCTGCATAATATGCAAGAGTGCGTAGGGAAAACCCGTTCATAAGTAAAAAAAATCAGATTTCGACAAAACAAAAATATGTGTTTTTAGAATACTATATTATGTTCTTATCAAATTAACCATATTTATTCAGTTTATAGTGAAGCACATAGACACGATAACGCAATAGTTAAATGATGCATAGTAGTCGGTGATGTAGAGGAACTCATGTTTATTGAGACTACCATAGATATTTGGCGGTATTTGAATTATTAGGAAAAAATTAAAAAAATGTCGAAAAATTTAATCTTACATTACTTTTTCAACACGATAATGACTCTAAACATACCGTTTACATTGTTTGTATGTGGCTACTGTTTAACAAATCTAGGCAAATCAAAATACCACCACAATCCCCAAATCAAAATCCCATCGAGCATTTTTGGCTTTCTAGATCGAAAAGTAAAACTACTCCATATTACAAATAAGAGTCAACTTAAACCACCTTACTACTGAAATGGAAAATTATTACTGCAGATAAGACCTGTAAACTAGTGCTATGCAAGCTAAATAGACTAGCAGTATTTACCAAACGAAAAGGGTTAGCAACAAAATTTTAAATATTTATCTTACTGCAGAATTCGAGTATTAAATATTCGTATTACCATTACATTTGTTCGTTTAATCTGTTTGAATAGTTTTTCCCAAGTGAAAAATTGTGAACTATATCCTTTTTTACATTTTGTTATGATGTTTTGTATATTTAAGTTGTTTTTTTTTATATTACTTTTTGAGAATGTATATTTATTTTGAAAATAGAAAACGTTTGTTTTATTTTAATTTTTATGTTCATATTATTAAAACATATCTTTTTTTAATATAGTTGTCCGAATACTTTTGACCATTTCTGTATTTTCCGCTTTAAACTTTTGCAAAAAGTAAATATTAAAGAAGGAAATTATTTCAAAATGCAAGATTGACATTCATTCTATTGAAAACTGAATATTTACTCGTATTTTTTTGTATAAATTCTACTTTAATTTTATATTTTTATCTAAGAAGGATGGAACAATTAACCTTTGATGAAATTCCTCTTAAAATGAGTGAACAAGCTATTAATGCTAAATAATAAAATTTAGCAACAAATAAAAAATAAAATGAAAAAAATACAAATTTATGAAAATAGTTTATGTAAAGTAGCGTAATTTTTAAAATTAAATCATAATCTAACGGTGATATTGAGGCCAGATACAAATAAAATGTATTTGTTAACAGATATGGAAACAATTACGCCCACAAAATATAAATGACATGATTTATTGCTTCAATCATGTACAGTGCTGGGTGTTATTTTTTTTATTTAATATTTATAATCTATATTTGACTGATTAATTTTTTTTGATATTAATAAGATATTTTTTAAACATTCGGCATTAATTTTTATTCATATTTGTATAAAACTATTAAAATTAATGTATAATTTTTAGTAACGACGTTAAAACATTTATTTTGGACTTCACTATTAACATATGGAAGAGTAAAACGTCAGTTTGACATGTCAAACGTGTCTTTTCTACCAAGTTCAATTTAAAAATTACATATTATTAATTTGTTTATTTTATTTATGTGAAAAGAAATATTGTACAATATTTGTTTAATCATGTTTAACTCGTAAAAAGTATTTATAATTGTTATTGTGTGTGTTGACGTGTTGTTTAACCTTTCAGTTGGAAAACATTTTTTGTTAACATAATTCATAATTAAGAATTATAGCGTTATTTTATTAATGACTCAAAATTAGTGTAATATTTCGTTTTATGATCAGTTATATTAATATTCAGTATGACCACGAAACGATCGACTGGATATCAGGATTTAGATGGATCAAACAGAGGTTCATCCCAACCTGATCTCGTAATGGGTCAAGATATAGAAATGGCATCTGTGTCAGTTGTTCCTGATGGTAATTTTGAAATGGAATTATGTATATAAAGGAATGGTTAATACACATGTTGTATGTATTTTGTAGATACATTTACAGTAACCCAGGCTGTAAATGCATTAGGTTTTGGATGGTTTCAGGTAAAGTTATCACTTTGGACTGGATTATGTTGGATGGCAGATAGTATGGAAATGACAATTCTTTCAATTTTATCACCAGCCTTACATTGTCAGTGGAATATAACACGGTATATAAGTTTTTCTATTTTCCATAATCAAGTGTTTATGAAAGTAAAGTTAATTTTTTTAGATATCAACAAGCATTAACTACAACAATTGTATTCTTGGGAATGATGTTAAGTTCGACTTTTTGGGGAAACATAAGTGATCGATATGGAAGAAAACAGGTGATTATAACAATTATTCTATTAATTTGTTGGAATTTGAAAAAAATACTTTAAATACGAACTCGATTTTATGTTTATTCAATATATAATAATTTCAGGCACTTGGATTATGTTCAATATTATTATTCTATTATGGTTTCTTAAGTGCTCTTGCACCAAATTTCATGTGGATATTAATATTACGTGGTCTTGTAGGTTTTGCAATTGGATGTGTACCACAATCGTAAGTAATATTAATAAGCAAAGATTTTGTGTGTGGATTTGTTTTTATTTGTTTGGGTTACTTTTTTTCTTTCAAAAATCATTGTTTTCATAAACATTCATTAAATCATCATTGCCCATATTTTTTTACAGGGTTACTTTGTATGCTGAGTTTCTACCAACTAAGCAACGAGCTAAATGTGTTGTTTTGCTTGATGTAAGCATGGTTAATTTTATTGTATTTATATATTTTGTGAAAATGGCTAGTTTTATTATTTTTTCAGTGTTTTTGGGCGTTAGGAGCTTGTTTTGAAGTAGCACTAGCTCTTGTCGTTATGCCAACATTAGGATGGCAGTGGTTACTAGCATTGTCAACAGCACCATTATTTGCTTTTGCTATTGTTTGTCCGGTTGGTATTTATCTGTATACATACATACATGTAGTTTTTTTTTAAAGAGCTCAGTTTAATTATGAAAATTTCAGATTAATTATATAAAAATAATTTTTCAAGTACAGTTATTGAACAAATCATTAGAGATATATAACATCCAAAAGATTAAAAATTTATTTAAAAAACATATTTCACCAACTATGATTAGTGTGTGTATATATATTTATATATATATATATATATATATATATATATATATATATATATATATAAGCAGGCAAACTAATTTTATAAGTTTAATTTTTATGTAGCTCAATTTTTATATATTTTTTTGTCATAAATTAATTCCACCTTTATTTTATAATTATTTTTATTTTCTATGCATATTAAGTATCAATATATTAGGAGTGTCAGATGTAATAAAATGGGTATTTGATGTTAATAAATTTTCATGTATATGTTCCAGTGGTTACCAGAGTCTGTAAGATATCATGTTGCTAGTGGACAAACCGAAAAAGCATTAGAAACTTTGGAAAAGGTAATATAATTTTTTTCATAATAAGCTTTTATTTTTTGTATTGTGATTATTAGATTGCAAAAGACAATGGAAAACCAATGTTACTTGGACGTTTGGTTTTGGACGGCTCATCAACGTCATGTGCACCACATAGAGGACGATTTAGAGATTTATTACGACCTGCTTTAAGAAATACATCGTTACTTCTTTGGTTTATATGGTAAATATGAAAAAGAAACTTTATTACTGTCATATTGATCATTGAAAAAAAGAATTACAAACATTAATTTATAATTATATCTTTAAAGGATGTCATGTGCCTTTTGTTATTATGGTCTTGTGTTAATGACAACAGAATTATTTGAAACATCTTCGCTAAGTTGTTCAATGAATGAAAATGCTTTAAAGAAAGCTTTTGATAATACTTGTGCAGCCAATTGCCGTCCACTACAAACTACAGACTATATGGATCTTTTATGGACAACTCTTGCAGAATTTCCTGGTAAAAACTCATCTTTTCTGATATACTTTTAACAATTTTAATAATTTTTTTGAATTTAGGAATTTTTGCAACTATTTTTGTTATTGAACGATTTGGAAGAAAATACACAATGACTGTTCAATTTGTAATCTTTGCTGTATGTGTATGCGTCTTGTCAGTATGTACACAAAAGTAAGGTTTAAAATAATTATAATCATATTCACTTATTTACATGTTATAAAAAAGAATTTTAAAGCATGATTATTTTTCAGTTGTTTTTTAAAAAGGTTATTTTTTTAAAATCCATCTGTTCATAAATTTATGTTGCTATACAATTATTTTTTTTATAGAAGAGCATTTTTAACTGTCATATTATTTATGGCACGTGGAATCATAGCTGGTGTATTTCAAGCAGCATATGTTTATACTCCTGAAGTTTATCCAACATCATTAAGAGCAGTTGGTGTAGGTTCTTGTAGTGCTATGGCAAGATTAGGTGCAATGGTTACACCATATGTTGCTCAGGTATTATCAAGTACACATATAATATAAATTATAAACTAATTTAATTTATGTATATATATGCAGGTATTATTGAAATCATCAGTAGGTTTTGCGACTGCAGTTTACGCATGTGCAGCAATGCTTGCAGCTGTTGGCTGTTTAGCGTTACCAATAGAAACAACAGGGAAAGATATGGGAGAGTCAGTTAGCCAAAAACGAAAATCGGTTACTAATGTAAATGAATAAAGTATTTTTTATCTTATCCTATTTTTTTGTAATCAAATGTCAGTATTTTTAATATGATTGAATTGTCTGTACCTGATAACATCATCATTTTTCATAACTGATTCTCTTTTATTCTTTTTAATTAATTATTTATGAATTATGACTGAAATTATTCTCAATATTATTTTCACCAATTTATGTGATATATAAAGTTTACTAATGTAAGAATAATAGATATTTGGTAATGTGATAACAATTTGTAAAATTGATGTTATTTTAATATTGCAGCTCGGTTTTTTACTTCAGCATTGTTAAAAATATAAGTAATTTCTTTATAAGAAATCATATTTGATAATCAAATAAATTACTCTTCATTAATATTAATCTATTTACTATTTATTTTATTTAAAAAATTTTGAGATACCTTCTTATTTATTACTCAATACATTTATGGTAATATTTGCAAGATAGTTTCTTGATAAATCAACTGTATATTATTTTTAAACATAATTTTATTTCAATAATAAATATTGATATCAATGTCATTAAACACATGTAATCAATTACTATGAGATTTTATATTTTAAAAGTATAATACATATTTGCTGAATTTATTTCATACTAAAAACAAACTATAATATTTTTGACCAATTTTAATACCAAATATATAATTAGTATAACATATTTTTTTATTGTAACTGACATATTTTATTAATAATAAATACCTAGAAATAATTAAGTCACTGTACTAAAAGATAATTATAATGACTAATTTATTTTAACATTTGTTGATGGTTTTTATATACATAACATGATATATCATATTTTTTTTAATAAATGTAGGATTTCTATCAGGTTTACATAGTTCTATTTATGTACTTACATAATAAATTATTGTTATTAAATCAGAATGTGTTTTTATTGTATATTTATTTACATTTTATGTGAGTTTGGGTATATTTATATTATATATATACATACACACATACATATGAATTTTATATGGTGTACATACCATTTTTAAATATAATAGGCTGTAATCAAATTAATATATATATATATATATATATATATATATATATATATATATATATATATATATATATATATATATATATATATACATACATATTTCTGAAGAACAGACAGTCTGAATTGTAGTGTATATATTATAATTAAAATTTTCCTTACATGAAGATTTGTGCACTTCTCAATAATGGAATGTAGTAGACACTTAGTTCAAACTGTTTAAGGTCACTTAGGATATTCTATTTCGATTATGTATTTGTCTATTTGTAAGTATGTATATCAATATGTATGCACTTTCCAAGAAAATATATTTACTTTTTAATGAATAACTGGGTGAGAAAGATAATAATTATGATTTAATTAAATAATTTTAGTGCATATATATTAATTTTTGCTGTAATTTTGAATAAATGAATGTGATAAATCATACGTCAGTATATTTTATAAATCAAAATTTAATTGATATATTTGTAAAGTTAATTAAAAATATTGTGTGGTATGATTTATTGTCAATCACATCATTGTAATTACATTTTAACATACTTAGCAATCGATTAAGGTGTTTTTTTTCAATGTATATTCAATGTGTTTTTACAATAATGCAATTAGCCAGTGTTTTTTTTTAAAAAAATGATTGTTTATTCTAGTTTCAGATATTTCAGGAAATGATTTTTTAAACATTATATAAATGGTGCACAAAATTTAATGAATTTAAACATGTCATGAATTTGTATTTTCTTTTTTTTATACATTTATTCACTACACATTTATACATTGGAATTTAAACTATATCCGATAAATTATTTCAAATTTACATTAAATCATGACTCTATTGAAACTTAACGTAGTAAATGTGAGAATGTTTTTTTTACAATATATTAAAATAACAACTGTGTAATAATATATGTGTATATAATTCTTTAACTAATAATGTTCATAGTGATCAGTCAATATGCAATTGTATGATATTTTTTTATTTTGGATTTATATTGTTATTTATGATATTCAAATTATATTATACTTGACTTAAAAAAGTCTATACAAAAGAATACTAAATGTATTTAACTATTTGTGTAGTTCTAGTTATTAAATATGATTTGACATTTCATATTATCATTGATCAGTACAAGTGTTACCTTTAATTACAGCACTGTATTTACTTTATACACTAGTAAGCAAAATATAAGCGTCTTTTAATTAATACATATAAACATTTGATATTACCTAAATTTTTGATATATTTTTTTATCAAGACCATTTTTATTAGTTCTTTTTTCATGTTTTTGGTTTATTTCGATTTTTGTTTCTTTTCTTTTAATTGACGTTTTAATTCTTGTATTTCATCACACTGCTGTGTTAGCTTATCATTCATGTTTGCTAAATGCTCTGACATTGTACTAAGTTGCATTTCATAATTATGACTGGTCGTACTTAATTCTTCTTGTAATTTATTTAACATTTCATTGGTGCTTTTTAATTTTGATTCAATATCCAATTTTTCTTCGTATGCTTCTTCAATTCTTGCATGTAATGAATTACACTGTAACAATATATTTCATAATGAGATAAATAAATATTTATTATATCTAAAACTTACTTCAACAGCATAACTATCTGAAACTGATTGTGCATGTTCTTTATCAGCAACGAGTTCATTTATGCGCTGCATGAAATATTCTTTAATTTTTTCTTCTCTATATAAACTATCCCCTGATAAAGTAGTAATTCCTGCACCTAAAATGTTTGTCATTTGATCTATTTGTTTTTCTTCGTCAATAGTTGTGCTCGAAGTTAAATCTTCATTATTTGAATATTGATGAATAGCATGTTGGGCTTTACACTGTTCTAATTCTTGTTTAAGACTAACTATAAGTTGACGTGCCTGTGTTAATTGTTCACTAAGCTGACTATCACCTACACTGCTAGCTGCATCTTCACTTCCAATCTATAAATATGTTGTTTTTTTATATTTAAAAAAGTATTAAAAGAATGTTAAATAGAAAGAAGAAAAAAGCAGTAACAAAAACCAACCAAACTTTCAACTTCAGATCGGTTATCACCATTTCTAAAAGATGGTTCTGGCGTAGGATTATTAGATAAAGATATAATCTTTGAAAGCAATTCTGAATTTTTATTTTTTAATTTACTGATTTCCATTTTATATTTTTGTTCGCATTCCATTTCTTGACTCTTTTTTTCTGTTACTTGACATTCTAAGTATGATAATCTATCTGAAAGATTTGATATTTCTAAATCTTTTTCTGAAATCTAAAAACATGAATAATAATGTACACTTTAGTTTCTATTCATTTTAATTAACATATGAAATTTAATTTAAAGTGTTAACTAACCGTAGTTAATAAATGTGCATTTTCTAATATTTTGTTTTGTAATTCTTCATCTAAAACTGTACTTTGACTACTTGTTGAATCTTTATTTAATAACTTCCCTTTCATTGATTTCTGTTTAGATTGGACTTCTAATTCGTCTTGTAATACACCTATTCTTTTCATTAGTTGTTGATTGCGGAATGTTAGACTTTCAATTTCCATATCAGATTTTCTTAACCGTTGTTCAGATTCTTTTAGAGAGTCTGTTAATCCATTGGCACGTGCTTGTTCATCAAGAACACCTTTTTTTAAAACTTGGGCTTGTGATCTTAACTAAGAAATAGAATCAATAAATTATCAATGATCAATAAAATTTAGTGATCATTTAAAATCTGATATAAATTTACAAAAAAATCTAATATAAACTACAAAAATATTTACTTTCGAATACTCTGCCGCTAATTTCTGATATTTGACAAGAATGTCAGGTGGTGTACTTTCCATGATTATTCAATTGTATGAATTTTGACAGTTACCATACCACTGTCAAAATATACTGTCAAGTTATCAATTAATTCCGACGAAGGATTTATTCCGGCAATATTGTTTCCTATTTAGCAAGAAAATATACGTTTATATGTGCATTAATTGAAATATTATTTTTTATTCTTATAAATAGATGGAATTTTAGTCAGTTAGAAAAGAAATAAACGCAAAATCTACATATGTACAATATATATATATAATATATATTGTACATATGTAGAATATATATATATATATATATATATATATATATATACATCATCCATACATATATATATATATATATACCCATACATATATATATATATATATGTATATACACACACACATATAAAGTCGGTAGAAAAATAATTGCGGTTTATAACGTTGAAATTCTTATATATTACCGTAATTATTTTCCTACCGACCCAATATATGCATATATACATGAAAAAGACAAATAATTTTAAAATAGAAAAAAGTAAATTATGTATTTGTACAGACACTAATTATTAAAGGTCAGAAATTGAATTACTTATAAATGTAAATTAACTAATTTTATTAACATTTTTATTTCTTATGTAGTAATAACATGGTGGAACAAATGTTTGAATTAAAAAAAATCTTTTATATTCAAATTTATTTATATGAAATGAATGAGAATACAAATTTCTATATTATTTGGACAAAAATGAGACTAACCTTTTTCTAAAAAAATGATTTAAAGAAATTTTTCTTCAATGCAGAATTATTTTCATTGCAAGCATTCATAAATAAATATGTAGTAGTACATTAAATATGCATTTAACAACAATGTATAGTCACATATATATATATATATACATCCTTTATTTTTTCTTTATTATTATCTATATGTATAAACAAAGAAACAAAGCATGATAAATTGTAAACAATTTTATTATAAAAAATATTTTATTATTACAAATATTGTTATTTAATATACAAAAATTATTTGAATTAATATTTATAGTGGCCATTTCATACAAATGTTTCATAATTATTATAACATTTTTCAGAACAAAAGAAACAATTCAAAGGAATTTTATTTGATTCTGTTGTAATCAATGTACCATGGAAATTTGAGTTTTCATATAATAGTACTTTAAATTGATTTCTTTCACACACAGGTTTTCCACATAAGCAATAATCAGCACTGTTTAAATATGTCACTAATGTGAAAGGTATCAATTCATTGTTAAAATATAAATTATATTTAAGAACTGCTTGTGCAGTAATTTCTAACAGATATGGTATTTCATTTTTTTTAGGGACATTTGATGTAAATATTATATTTGATAAGTAGTTATCTGCAACATTAAGAAGTTCTAACTTCATTTTTCTTATAGTTGATGGTAAAACTTCTAATTTATTTTTTGATAAATTAAGGAACTTTAATTTATTCATCCTTTGAATAGTTGGAGGCACATATGTTAAACTATTATTATTTATTTGTAATTGTACTAACTCAAGTAGATTAATAATATCATAAGGAAAAATGTTTATTTCATTATATGACACATCTAAAAGTCTTAGTGTTTTTGAAAGTTTACCACATAACCATTTCCAGTTTTTTAAATTAGCTTTACCGAGTTGATTATGAGTTAGAATGAGTTCTTTTAAATTATACATTTCACTAAATGCAAATGGTAAGTCACTTATACAGTTATTACTTAAATTTAAAACTTTTAACTGACGCAGATTTAGTATTTGTGTATCAAGCTTGCACTTGGATAAATGATTGATACACAAAGTTTCTAAAGTACGGGGAAATCCATTTTTTGGATAATTTGAGCGGTGTGTAATTGTTAATTTTTTTGGAGGAAGATTCTTCGATGAGAAACAAGACCCTGAATAGTTTGAAACTTTTAAATCTTTTAATGGCACTTTTTTTTCTAAGGCTAGTTTGAATGTTTTAAGAAAGTTTTTTAATTGAATTTGATCACCTTGTATCAAAAGATTATGTTGTGGTTCTTTGAAACAAATTGTAGCTTTTCCTTCATTGATAAACGTTGTATGTACTTTTTCAATATTATTTTTCACTCTATATTTCGTACCAGTAACTTTTGCAGAACAAAAATGAATAATCGCCAGTTCATTCGAGTTTGGTTCTTTACATAGTTCTATTATCGACTTTACAGTTCTACTCTTAATGTTAGGTTGGAGACGATACAAAATTTGTACATCACACGTTAATTTCATTTCTATGGAGTGGTTCTATAAATGGAACTAATATTATTTTGTCCTTTTATTTCTCATTAAACTGATAGATACACTGTAAAACGAACGTAGTTAAATAATAATGTTTTGTTGTAAAAGTTACTGAAAACGATGACAGTGTTCACTTTTCCCAGGTTTACAATTCGTGATTGAGTTAACCGGCACTGTCAGATTGAAGCGCTTCGTTCGCTGATGGTTCGCTGAGAATTCGAAAGGGATTGTGGATCGTATAATTAGTGCAGTAAATTTTTATATGAAGGCAACCTTCATGGCTGTCAAGTGTGTTCTGTTTTATATTGGAAAGTAGTTATTTACGCATGTTGTTCAATCATATTTTATCAACAAATTGGTGCTATTTTATTTATATTTTGATCTGTGATTAATTTGACACACTGAAAATACAAATGTTTACTGGAACTGTGCGTGTAAAAATATGCGAGGCTTGCGGGTTGAGACCAACGGATTTCCAAAAACGCCACAATATGACATTCGGGAAACCTGACGATCAACCTATAGATCCTTATGTGTCAATAGACGTTGACGAGAATCATTTAGATCGCTCGTCGACGAAACCTAAAACGTTTGATCCTGTGTGGAACGAGTATTTCGTACATGAAGTCCATAACGCCATCACTTTGGGATTGACGGTGTTTCATGACGCGGCGATTCCACCAGATGATTTCGTGGCGAATTGCAGCATCCCCTTTGAGGAACTCTTGAATAAGGATCAAGAATCACCGGATTTATGGGTATGTGTGCTGTGCTGTACATATTATATTCGGACATATTATTTATGTTGTCTGCATATCCCATCAGCGAGTGATTATCTGTATATCGTATCCTGAGAGCAGTAGGTCATGCCAGTATTTTATTTTTAACATTGCAAAGTGACAGCCGTCAGTTGTCATTTGTAATTGTAGTTACTAATTTTACATAAGCACAGATTTTCTTTACAACGCGAATTTAATTGTCATGATTTATGAATGCAAATTTTGTTTATGTTCCTGTGTGCACTGTTTGATAAATTGGAATCATTTATTTAACGACCTTTCACAATAAATGAAGTTGACAAAAAGCAAAACAATTTCAAAAACAGTAAATAGTCATAGTAAGTAGAAAACACACACACGCACATATACATATATATATATGTATGTGTGTGTGGATGTATATATATATATATATATATATATATATATATAACCATTTATACATAACACATTATATATGCATTCATGTTATGTCTATATGTGTTTGCATGATTGTGTGTGTATGTAGATGTATAGTAATTTTAAAAATAATAGTTTAAATTCATTTCATTATAGTTGTTATGTAGAAAATATAAAATATTTTAATCTATATACATGTAGTTTGTTTTAATTAGTTTGTGTTTTGTTAAATCAACGTGCTAGTATGTTGCAAAAATAATTTTTTTTTATTGTTTTTAGAATTGTTAATTTGCGGAATGGTTTATTTGAGCATGTTTCATATTTGTATGTTTTATTTGTATAGTTTATATATTTCATTTCGAAGATGAACTAAAAAAAATCTACAAATTAACATATGGGTGTAAATAAATTCATATATTTATAAATACATCTTAAATTGATCTTGCAACATATGACATGTAGGATGTATAAAAAATATATTTTATATCACGTGTTATTTTCTCAGTATACATTCAGACATGTGTTGTGCTTTTTTCGACTCAGGCAGAGACATACAATATACTTATGGATGCATGTGTGAAGTTTTGTTTAAAATATTAATCTATTCGAATTGAAAATGTCTAATTGTACATTCTGTTATGTTTTTATTATGAATTTAAAATATTGACTATGTCTCATTTTACTGTAAAACTAAAACAATATTAGTTCACATTCTTAACTTTTTCTAAATTTTCGCTTTGAATTGTTAATAATTTTAAATTCTCTTTGAAATGAATTTGCACGAATGAAAGAAATAAATAGTTCTTCATTTTGAACGACTGCTGTTTTAGATAAGATATCAATTATTACAGAAAATTATGGTTGTGCATAGTTTTGGTATTTAAGGATTAATTTATGTTAATAATTATAATTTAGGAATATTTAACGGCTCTGTTCTAAAAGTGAACTTAATTATATCGTTTAGAATTCACATAAGTGTTTTTATATATATATATATATGTGTGTGTATATATATATATATATATATATATATATATATATATATATATATTTGTGTTATTTTTTATTCATATGTTTTATTGTATTTCAACGCATTTTTGTTATTTACTGCACATTTATTTAATGTTTTATTTTTTTTGTAATGAATAATTATATTTTGTAATAAAATATTGAAGCATACTGAACGTAAAATGAAGAAAAAAATGTTTCTACCATGAAAAGAAAATATAACATCTTGCACCTGTTTGAGGAAGTGTTGAAGATACCTTGATATTACATTTTTGTTCATTTTGGATCTCTGAATTTTTTTTTATCGTGTTGGGTAATAAGGCCTGTGTTCAAGTTTTAAGTCTTAGGATTAGGATATATATATATATATATATATATATATATATATATATATATATATATATATATATATGTATGCATGCATGAATTAGGAGGCTAATCGGATGTTCTTTTCACCTACTCAAGACACCACTCTATGTATAATAATATCTGAACTGCTCCAGGTTAAAAATTCACCTATTCGTAATATTTTGATGTTTTAACACAAATATTAGTTTTGTACATAGTTATTCTTTTATGTGTATTTTTAGATTGTTTAACTAGGACTATTTAGTTAAAAGAAGTGGTTCTTAATTTTAACAATTCAGTAGTTAAATATTATATATTATATATTCAATATGTAACATAACACAACATGCAATCATATAAAAGAGGATAAGTTATATTTAAAAGCAATATTTTTTAAAGAAATACATTTGATGGCAGACATGGTAGACATAAATGTGTACCATGTGCATTGATAACGTTTCATTGGCTAATGCAGACGACCGATATTGGCCTCTGTGTTAAATAAAGATTGTAATCAGTAAATAGAACTGCAGATTATTATTTGTTATAATTATGTAGAGGTATCCAAGAAAATGTTCAAGACAATAAGAAACAACCGTTTTTTTGCCATTAAAACGTTTTAACTTTATGTTCATATCTTAGGTACATTAAAATGATTTTTTTTTATTATTAGTATTGAAATTGTTAATATTTGAAGAATTCCCTGTTAAACTGTGAATTAAATCGGGTATATTACATTTTTTTACAATTATACTTTATATTTGATAGTTGTGTTTGAATCTTTAATACCGTGTTTGAGTTCGTATCCCCTTACGTCCGTTATCGACGTTCATAATTTCAATGCACTGTTTTGAATTCAAATCGGTTTTAGAAGAGAGTTAAAAGTGGTCGCAAGGATTCAACAGAACGATCATAAACAGTGTTGTACAGAAGAACAAGACAATAATGATTATATTTTATACCCATTACGTAATCAATTTCACATTTAGTTACAGGAAATGTATATTTCATTTAGTTATTTAATTTGAAAAGCTGTGACCTGTACAGATTTACAAGAAATTATAATTGATAGATTTAGCTTAATATAATTTTTGATTTAATCTGATGTCAGCAAATATATATATATATATATATATATATATATATGTATGTATGTATGTATGTATGTATGTTGTGTGTGTGTATATGTATGTTGTTGTTTTTGCAAAAGTCCACATGTATTTTACATGTATATACAGTTGAATTTGGTTATACGAGGGTAACGCAAAATATTCTTGATCTAAATAGGAGGGAATGTGAATAAAAAAAAATATTTTACTATTTTTCAATAGGTTTCCCTTTAACTTCAATACATTTTTACAGTGCTGTATTAGCAAATCTATACCGTAATAAAAATAATTTTCTATTTTCATGTTTTAGTGGTCAGTTCTCACTGTTTTCTGCTCATTGCCATCATTAAAAAGCTGTTCACTTAAATATTGTTTCAAATTATCAAAAAGGTAATAATCGCTAGGGCCTATTTTGTTAGTTTCCACGCAGTTTTAAAAAATGGCATTGCAAAAATGTAACAATGATCTCTTTTGTCGATTGAGACACCTTTGCTTTTTTTGAGGTGGTTCACTTGCTCACAGCCATTCCATTGATTCTTTTTTTAGAGATCATAGTAAAGGGCCATTTTTTATCGCCTGTTATAACGGACTATATATATGTTATAACGGACGGTTAGTGCATTTCAATCTGACTCGTACAATTTTAAAAATGAACGGTTTTTTGCGAAAGACATTGCTGATAATTCTTTCACTTTTAAGCGCCGGTCACTAAGCACCATGTCTTTCACAAGTGCAACAGAATCGTTCGTGACCACTTTTACACCGGGCGACCTGAACGAGATTCATTTTGTAGTGACCCTTCTCCCATCCTAGATTTCTTAGCCCATTCTTTCATTCTGAAGTATGAAGGGAGAACACTGCACAGATTCATCGTGCATCCGGATGCGCAAACATGTTAGGCTGAGAATATTTGGCACTACCCTAGTAGTAAGTGCATATATATATATATATATATATATATATATATATATATATATATATATATATATATATATATATATATATATAAGGAATTCACGATTTTAATGAGAAAATTGTCATATGATTTGTATATATTTCATGTTAACGTACTCGCTTAAAATGCCAAGTGTACTCAATAACCGAACATAGATAAGAATGAAAATACAAAGTAGACAAATGTGCAAAAGCAAGTACTGTATATTATTGTTCATATTACGTTATTTAACCCCTTAAGTGGGTAGTTTACATGGATAACAAGTGGGCAAGACGAATATATCCGTCATATACACTTAAGGGGTTAAATGATTCTTAAATTAACGTATTTATTTCTCGACTGTGTGATTATTTGTATTGTTGCATTGTTTATATTGTAGATACATAGGCACATATATTTGTATTTTAATTTATTTGCTATTTAACTTGTGTATTATTTTTTAACATACTTTATGATCATAAATGTTTTCCAATAAGAACACAATTTTTTAAGAAGTTTTATTTCACAGATGTCACACTGACAGCTGTATTTTTTTGACTTGTTATTATCAGAAAGTTTGTTCCAAACTGACGTATATGTTCCCTAATAATAATGTCTTAAATATTATTCATATACACCATTTTCAACCTCAATATAAGTGAAAGTCAAAAAGCTACCATTATTAACAATATACGTAAATGAGTTAAGTCATTTTCTCTGAAATATGGAATTTGGAAAATTACGAAAAATTTTTGGCTTTGGTATTTGTATTTTAGTGTTAATTTTATTACACTATAATTTATTTGAAGTACCTTTTTAAGATATTTAAAATTAGATTTTTGAAGTTATCATATATTTATTTTTAGCTAAATGTTAGCTGGAGGATGGTAAGCTTATTTTATTTATTGTTAGCTTACAATTTAATATTCTGAAGATTGCGAGTTTTTATTCTAGGCAACATGTATTATTGAAAATAAGCAATGTTTAACATTCTTATAATTTCAGTGTGTATATTGTTGTTTATGTTTAAGTAAATTCATTACTAATTTACAACAAACATCAAAATATGTGTATAAATATGAGCTGTCTTATTCCGGTTATTCTCAAAGTTGGGTATACTGCGATCGCTAAAATACCAAATGGTTTTCGATGATACATCTTTATTGTGTCTCATATGCAGTAAAATGAATGAAGTTATAATTATACGTAAATAAATATTTCAGTAATTGTTGATAACCAAAATTTTTTTGTTGGAAATAAAAAATAATTTATTTGTTCTAGGATGTTTTTTTTTCCTTATTTCTTAACAGTCAATTGTATTTATCCCCAACGCCTATTTATAATGTTTGAGAATCCATGGGGCTTGTATCCAACAGTTTATAGATATTTGCCAGTTTCTTGTCACGCTGGATAAAACGTATATTGTACTGTAATTTCTTTAGCTGCGTTTTAATTAATCTTGTTGCATTTTTGTGGATCGCTGTTTTTGTTGGTTTCTATTACTGCTGGTTTCAACGTATTCATTATCTTCAGGCAAAGTTTGAGATGTAGAGGAAAGCGTGCATCATAATTTTTAGTCGGCTATAGTAATAACAATGAGAATGTATGTTGTCTGAATTATTCTGAAAATTTAGGCACCGACATATCACTTTGAGCGATTGAACTTTGTGTTGATTGACTCTGACGTGAAATTTTTAATATTAGAAACTGAGAGATCAGTTTGAATCGTGAAACTATAGTCTTTAAAATTACCTGAAAATCATAGACACTTCTAAAAGATCTTGGTAGTTCTTAGTAATGACAAAAGTTTACATGGATACTATAAGATTATTATAAAAAGTACTTCATAATATCCAGAATTTGATAAAAATGCACTCTCAAACAGCTGAAAGTACACAAAACATGTAGATTGTCAATGTTTCTGTGAGTTTTATAGAATAAAATATTCTCCTTCAAAAATACAATTCTCTTTAAATAATAAAAATTCAACGTTTAAATTAGAGTTAAAACGCTTTCGGGTTGTTTTGTTAAAAGTTTTTACAAGCCTCATATTTGGATACGTGCCGAAAATTCTTTTGAAGATCTGTTTCGATTATTGTTATATATTAATATAATTTTCAGAATGCATCACATTTCAAGATTTTTTTATCACGATTATTTTTCAGTTACATAAAAAAAATCAAAAACGTGCGTGTCATTGTATTCTAGAATAGGTTGTAAACACTATGATGTGTATGTAATTACGATGGAATATATTCTGTATTTCTATTTTATAAAATAAAATATACTTTTTGATATATTTTTTAAATTTATATTTGGAATATTCATTGTATATTATTTGTTTGTTGATAAATAGGTTATTTAGAGTAGTTTGCATTATTAGTGTTAATAAATAAAAGTTATATTAATAAGAAATGATACGTTTTATGTTGCATCAACATGCAATTTTAATACTAAAGGTGTTATGAAAATAAAATAACATTTATTCAAGTAATATATTAAAATTTTATATATATATATATATAATTTTATTTAGAAACATTTGCGTTGATGTTACAACAATACGAGCCTCACTTTTGGAATCATTAGTATAAAAATCCTCCCACTGTATTTTTGGTCGTAAGTTAAATACGTATGTTTAAATTTCAAAAATTTCATTCCAATATTAAAAAAGCTTAATTTTAAATAAAACTTACTTTGACAGTACTTTTTATATTGAAAAGTATTGAATGTAAATATCACTATACGAGGTCAGACAATTAAGTAATGCGACAAAATTCAAAAATCGAGTATATTTAAAAATTAAGGTACATCGCTGCGATCCCCTTCAAAGTAGTCCCCTCCCGCATCTATACACTTATTCCAGCGAGTTTTCCAGTTTTCGTAACAATTCTGGAACACTTCTTGTGGGACCTCTCCGAGTACCCTCGTCACAGATTCTTGGATATCTTCAACGGTGTCAAAATGTCGACCTTTGACGAATTTTTTCATATGGGGGAATAGGAAAAAGTCGCAGGGTGACATGTCCGGTGAATAGGGCGGTTGTGGTAACGTTGCGATGCCTTTAGACGCCAAAAACTGAGAGACACTGAACGCACTGTGACAGGGAGCATTGTCGTGATGCAGAACCCAAGTCTTCGCGATCTGTGGACGCACTCTGAGCACCCTTTTTCGTAATTTTTCGAGCACATTGCGGTAGAATACTTGATTTACGGTTTGTCCAGGTGGTACGAACTCTTTGTGAACCACCCCTTTGCTGTCGAAGAAGCAAATCAACATGGTTTTCACTTTGGACTTGCTCATTCTCGCCTTCTTTGGCCTTGGTGCTCCAGGGGACAGCCACTGTTGGCTTTGTCGTTTAGTTTCGGGGTCATATTGAAAGAACCAACTTTCATCACCAGTAATAACTCGATCGAGAAGAGTAGGATCACTTTCAACCTGCTCGAGACAATCTTGAGCGATGTTCATTCGGTGGGCTTTCGTGACATGCACTACTCGCGCGTTGTTACAAAACACTAAACAGCTGGCGAAGAAATGATCGTACGAGGGTGGTCAAGGTCTCAATCGAGAGAGTAGGGATCTGCTATTACGGTGGCGGAGTTACAGGTTCGCAGTGTTACCACAGGCCGAGAAAAAAAATCGGTCGCATTACTTAATTGTCTGACCTCGTATATAAGAGGTGACATAAAAACAGTTTTGTCCTTAAAACAACAGGAAACTGACTTAGTCCTTTTTATTAGTAGGCACAGATGCTTACATTTATATACATATATACATTCCATACATACGTACATGGGCTTATGCATACATACATACATACATATATATATATATATATATATATATATATATATATATATATATATATATATATATATATATATATATACACACACACATATATATATATATATATATATATATATATATGCATATAGATATGTGTATATATATGTACACACACCACACACACACACATATATATATATATATATATATATATATATATATATATATATATATACACGGCTATTTCTGTAAGATAGCTGTTAATGAAATGGGTTATTGACATGGTTTCGAATGTGGGGTAATTAGTTGTATTTATTGTAAAATACGTACAAATTACAGTATATTCTAATTATTACTTTAATATATCACACTGAACCGCAAAACCGAAGTGATTCATGTATTTTTAAGTACAAGGAACTTACTTAACCGTTATCATGAAACTGGTTCACAATCTTCGATATGGTTTGCAATATTTTATACAAAACACAGTTATTTATGTTTGTTTATATACATTGACAAATATGTGTCTATGAATGTATATGTATATATGTATATATGTGTATATATGTATATATATATATATATATATATATATATATATGTATATATGTATATATATGTATATATATGTATATATATATATGTATATATATATATATGTAATTATATGTATATATATATATATATATGTATATATATATATATGTATATATATGTATATATATATATATATGTATATATATGTATCAATATGTATATATATGTATATATATGTATATATATATATATATATATTTATATATATATATGTATAGTTTTATATATGTATATATATATATATATATATGTATGTATATATGTATATGTATATATATATATTTGTATATATATATATATATATATATATATATATATATATATATATATATATATATATATATATATATATATATATATATATATATATATATATATTAGTTTCGGTAACAGATTGAAGTCCGAAGAGGCGAATCAAGCGAATACGTTGGATATGGAAGAATTTCAAAGTTCAATTAATAGCCCAGTTTTTGCTGAGCGGCAACGCTTGAATGAGTCGGTGTATTGTTATGGTGAACACACTTTTTTTTTGTCATTCCGAGACATTTTCTTCACGATTGTTACCTTCAACTTCTTCAAAAGTGCTGCATAGTATTAGTCAGTAGCTGTCTTTTCCTTTCTGAAGATAGTCGATCAAGAAAATTCCTTCCACATGCCAGAAAACTGACGCCTTCACCTTTTCAGTCGAATGAATCGTTTTTGCCTTCTTTGGAGTCGTTTCACCATGTTCAGTCCACTTTTTTAATTGCGTTTTCGATTCTGGTGCGTAATGGTGAATCGAAGGTTCATCCATCGTCACAAAAAACCATATGACATCCGTTGTATTCTTCTTAAACAGTTCCAAGAAGTTGGAAGATGACCTCGTACGAACTCGTTTCTGCTCTGTAGTGAGCAAACGCTGTAACCATCTTGCGGAAAGTTTTTCTCATCTGCAATTTATTATGCAAAATTAAATGCGTTCGCTCAGTTGAGATGCCTATGACCTCTGCTATCTCACTTACTTTCACTCACCAGTGAGATAAAACCATATCGTAAACTTAATCGAAGATTTCTGGTATGTTAGCTGTTCTCGGGCCTCCTGCGTCTGGTCCATCTTCGATGCTCATTTTGCCATGTTTAAATTCTTTCTTTCAAAGTCAAACGATTTTGTAGGGAAGACAAGATTCATCCATGTAGAAAATATCCTATTATGGAGTTTCTTCACTGTTTTCCCTTCCAAAAAAGAACTGAATCGCACGTCGAATTCCGATTTTATTCATTTTACATATTCGCACGAAACGCTCATGTTGAAATAATTATCAAATGAAGAATTAATGGCGAAATGATTTACAACTTCACATACGTTACTAAAAGAGATGGAACTATATGAAAACATATACAACTCTCCCTCTTCCTCAGCGAGTACACGAACTAAGATACTCTTCAACTCGCCGTCGTACTATTCAGGAGTTCGTTTTTATTTTATTTCTTTTTTTAGCTTGCTTGGCATGCAGTGGCTCACAGTGAAAAACGAGGATACTTCTTGTTTTGATTTTAATCTCAAATTTTTCGACATTGAACTTATTTTTTTTCTTTAGAATGTTCAAGTATTCGTTTTGTTCATAGTGTTATTGACAACCAAATAGACAGGTCCAGATTATATATTGCTTTTTTATTTTTTGATTGTGTTATAAATTTTGTTCTTGTAGCTCACCTTTTTGTCATTTATATTGCTATCCGAATCAAAGAAATTAACGCTGCTGTCATTGGTGAATAAAATTTTCCAAAAATTACTCTCATTTACTGTGTCTAAGCTATCTGCATATAAAGGAGTTTATTTTTTAAGTTAGAGAAATACTTCTTTTTTACTGGTCTGATGTGGAAGCCTGATTTCAGAGTACACAGTTACAGAAAAATGTTTTTCTGTGCATATGATTTATATGTACCTTAACGCTGTGAATATGATGGCATTGCCTTCAAAACGCGTGTAAGCAACATTCAAAAATGATCAATAATGATTTATTGAATATTTGTGACAAAAATTTTTATTGGAATGTAAGAAGAAATAAGAATTTATTTGTGATGAAAGTTAATTTAGTTAGTATCATTTATGAAAGTTTAATAAACTTTTCAAAAATGATCAAGTATTGATGCAAATAAGAGAACTTAGTTACTTAGAACTTAGATTTACTTAGTTGAGGTTAAAAACATGAAAAGGTAAAAAATAATTGCATAGATTATGATATTTATATATATTACATTTTGTTAATATAAAATGTTAATTTGTACCATGTGTAAGTACATAAATATTCAAGAATGAGATTCAGTTCTTTGCAAGGCATGTTCTGCCAAGCTTTTGAGGCACCAAGAAAAAAGTACATTTCATGTAATCAAATTTTTGTGTCTTATATATATATATGTTTGTATATATATATATATGTTTGTATATATATATATATATGTTTGTATATATATATATATATATATATATATATGTATGTATATATATATATGTATGTATATGTATGTATATATATATGTATTATATATATATATATATATATATATATATATATATATATATATATATGCATGTTTAATTTACTACTATATATTTAATTACATTTGTAATATGGACTTTCTATTACAGGTGGATTTAGAACCTCAGGGAAAATTACATATAAGAGTCGAATTGAAATGGAGTGCGCAAGGTAAGAAATGTTTTCTTTATGAATTTTTTTCAATATGTTAATTATATGCCACCATCAACATTTTGTTTGCAAATATATGAAATATACATTTTATATTTATCCAGGAATTTCCGTATCAATTGTACTGTAATGATTTCGAAACGTTTAACGTATTAAGTTCTAGTTTTTTTACTCGTGTTTATTATGGAAATACTGATTTCATATTTTGTGAAGTGTTAGTCATTAATGTGATAATTTTTCTTGTAACGGAAGTGTACTTGCCAAAATTGATAGTAAGTTTTTATTTGATGTTTTACACGAGTTTAATGTATTTAATAAATTTCAGAAATCATGTTTTAATCTTCATAGGCTGAAACGGACTGAAATGATATTAAAATACTTGTTTTATTTTGAAATTTAGCAGAAATGTTTTATATACAGTGTTAAACTTTTATTCTATTTTTTGATATTAATAGAATAATTGCCAGCTATTGGAAAAGCCTAAAATATTTTATATATAATAGTATATTTGTTTGTTTGAATATAGTATTGTTTTATTATCTTTAAATGTATAAAACCTAAGATAAAATCTAGATTCATTTAATAAATAGTATTATTCTTTTTTAAAAATATTAATTTTAAAAAAGTGTAAAAATTACAGTATTATCTAGCTCAGTGTTTCTCAACCTTTTTCCTATCGTGGCCCCTGTGCCCAACTGGTAGAAAGGTGACTATTTAAATGTTTTGTTTGTAAATAGAACATGTATTATTATAATTTTTATAATTTATACAAAATACAATAATTAAATAAAAAAATATACTTAAGTATTTCTCGATCAAAGTGATCCTTGTAGTTGATGACTAGAAACAATTTTTTTATATCCGGTTCTATTGCTGTGAGGGATAACCGAAGATCACCTCTGTCCATTATGTTAAGGCGATTCTGCGTTAGGGTGAGTAAATAATTCAGACGACAGAAATCTAATTCTACCAAATACGAAGTAGAAAATGCCACGAAAAACAATTTTACTTTATCCCAAAGCTGTGAAAGCTTTTTAGATATTGTACTCTTGATCCAAAAATGGTGTTTTTCTTGACTGAAAGTTATTTTGGCTGCTATGTTGCTCTGTAAGCGTTTCTTAAATTCTATTGATGGTCACTTCTCTGCTCACTTCATTTCTGTTTTCGTTTTTCTTTTCTGCTTTCTTTTCTCGGTCATATTTCAGTTCTCTTCATTTTTCACTTCTCTTTATAGCCCTCTAATCTTGTGCCACGGTCCTCCTTTTACTTGATTTTTACCTGTGTTCACCTGGAAATATCCTGGGGACCATATGACCCCAGGTTGAGAACCCCTGATGTAACCGATCCCTCTTTGGAATTTCTGTCTACGCAGTAATTAGTCTAGATTATTATTATGTAGATTTAAGATTTCGAAGCTCACATTAGAATTATTTATGATGTATTTCTTTGTAATTACTAAAAACAACACTACATTTCAAACGTAATCATTTAAACAAAAGGCATTGCCTGTATTTTTAAATTATCTTTTTTAACATTATTTATTAATCTTATCCTGAAACGTTGTTTTATTTTTTTTATTATTTTAATGAAAAACTTACCAGTTTATGAAGTATGGTTGAATTTATTATCATAGTTGTTACATTTAATACTCCAAAAATATGTCTTTAAGATCAACCCAGAAATTTTGTATGGGTTTGAAGTGTGACGTGTATGGAAGCCATTTTAATAAATTGAAACTATTGTACGTAAGTTTAGATAATATTTCTTATTTGCTTGAAATCCTTCCCATCCTGGAATATCACGTCTTTATCCTATTTGCACGAAGTTCTTTGTCTAAAATGATATGTAATCTATGGTTTTCTTTCCTCTTCCTATTTTAAATAATTTCCAATTTTTATGCTAATAAAAATATTTTGAATATCAATAAATAAGATTAAATATTGATATTTTTTTATAAATGTAATACATATTTACGTTTTTGAGTCGTATTTAATTATTATTTATTAATTTGTATCAGTAAATAACTACTTAAATTTATGTTTGCACGTTTCAGCAAGTTGAAATTTAGGCATTTATACATTCTAATATGTTATCGTAATATGTAATAGTATTAATAAATTTATATGAAATTATTTCTAGAAAAGAAAAAAAATATAGAAAAAAACGTTTTTAAATTAAAATTCAGGACACTGGTCATCATGAATGGCTATTATCACTTCTTTACTATTTACAAAATGCAGACACTCGCGAATTTCAGATTTGAATACTTTGGTTTAACATTGTATCTCAAATACACCATTCATTCATTAAAATATACCCTTAACACAATAAACGAATTAAATTGGGAACTTTTACGAGTGATAAGTAGTGAATTAATTTATTTTTCTGTCTGTTGAAGCTGTTTTTTTAATATTCCAAATAAATATTTCATAAATAATTCCAATTAAAATTGTAAAACATATTTTATTCTATATGAATATTGTAATAATTGATAAACTGTACTGCCCTGTTAAAGATATAAGTTATAAATATATACTCATTCATTGTCGAGTCTGCTAGCGAAAGAATGATTTATTTATAGTAGCAATATAATTAATTAATCCATGAAATAATATTGGAATTCGACAGATTTAGAATTGAATGTTTATATTGTATTGAAATTATTTAATTTTCATTTTTTTGAAATATTTCTCGAACATTCTTGTCAAATGCAATTCAATGTCTTATTATACATGCTTTCTTACTAATTAAATTAGTTTGCATTTTTCGTGTAATTTGTGATTTATGTCGATAGTTGAGTACAGGTGTAAGGAATATTTTTTGTAAATTAATGGAAAAATGTTAATATATTTGTACCAAAGGCATAATAATTAATTGTCTCAACAATACAAATATATATGTGTACATATATATATATATATATATATATATATATATATATATATATATATATATATATATATATATATTACGTGTACAAATTATTTCTGTGCCTTTTTTATAGAAAATGAATGTTTATGAAAAAATGGAATACATTTTAATCCTTAAAATATCCTTAATTATTTTGTATAATTTCTTTTCATCTGGCGGATAACTGACGAGTATTTTATCGAAAAAAGATTGAGGCTTTGAGTCGATGAAATCGTAATGCTTTTTCGCTCCTCTTCCACTAGAATGCGAAAAGTATGCAATGCCTAATATGCTGCTTTTCGGATGCTATCTGTGCACTACTATTTTATGAGGTTATGCCATCTGCTTGGCAAAGATATACAGTTTTTTTTATATGTTAAGGTTACCACTTGAAAATTCTAAAACGATTAGAAAATGTTTTAATTTAAAACAGAGTTATGATTGATACAATTTAAAGGTACAGAATTATTTTTTACACTAATTATATATATATATATATATATATATATATATATATATATATATATATATATATATATATATAGTATAAAGAATAAAGAATGTTTTTTCTGTATAATCTTTTGAACTGCAGTAGGTAATAAGTCTCAAGTAAAATGAAATCAGAATTGATTGCATTTGTGGTAGTATATATACGTTTTATATGAATTTTACTTTAAGTTTAAAAAAAAATAGATTTCAAGTCGATTTTATAGGAAAAGGAAAATTGCATATGAGATTAAATAATTCACGAATTTGAAAAAGTTAACAATTTCTCGGCAATAAAATATTCATGAGATATTTAATGAAAATGTTGTTCAATTATTAGGACGATTAACCGAATGTGGTTCGAGAAATTTAGTTTCAGTTACTTCAACTTGTTGGATGTTTTAAAGTTACAAAGATTCTTCTTGTCGAGAGCTATCGACAAATACTTTCCTAACCTCTGTAAAAGTAATTTTTAACGTTCTAATAGTATTTAAACAATCGTGTTAAACTCTGATTAACGTTTGGTTTTATATAATTGAGTTGTCTGCCATATACATTCAACGAAACAAAATGAATGAACTGAAATGTACTATTTTCTTCGAATCTAGATCATTCAAATAAGGAACAGTTATTCTCAAAATTGACTTTTTGTATAATGTCCAAATGTTAAAAATTATACATTTTACCAGAAGTGCCACCACCAATGTTTAAATCCGGCGAAGTGCCAAGCAATACGATAATGTTATAATATTTTTTTTACGGGAGTGAATATCGAAATGTTGGAAATGTAAAATGATTGTAGACGAATCCTTATTTTCAAGAATGAGACTTAATTTTTAACGGAGTCAATAAAGTACCAAATCAATGGCAGATGATCATATATATAGATGGAAATTATAGTTTAAATTATTTTTTAATAATAATTTTTAAAAAAATATTTGGTTTCATAAAAACTGATATTACTTTTCTTCTACCTAAATTTCTTCTGAATCGTAAAAAAAGATATCGAAAAAACTTATCACCTGATAAATTTGTTTTAAACCTTCTTACATTAACGCCAATGTATTTATTGCATTCACTCTTAAAAACAATGTTTTTAATGATGTAGGTTACAACATTATGTAAAATAGATAACTAATTTGATACTTATGTTAAAAGTTATTAAGAAGGATATTATATGAATTTGTTTTTTAAAGTTATTTCTATGTATAGTGAAAAAAGTTATCGAATAAGTTCTTTACAATAAGTAATTTTTTTGCAGAACCTCTAGCGTCGAAGCCACGCGAATTCAAAGAACGGCAAGGCTTCAACCGAAGACGTGGTGCTATGCGTCGACGTGTTCATCAAGTAAATGGTCACAAGTTCATGGCAACGTTTCTACGACAACCAACGTTTTGTTCACACTGTCGCGAGTTCATTTGGTAAGTGATATATTTCAATGCATGATCATATGTGGTTATTATTTATTTTCTGCGACAAATAGGTTATTTGTTCGTATTTATTTATATTTGCCTTTTTTCATTTGAAAGTGTTCAGCAAAAGTAAACAGAACGTAAATATATTATTTTTTTTTAAAACAACCATACATTATTTTGAAAATAAAAAAAATATACAAGAAATAGTCTTTGTAAATAGTTTATTTTTTAAAAAAAATATGTAAAATATTTGCAAGCCTAACTTTTCTTCAATTATTTTAATGACAGGACTTGTCATTGCTGATAAATAATTTATTGAGAAAATATTACACATGGAAACAGTTACAGTATTAATATATGAAAAGTAAGTTAATATTGATAACGATTACATGACGTTTAAAGTTAAATAATAAGTCAAATAAAAAAAATTGAGCAGTAACAAAAAGTTATTTTTGTAATAAATTTTATCATATTTTTGTGATTATTTTGATTTTTAAGGTAAAATAATTCATTATGATTATTAAGGTATGGCGATAAGATCTCATTATTTAATGAAAAGAAACAACGGATTCGACAAAATATAAGATTCATAAGTGATTTTTTTTCTCATCCTAACAACTATAACATTTTTTTTATAAATATGTTCAATAAATAGTTACTGAAGATTATTTTTGTGAAGTATTTATATGAAGATAAGATTTTATCCTTCTTTTTTACACTTAAAATTTCTCGAGCGTTAATCAGGCTTATTTTTGTTTTATTTCATTCCTTTTTTAATTTTGATCACTTGACAATGGTTAAGAAGTTGCTTAATATTTTTATTCCCTTCATAACATCATTTTTACTTTATTTTTCTATTCAAACGGATGCAATTTAAAATTAGTTAAAGCGTTCACAAATGAATTCTTTTCATTTCAGAAATCACAAAATCTTCTAGTCAGAAATGTTCATTAAATAATTACTTATCATTTTTAATTGCTGTTTATGTGTATTTCGATGGCGATGACACCATCCTCAGAGCATCAAGGTACAGAAAAATATTTGAATCTTAGCTAGAAAAGTCCTTAAACCTCTTCTTTATAATGTCTTTATGAAAAGTTGAATATTCAGCAACCAGATTTTTATAATTTTCTAATTTAATTTTTAATACATGATAAATTAGTCTATAAAAAGGAAAAGATTTTCTTTTATTAAATTTGATCCGCGTTGAATACTGGTCAAATGACTTATATGTACAAAATAAAGTTAAGATTTTATTTTTTCACTTTAAACTTCCTCATTTCAGTTGTATCGTTTTACTTGAAGTATCCAACTTGACATGTCTATTTAAGACGGTACATAAAGATTTTAATAATAAATATTGTATTTACATTGATTAAGATAGCAAATTTGATTCAATAGGTTTCAAAAAATAATAGTCTTTATTTTTTTACTGATTCATATTCAGTGTATGTTTGAAGACTAACTGGGGAAAGTAGTGGCTTTAACATGCAAATATAAGGTTCATTTCTGTAGTAGAGCTTCTATGATGAATTTTCACTCACCTATTTTTTTCAACTGTCTAAATAATTTTAATGACTATTCTTTTCATAATTTATTTTTTGATGCAATTATAATCATACTGGATATCAACTTACAAATTTTTTAAATATAAAATATTTTTTCCTTCCACTAAATTTCCCCAGGCAAGTTCTTCAATCATTTCACTTGGGTTATCCGATCTGAAATATGTTGGAATTTAGATTTTATACGCTCACTCTGTATTCTTGATAATAGCGTTACTAGTGTTAAATTAAATAAATCGTAAGAATATAACTGGATAATACACGATATTAATTTTAACTTCGTTGAATTTATTAATCTCACCACAGTTGAATCATTGTTATGTTTCTTTTTCTGAAATAGTTCTTTTAGCAGCAGTAATAAAAATGAATAAATTATATTTTAGGTTTTTTATATAAAAATAAGGTTTACATTCTACATTATATTCAACCTATTTAAAGTCAAAAATGTTGAATGTTTTAGGGTCTCATAAGCTTACATTTTTTTTATCAAGTTTAGTTTTAAATAGCATAAATTATCATCAGTGTGTTTTAACTGTTCGATATGTTTGTAAACACAAACACGTTATAATATTACGTTTTAAAGAGATTGAATTATATTGTATAATAAAGATGATTTTATATATATATATATATATATATATATATATATATATATATATATATATATGTTACACTTGATGCTTTTTCGACATTGTGTAATTACTTATGTACATGAAATATTTAAGATTAGTATTGTGTTTCCTGAGTAATATTTTATCTAATGTATGTTTATTAAAATACTTGCAGTGTATAAAGAGGTGTGCAAATATTTTTATCATTTATGTTTTTTTTTATGTTATCTGTGTACTATTTGTATATTTATTTATCGTCTTATTTTTTACAAAATTTCCCGGAAATGTTATTTTTTTGAAAATTAATCAGCTTGAAAGTAAATTAGTTTTATATTTACTTATTCCTTTTTACAAATGAATATTTCGTTAACGAGTTTTTAATGAAAATAATATAAATGGTACATTATACATGTTTTTTTAATTAATATAATATAAATAGTTCATTAAAATATGATATTTATTCAGTCAGTGTATTTCAGTTGTATGCAATTTAACCCTTTTAATATCCAGCTAAAAGTCAGAAATATCAGTGTAATGGAGATATTTTTTTAGAAGAATAAAAAAGTAGTTTTCAAAGTATGTAAGCTTTATGAAGATTTCTTTTTATCTTTGTCTCTTTTTATCTTAGCACATTTCATATTACTAAATGTATTTTAAAAACACAGATCTTAACAAAAAAGAAAAACTACAAATAGCTGAAGAAAAAAATGTTCTAAATATTTTTTTCTACAAACATTTTTTTTGTATAATATCGACATTTGTTTTTCAATAAACAAACTTTTTCTTAATGAACGTATATTTTAATTTTATAAAAATTGGGTAATTCGAAAACTGTATTTTAGTTTCACAAATGACTTTTTCTTCATGTAAACTATATAAAAAATTTTAATCATTTTTTTAACAAGAAAGCATTTCAATGGTGATGTTATTATTCTCAATTTTGAGATACTTAAAATATTTTTTTTAGCGTTTGGCGGAAAGAGATATGGTCATGAAAATGCTCATAGACTATATATCCAAAAAAAAAATGATTGTTGCTTATCAAAACGATTAACAATCAGTTATTGAACATTTTATTGGAAATACTTTTTATGGTTTGTGTGAACATTTATTTATAAAAATGTATTTTATCACAATACTAAAAGAAACTAAATTTTAACTTTATAATTTTATAAATTCAGTTTTGAAAATTAACAAGAAAATATGGATAAAGTCTTCGAACGACTATAGGAATTATCAACTCATTAGAAATACATATGAAAATATAAACATTCTTTAAATTGAGAATAATATATAATGTGAAATGTAATTAAATTTTGTACATAAAGCTATTTAGACTTTTTATTTATACATCTCAGTTTATAAATTATATTTTTTATATCTCTATTCAAGATTTTTCAAAAAGCCAATAAAAAATAGAATGTTTTTGTTAAATTTGTAATCTCAGACAAATCGTCTCAGTAATGTTAAAAGGGTTAAATAGTATAAAATTATTTTAATTTTTTCACAAATTGAAATTATTTTTGACAGTTACAACGTAATAAAATATTCTGTTGGTAAAATAGTATTGATAATAAAGTAGTATTGTTGTTGAAAGCTTGTAGAAAAATTATAATTACAAATCAAGTAATTTAATAATTAAATTTATGTTATCTAAGTATGTATTTTAAGTTTTTTTTACTTTTAATTGTTTTGTTTCTTTCTAGTCTTTATATTTGTGTTTTCTAATAATTTCTTAACTAATCAGGTATATGTGTATTAGGGTTGAGGTAATTTAAAAAATATTTTGAGTGATTTATTGCATGCAACATTTTTGGGTTTAATTAACTTCTGGGTTTTATTTCTTTTCGAATTGGTGTGAGTTTTGTAGTAGGAATAATATATAAATACAACACATGTACACATATTTGTATGACAGTAACATCAAAACATTGTATATATGATTTTTTTTGTTATCTGAAAGAATGCTAAATTAGTTTTTACCGAGTGCAATTATATTTAAAGTCTATTTCTCAGATTTTTGTTGACTCAAATTATAAGAAACATGTTTCGTTAATAGGAAACGAATTGAATCATATTGATTTCACTAAAATAATTACATGTTGTGTTTCATTTTCAGTGGGTAATTGTTTATAAGTAAAATACAGTTATTTAGTAATACAAAATTATGTGTAAGTGCATTCCATAATTTTAATAAAAGGAATCATTTCAGTATATAAAAATCATTTACAAATATTGATAAGATTTCTAAGAATGTATCTTATATTTAAGTACAATCATGTGGTGTAAAGTGTAATGGATTTTTAATTCATATAATAATACAGTTACTAATAGAAGTATATAGATATACATTTATATTTTGAGATAGTTTTAAAAAAATTTTTCGTTAATTAATTTATTAAAATACTTGTTTTTAAATTTAAATTACATATTTTATAGTGTATTATGTTTAGTCAATATTGTTTAGCGTATTGTGTATAGTACGTGTATATACACACACACTTACACTAATATTTTAGGAAAAAATACACTACAATCCAGTAAACAAACAAAGTAAATCAGATCTTCATGTTTCAACGATATATAAAGTCTAGCAAAAAAAATCGAGATTTTATTATTATTAAATACTTGTTATTTAAAAATTATATGATTCAAAGGCTGTCCTCTTCAAAATAGTTTCTGTTACCACTAATGCATTACTCCAATTCATCTTCCAGTTTTCGAAATACTTTTGAGTGCTTTATGGAAGTAATGCGTTCTTTATGTATTCCATATCGGTTGAATGAATTCCTATGAGAATTTTTTTTTATTTTTGGAAACAGAAAAAAGCTGGAGCTGATAACATCTGACTAATTGATGGGCCGAACAGTATTCACTGATAATGTTAAATTAAAAAGAGCATATTGTTATGTTGAAGATTCCACTTGAGAACAGAACTTTTGCGTTTGATGGCTTTTTTCTCATAAACCTTTTAGATGTATTAGTTGACATTTTACTTTGTTTGAAGATATCTGTGTGAAATGATACTTTTACTCCTGAAAACATAGTCAATATGGTCTTCAGTTCGGAATATGATATTCTTTCATTCTTTGACCGAGTAGAGAAGGCCGTTGTTCATTGGAGGTTTTGTCTAGTTTAAAGGTCATAATGCTTTATATTTATATATATATATATATATATATATATATATATATATATATATATATATATATATATAATTCATTATAAAAAATAATAAAAATATTCAAAAAGTTATTTTATTTTCAAATTAGTTTAAAATCAGAACGAATTTCCACTTTTTTTGCTTGTGCGCTAGACTTTGGGCGCCATCTTTGCGTACACCTTCTTCATGTTCAAGTCTTCAAACAAAATCGTACTGGTTAATTTTTTATTCGTACTTAGTATCTCTACAAGCATTCAATCAAGTAGCGATCACTGCGGAAAAGGTATTAATTTTCTTATATGCTCAGTCTTTTTTGTGGTCTTCGGGTAATTCGATTTGGGAACATCGTGCTTTTTTTCCTGGATCATTAAAATCTTTTATACCACTGAAATGCAAGATCATGAGCCATTGTTATGTTGCTATAAACATTTAAATAAGACAGTTGCTGGCATTCACATATAGATGACACGTAGTTCAGAGTGTTAATAGAAATGAACGAAAATGCCTTCCGAAAGTTGTTTGGAAACTAATAGAATAAAAATTCGACAAAATGTTGTTTTACGGTCGTGTCACCATATTATTACATAACAGACGGTATTTAATTGTATATGCTCGCAACTTGAAATCCAGGCAAGTTAGAGCTAAGAGGTGGATTTGACGGTCATATTGGAGCTCCGTTGAGCTTACTATGCGGTATGGCACTGTCGGGGAGTCCTGAAACATGAATATATCTCTTTGTGATTACACCTTTATCACTAGACCCTTTAGGTATTCAAGAAACGCAACTCGCGAGCCCTAGTGCTCGGTACTCATTCCTTCAAAATGGCCCCAGGTGTCATCAAAACACACGACTTTAAGGCGACCTCCGTTTTCCGACAATTAAAGTTTGTTTTCCTACTCTCTCCCAGATTGTATAGTCACATGAAAAACAGTAATAACGCGCTGATGTGCGCATTCGCCCATTACAACCATTATAACCTCCATTGCCTTTATAAATATTCGAAGTTTTTGATATACGACACTAAAGAAATTCGTCTTTGACGGACAACTAGTGGACCGATAAGAGGCCATAATACTATCGTGCTTGAATATTTTGCCTGTTATATATATATATATATATATATATATATATATATATATATATGTGTGAAAAAACACTTTCAAAAGTCATTCGCACTTCGAAGATTAGTATGAGGTGG
Organism: Acanthacorydalis orientalis; assembly: GCA_034766995.1. Lineage (NCBI taxonomy): Eukaryota > Metazoa > Arthropoda > Insecta > Megaloptera > Corydalidae > Acanthacorydalis > Acanthacorydalis orientalis. The sequence goes on along the minus strand of CM068318.1, from coordinate 21,157,482 downwards.
AGAGTCACAGATTCGATATCTGGCACTTATATGCTCTCCGTGTTGCATTAGGCCAATGCTCTTCAAACTGTGTCCCGCGGAACCCTGGGGTTCCGTACAATCTCTTCAGGGGTTCCGCGAGTCAGAGTTAGAAGAATTTTCGAAAAGAAAACCCGAAAAGTTAATAGTTAAAAATAGTTCATTCATAATAATTTTTTTTTATCTCTATGAATACCTATTATTACCTATTATATTGCAGTAAAAGTGTATTTATACCAATTATGTAGTAAAACTATTCATGAGTACACATTACGACTCCACACAAATTGCACACAATATTGATATTTTTTCAATGATTTTTTAACAATTTTTTTCTGGGGATGGTTCGGGTTCCTCAAAAAAGTCGACAAAGTTTAAAGACCACTGCATTAGACGTAATGGTATACCACGACTTGGAGTAATATTTATTGAAGATAGCTTCACGTCTTGGATGAGGTGCTTAAGTTAGGGCACATCTTAATAACTCTTATTTTGAGATTTTTAATAACAGTATGTCTTTTTTATCTCGTGCAATATCTTTGATCGTCCACATTTGGGTTTGTTTTCTATTAAATTTTTATTTTTATATTTTATAAAATACCCGACCGTATATTATCTTTATTTACTCTTTCTATCTATACTCTCTGTCGTAATGTTTTGTATTTTTTTAATAAGTTAATAATTTCGCATTTAGTGACATTTGTTTCTTTTGCTTTTATTTTTATCTTATATAAAATGAAATTTTAAAAAATATTAATCCCTGCCACTACGATTTCAAATACGTGCGTGAAGGTAAATAGTAGTAAATATTAAATGGATTCTTACTTTCAATAAGGAAGAACCCGTTAAGTTTGCTTATATGTTCGTATATTTTGAATTACTTGCGTGTAATTTACATTTTAAAATATATTTATTTTTTCTGAAATAATGATACATACATACATACACACATACACTCATATATATATATATATATATATATATATATATATATATATATATATATATATATATATATATATATATATATATATAATTTGTGGAATATAGTGATTAAAATTCAGTCTTATAAAACTATTATTTTATTAGTTATGTTATCTGATTAAATGCAATCACGATATATAATAGTATCTGTCTAAATACTTTTAATAGTAACTGTATTTATTTGATCTTTTTTTATATACACGTTTTATATTTTTTCATATGGTTATTGGATTACTAATGTGGGAAGATGTTGAATTTTAAATGCACATTTCATATAAAATTTGGTTTCGGTTGGCTTCATCATACAAGAATTAATTATTTTATTATTAATTATACGAATTAAAACTCGAGCTAATCTTTTCAAGTTTTAATTACATACATAGGTGATTCATGCATCGAAATTTATAGCAATTAACCATAAATGTAAAAGTTTACTTGTTATTTAGTTCTGTAAATTAGTAAAGAATATGTTTTTCTCTTCTATTGTTTAAAAGTAAAATATATAAAATAATTTAGACCATTTAATAGTGAACTTTATTTTTTTTTAATTTATAATAAAATATTATTTTTTTTTAATATATAAACATTTTTTCCGTAATTTAGTTAAAGTTTATATTGAGGAACACTGTTTTCTTTCAAAAACAACATACTCAATTCTTCATAAACTATGATTTCCTTCAAATTTAAGTTTGACCAAATTTAATTAACTACTTTTACGAAATGATCGGTATTTTTTTTTTGTAATTTGTATTTAAAGTAAATAAAGAAAAATACAAATATTATGTATGAAATGCTAAAATTTAAATGAGTAAAATTTCTTTTTCAGTATTATTTTTTTGATTTAAATTATTTAATATATAATCTTGTTCAAAGATATTTGTTTTGATATGTTATTTTTTCGTAATATATTTTCATTCTTCCTTTCCTAACGTCATAGGTACTCATGTATTGTTATCAAACAGGGATATTGTTCAGTGTGCGGTCCTTGGAGTATTAACGCAGGAATTTTTATTGATGACTCGTATATCTGAAAATTTATAACTAAACTCCATTTTTTTCATAGATTATTCGTGCTATTATTTTTAAAAATATCTACAATCGTTTTCAAATTCAAGTCATAATCATATGAATACGCTAGGCGTTAACAGAATCAGTCCAAGTAATTCTGTTTTTGTAAAATTATTTTTATAATTATACAAAGGGTTACATAACTGAATAAGTATTTTACAATCAATTTGTGTTAAAATTAATCAGTAACCCGTCATCCGGTGAATTGATCCATGATATTTTGTAACAAAAAGGAATGTTTTTTTAGTTAATAGATATTTACAGGTGTCGCCCTACTGCATTCTTTGAAATCTAAATTTTCATCTTCAAATAATTTAAGTTTTTTATTCTTTAGAAACATTAAGATTGATACTTTTCGCATTTAATTTCTTTATCTATTGTATTATCAGTTACACGAATTATTCTAATAATCCTCAAAAAGCAATTTCTTCTCGGTAGGATTTCTTTAATAGTTCATTTTGTAAATTGTGAAATTACTAGCATGAGCATGTACTGGGAATCGAATCAATTCCAGTAAGTATAAATTACCACGAAAAAAATTAACTTCTTTGAAGAGATATTCGATTTTTTTCGATTTTTGAACCTTGCGTACATAATATTTTCCAATTTTAGTGAAGTTATTGTCTTACTGTCAAATATTCGTTCAAATAATTATACTGAAGAAGATAATTACAAAATATTATGTCATTTTCTGCTGTAAATTAAGTTTATTTTTAAGACATTGTCACTAATTCTCTATAGTGGTTGATTATTTGATTTATACTTTTTTAAAAAAAAATAGACATTAGTTTTTATCTTTTCCATCGGCGCCAAGCGGCGCTATACGGTTATTGTTAAATATAAATACTTCGACACCACTCCTTAATTGATCACCAGTAAAGTTATCAATTGAATCACCGACGTCTGAATTTTTCAAGTCCTGATTTGAAGGGATATTTACTCCAAGCAATGTAGTAGTTTATATATTTTGAATATTATTATTTTAAGATTCAATCATATGTACTGCTTCTTGGTGTGTAAAATAGTTATCAATAGAAGTGTCATGAAAATTATAAAAGTTAATGTAACTTCTTTAACATGAATATTACTAACTATTAGATTGGTGCAAAAATAATTGCAGCTTTTACGTATCGAGTATAAGGACGCGTATATTAGTTAAAAATATATTTTTTAATCAAAATAAAGACTATTGGCCTGCACACATTTCTCCCAACGGAAAACAAGTTTGTTTATTCCTACAAGATAGAATTCTGGAGTCCTGGAATTAACGAATTCATCGAAAGCGCTTTGAGCTGATGCTTGATCTCTGAAAACCTTTTCTCGTAGGAAATTACTCAAATGTTTAATGATAATCTATCGGAGATAGGTCCGGTGAATAAGGTACGTGAGGTAAGAATTCATAACGCAGTTCATTTAATTTTTTTCAAGTCATTTGTGGGATGTGTGATTAAGCGTTGTCCCGAAGAAAAATTGGCCTCTTCAGTTGACTAGTGCTGGCCGTAAACGATGCAACATCTCGTGAATTTTTTCAATTTCCCGACAATATTTTTCTGCTGTTATTGTTTCACCAGGAAGTTGTAGTGAATGATGCCACTTGCCGATCACCAAACAGTGACCATAATCTTTTTTTCATGAAGCTTCGGTTTAGGAAACTGTTTTGGTGTGTCTCTTCGGTCTAGCCACTGTGATGAACGTTTCCGGTTGTTACAAAGAATTCACTTTTCTTCACATGTGACAATGGGATTAAAAAAGGGATCATTTTTGTTACGCACAAAAAGCGCAGAGCAGACTTCGTATCGCCGAATTGTTTGATGTTCGTTTATTTCGTACGGCATCCCAACTCTATCCAACTTTTTTGTTTTTCCAATTAGACTCAAATGTTGAACGACTGAATGATCAATATTGAGTTCTTCCGCCACCTCTTGAGTTGTTTTACGTGGGTCCGCTTCAATAATGGTTCCTAAATCATTATTGTCTATAGCTGAAGGACGTTCACGATCCTTCTCGTCATCAAGGCTTTCGTTTTCATTACGAAATTTTTGGAACCAGTGTTCACTAATTGACTTTTCGATAAAAACAAATTTGATATCTGGAGCAGTTCCTGTTGCTTTACGTCTCAATTTAAACTCATACAACACAATCGTGCGGATTTGATTTTTTCCATGATTAATTTAAGAGTTTATAGTCGAAAATACTAAAAAATGAATACAATAGACATAGTCTGAAATCAGTAGTGCTAATTTCATGGTTTTCATTGATATATCACATGCCTATAACAAAAGATTAATAAATAAAGATAGATAAATAAATAAAAAGGTAAATAGAAAAATCAGCACCAAATTGAAAATTATGAAACCGCAATTATTTTTGCACCTACTTAATAAGTGCCTACGGAATTCATATGATAAAGGTAACAAATTTATATTTTAAATGGAATAAAAAAAGATATGCAGTATTTATATATATATATATATATATATATATATATATATATATATATATATATATGTATGTATGTATGTATGTATTACTACAAACAGAGATTATTGAACATAATAAACCTTTTTACTGTTAATTTTACCCCAAAGTTAAATTTTTTAACTAACATATCTGGATTGATCCTCAACTGTAGCTGATATATTTACAAACTTGTTTGATTCGGTTCATTTTCTTATTATTTGAATAAAAAACAAAAATAATAATATAAAAGACCCAAAAATATTAATGTGAACTTATTTTTTACGTGAAAACTTTATTTTTATAAGAGGTAACTTGAAATAAGTAAGTGGTATACATTAAATGTGTCGACATTGTACCAACAAGAACGGCATTAATGGGTTAGTAATTTTCCACCATGCAGTTCTCTCTTCGATTGTTCTCAGTGCTGTATTCAAAGGCACGTTTCCTGTAGAATTTCCTTTTCATGTAATTTTTTCTAAATTTTGTGTTCTATACGTGCTGTATCCAGGAAATTTCAGAATTTAAGTTTTTCTCTAGAAGATAGAATTAATTTCATTTTCAATATTCGTAAATAATTAAAAAAGAAAAACTATCTGTATTACAAACTTATTTAACATTCGAACCTCATTGCGCGTTTAAAAAAAACATGTTTAGATTAAGCAGTCTATAGGCGATCGTTTCTGCAATCTACATATCGATAGTTTTAAACAAAAAAAAAACTAATGCATAATATTCATTTAGTAATCACCATTAATAAATTGTTAGTTTGCATATATCAAGGGGACGTAGAGTGTTTAAACCAAAGGCAGATCATTTTATTTATATTTAAATTAACTGAATAACAAGATAGTTAAGTAAAAAAAATTAATTCGATTTATTATTCTCAAAAATGTTTGTTTACTTGATTAGTTACACCTTATTTATTAAAAAAAATATATTTTTTATTTGGAAATGCTCCATAAAATTGTTCTGAATTTTATGAAAATATATTAATGTTTATTCAGTTTTGCTCATTTGGTAAATATGAGGTTGGTAGAAAAATAATTGCGGTTTTTGTTTTCTGAATTCTAACGTTAATTTTTTCGATGAAAGTGTATTTCATCGTATTCATGTTAATGTCGTTTTGAAATCCATTTTTCGATCTGTATTTTGGTAACACTGACTTTAGTTTTATTATTAATTTTGCTTCAAATTGGGTTATTGAATTAAAGATAGAAAAGAAGCAAATAAGAGCAATTTTGTTGTATAAGTTTGAAACGGTTGGTAAAGTAGCAGAAACTGCTCGTTAACTAAACGATGATTTTGGTGTAGGTACTGTTATGAAACGTACGGTGCAATGGTGGTTCCAAAAATGTCATACTGGGGACTAGAACCTTGAAGATGGAGAAGGTCGAGGGCGTCCTTCTTCAGTTCTTAACGACCAACTGAAAGTTTTAATTGAATTAGAACATGCACAACAATTCAAAAGCTTATACAAAAGTTAGGCGTTAGTCATCCAACAGTTCTAGACGACTTAAAACAGATGGGAAGATTAGAAGAAGGAAAATGTATATATGCATTTAAAGGTTATAAACCGCAATTATTTTTCTACCAACCTAATATAATCTTTAGTCTTTGATGATCCTTTGTTGGACGAGGAATTCTTTTAAATCATTCTAATTAAACGGCCAATACATTTTCTGAGATCTTTATATCCTACATATTCTGCTTACTCATTGGCCTTTACTCATATATATATATATATATATTGTTTTTTCTGAAGTGTACTACTCTATAATCGATCTAGCTTTCTTCAAAATAGTTTTACCTCAAACACGTTATTTTTCTTTCAATTTTATCATTATTTTCCTTTTTGATAGGCACTTTATTTATCAAATTTGGTAGAAATCTTAATAAAAATAAAGATATTAATTTTTATTGGACAATTTTTTATTGCAAGTTTTATTATAATTAGGTAGAGTACAATTGTATGCTTTTATTGTCAACCGTTTAGCATTTTCATACATAATTGTTTCTAAATTAAAAAAAAAATAATTTTGTATAAACAGTGATTAATTCACTTCTATAAAAAGCACATTTCGAAACCCCGTTTCCTTTGTAATAATAAAATAAATAAAAAAAATGTTTGGTACGTATGCTTCTTTCTGATCACACCGTCATGCGTACATTGTAATGAGTGTGTTTGATTTCAGGGGATTAGGCAAGCAGGGCTATCAATGTCAAGGTAGGCTTGTATCTGGTTAACATTGCATGTCTTTGTTGTATTTCGCTATTTTAACAATTAAATATATGTGCTTCTTTATGTTTAATGTTTTAATACTGCATGTATTGTTTTTCATCTTCTGCCAATATGGTCGACTTTAACAGCTTGTATATTTATGGTAAACATTCTAATATAAGCTTCATAAACGTGGCTTATTAACACATTGTGACCTAATAGTTTCATATAAAAGTGTGTACCGAATTTCGCTTTGTTTCGCGAGAATTAAAATGAAAATAAATATTTTTCTATTTAGGATTCTCTCATCTCAATTGAAGATTCGTCGAGTAATACAAGACTATATTTCTATAATACAAAAAATATTAATTCCTTAATTAAAAAAAAGTCCTCGACCTTCTTTTACGAAAATGAAAACGAGTATAACTCGAAAAACACCCTTATAGAATTATTGTAGCAGTGTATGTAATCCAAATAGTACTTCTAAAATGTGGGATATTGAACACGTGCAAAGAAAATGCGATCCTTTCTAATTAAGTTCATATTTTTTAAGTGAAATGATTAAGTAACTGGTATGATTTAATTTAATAAAAAGGACAACTTTCAACACTAGTTTGTCTATTTAATTCCTTCCGTATCTGTAGTAAAAAAATTTCAAATGCTTTTAAGATGGGTTTAATGCAACCCCAGTATTATTCTAATTACAAATATTTAACAATATATTTTCTTGAAAATACCAAGAGGCTTCGCCCCCCCTGCTCGCTAATGCTCGGTCTCCCCTAATAAATAACCGAAATATAAAAATGTGTACCGAATTCTGGTTTATTTCGCGAGAATTAACATGAAAATATATACTTTTCTCTTTAGATTCTCTTATTTTAATTCAAGATTCGCGAATTAACAAAAAACTATTTCTAATACAAAAAAATTTAATTTCTTAGTTAAAAAAAATCACGTCCTTTTTTATGAAAATTTAATCACATTAAAATGTATGTACGATTTAATCTTTTTGGATTGACATTTCTTGTATAAACAAGCGAATTACAAAGTATAGGGACCGCAATGAATTAAGTTTATTTGATAACTTTTTTTTATTTTCATTTCATAGTATCTATTTTACATGTTTTTGTATTCTTGGAGAATGTTATTAGGTCATTAAATATGAAATGCCCGATTTCGAATCAAAAGTTTAGTTTATTATATCTCAAACAAGAAGCAATACAATTAATCAGCGTATGCTCCTAAACTGTCGACACAGTTTTTACATCTTAAAGGTAGCTTATTTATGCCAGCAGCGAAGAACCCCAGGGAGTGAATGGCGATGAAAGGTGTTTTCTACAGCCTGTTGAGAGTTCAATATTTTCCTTACAAGAAATGGTCCAAAGTCTGAAAAAAGTAGTAGTCAGTGAGTGCAAGTTCTGGTGAATACGGTGGATGACAGAGAGTTTCCAAATCCAGCTCCTGTTATTTGAGCAGCGTTGTTTCTGCGACATGTGGCCGAGAGTTGTTGTGCAAGAAGATTGGCCTGTCTCTATTGACCAATCTCGGCTGTTTAATCACAAGCATCCCCATCGTTTCGTCCATTTAGTTGCAGTATACATTCGCTGTAATCGATTGACGAGGTTTCATGAAGCTGTAGTGGATAATACCAGCGCTGGACCACCAAACAGACACCATTATTCTTTTTTATGAATATTCAGTTTTTGACTGTGCTTCGGCGCTTCGTCTTTATCTAACAGCATTGTGCTGTACGCTTGCGATTGTCAAACAGAATCCATTTTTCATCGTACGTAACAATACGGTATAGAAATGGTTCACCTTTATGTCATGACAGCAAAGAAAGGTAAGCTTCAAGACCATTTCTCTTCTGACGCTCTTTTAATTCATACATATCCCATCTATCCAGATTCTTTACCTTGCCGATTTGTTTCAAATGGTCGAATATTATTGGAATAGTAACGTCAAACCTTGCTGTTAATTCACGCATAGTTTGAGATGGATTCGCTTCGACTACAGTTTTCAGCTCATTACCCACCTTGGTCTCAGGTCGCTCACGTGGTTCATTTTCAAGGTTAAATCACCAGAACGGAACTTATCAAACCATTGACGTACTGTGCGTTCATTACCACATCCTTCCAAAACACTTTGTTTATATTTCAAGCTGCCTGCGCTGCATTCGTTCCACGACGGAATTCGTATTCGAAAATTACACACATTTTTGATTTATTCATGCTTTTTCACAAAGAATTCTCTAAAAATTAATTGAATATTAAACACACGCCAAAACGTGCGTGTGAAAGAATAAGGATGTATATACCTTCACAATAATAAAAACAAAGAGAGAAAAGAACAGTAAATGTCAATCAAAATGAAACGTCAAAGATGGCAGCTATCACACTTAGTAGTTAAAGAAATCGGACATTTCATACTTAATAATCTAATATTTTTTTATTGTTGTAATTTTCTATAGTTGTATTGAAACTTGTTTTCTTAAAGCCAAATATTATCTTTCACAGATGAATCACTTTCCAACCACTACAAAACTTCTTATCAAAATTTTCAATTATTTATTATTCATTTTGTTTATAAAGATTGTAAAGAGTCGTGTATTTGTGAAAGTAAATTTAGCTACAGTACCAAAAACTATAATTACGACTCAAATATCGACTGAATTACAGAAAGAACTGTCTATTTTAAAATGATACAAGGTTAAAACAGACCATTGAAAGTTATTGTTACTCAGTAAGTCATCTCAAAGGATTACAAGAATATAAAAAGGCTTATTGAAAATTATTTTTTTAATAATAAGAAATCATCAAATACAAATTAAATATATTTTCCTATGCCTTGCTTTTTTTGAACGTCTCATTTTATTTAGATATAGTTGTATTTGAGAAATAAAGAGATATTTCAGTTACTTTATATTGCGAATCTTTTTTTTTATTGACAGTTTACATTTTATAATTATTAATATTATAAATATAAGTATATACAATCTAACTCATTTATAGTGAGCAAATCTCTTCACATAGATTTTTATTCGTGTGTGAATTATATACAAACATTCACCTTTATAACAAACTCATTTCGTGAATAAAACGTGCAAATTTTATTCTATCTTATAACTTTGTTCTTTGGTTAATTTACGTTAAACTTCATTTTTAGAATAGGAAGAGATAAATGTCTTGCGCATCTCCAAGTATAAAATTGTCTATGTGTTTGTTTATATTATTATTTTGATTAGTATTCTCTTATTTGTATGTTAAAATTAAATGATGATTATGTTTATGTACTTTCTAGGTATGCTCACATTTATTATTTAAATTTTACATGCGTCGATTATTTAATGTGTCTTATTTTCGATTATGTTATAATAATATCTAAAAAAAGAGAATATATAGGCGGAATTTATCAATCACTGATATAACGAGTGAATATAGTCAGTCCCACAGTATTCGTTATAGCCGAGTTCGACTATAATTCTTTATGGTTGGTTATTCGGGGCTTAAGAGCGTGTCGACAGCTAAGGTCATTAGCGTTCTTATAATTCTTTATAATCAGTATTCAATACTAATAGTAATTATAAATGTACTTGTAATTAAAATATAAATTATCAGATTTTGTGTTTTTGGATCATAGATGAAAACAGTACAATTGCTTCAGTTTTTTTGTTTTATTTATTAATACTCTTTTTAATCTGTATAATAAGTCGAATATAGGCTTCTTAGAATGTCTGTATAATATAAATAGAACTTTTGCGAACGTTTCAATATCTTTAAAAGAATGAAAAATATTAAAATGGATAAAAGTAATAGTGTGGAATAGAGCGTAATGAAAAGTACTTTGTTTTACAAAGAAAACAAATGTTATAATGAATGCAACCTTATTGGAGGAATTGAGTTAAAACTATCAGATGTTATATCGCAGGAAGTCATACGTAAATATGTTAATAAATTTAATGAATTTTAAGTTTGTAATGCGAACGGTTAATGACTGCGATTTAAGAGTAAAAAAAAAACGAATATAACACCAAAAACACCCGTATTGAATTATTGTAACAGTGTATGTGTGATCCAAATAGTATTTCTAAAATGCGGGACATTGAATACGTGCAAAGAAAATGTGATCGTTTCTAGTTAAATTCAGATTTTTTAAGTGAAATGATGAAATAATTGTGATGATTTAATTTAGTAAAAAAAGACAACTTTCGACACTAGTTTTTGTTATTTAACTCCTTCCGTACCTGTAATGAAAAAAATCAAATGCTTCTAAGGAGGGTTTAATGCAACCTCAGTATTATTGTTATAATTACGAGTATTTAACAATATATTTTTTGAAAACACAAAGGCTCTGCCTCAAATTCGCTACACTCGTCGTTGAGGGGGGGGGGATTATCCGCCCGCTCGTTACCGCTTGTTCTTCCCTAACAAATAACTGAAATTAATAAATTGTACACATAAATAATCTACATAAAATGTAAGTAGTAAAATTTTTATTGGAAAAATTGAAAGTGTGTGACAATTTTTCTACTGTAAAACTTTAGCGAATACAATATTTTGAATAAATGTGATCAGTTTTACATTGAAAACGTATGCGCCTCTTTCGTTGTACACCATGAGAAAGTTACGTACATGTGACTGATGTTAATCAGAACAGAGACCATGCGATACACATCAACCAATCATTAATGATCGGGAATGGAAATGGTTAACGTGCTCCTTGTAGAGCTAGCGGGGGGAGCGACGTTGCAAGGTGGTCTGCAAGAAAAATAAAAAAATGTTTTATGGAAATTTTTACGATAGAATTATTTTTCATATGTAGAAAAATGTTTTAAAAAATATAATGTATTTCCTTTATAAGTTAAAATTGATTATTATAGGGAAATTGTTATTTAATTTCTGTATGCAAAATGTTGTACATTTCGACAAGCGAATGTCTTTTGTAATGACTAAAGTAAGAGTGAGTAAGTACAACGATTTTTTTTTGTTTTTACTCCTTGTTGGTTACAATACCTTATTGTGTAACAGCCAATATTTAACTATATATAGGTTACAGATGCATAGTGAGCTGCATAGTGAATCATAAGATGATTTGTGGTGCAATTAGAATTAACATGTTGATAATTAAATTTTATCCAAAAATACAATTGTATTGTATTCGCACAAATTCAAGGATTACTTTGAATTTAGGTAGGATCTCATAATTCTTTCTCAGAATATTACAAAAAAACCATGTTTAATGTATTATTGTACCTTACCTCAATATGGTAGGATTATATTATTTAATAGACATTTATGATGGGAAAAATTCACCAAGGAATAATTGTTTCATTTTAAATAGAGAAAAATAACAACAATCTTAATATTACACCTGAGATTTATAGAAAAAGTATTGATAAATATTATATTTATAAAGGCATGAAATTCTGAAATGAATTATTACAATCTTGGATCCTGAAATAATTTTATTCTTCTGTACTAATCTTCAATAAAAAAAACTAAGACAGTGAAGTTTCAATAGATAATAAATTTATTCTGAAACGAAATTATGTTACTAAATCCAATGTATCCATAACATTTGTAATATTATTAAGAATAACAAGAACGTGTTGTGTTACATTGTTGTTTCTTCTTGTTAGTGTATTATAAGAATACTTGTTCTGGGCATGAAATACTGACTCAAACCATAAAGATGTACATGGTCCAAAATCAAACGAAAATTTTAAAATTCCTTCTATTTGTTTCTTTTTACCAGGTAACTGATTAATTTTTTTCCGTTCGTTGATTTTTTTTATAAATAAAATTTTATTAATCTGTAACCACAAAAAAAATTTCCGATCAAAAATATAGAATAATTGATTATTGATAATTGTGTTTGTTGTAATGCCATCATTCTCAAAGCACCAAAGTACAGAAATATATATATATATATATATATATATATATATATATATATATATATATATATATCATCATCATCATCTTCAGCCCCTGTCAATCCACTGCTGGATAAAGGCCTCTTCCATGACTTTCCATTTTGTTCGATTCAGTGCCTCTCTTTTCCACAGTTTTCCAATAAAGTTTTTAATATCCTTATCCCATCTGTTCATTGGTCTCTTTCTCGGTCTTTTCATATTCCTTGGTTCCCAGTCAATAATTTCTCTTGTCCATCGGTTGTCTTCTCTTCTTGCGACATGTCCCGCCCATTTCCATTTTAGACTCTTTACTCTTCTTATTATATCTGTGACTCCTGTTTGTTTTCGTATCCATTCTATTCTCTTTCTATCTCTTCTTGTTATTCCCAACATGCATCTTTCCATACTTCGTTGTGTTGTTTGGAGTCTTTGAACTATTTTGGCGTTAAGCACCCATGTAATATATATATATATATTTACTTTTCTATAACGTTATTGCGTTTTGATCATAAAGTGTGTTTATTTTGCTGCTTCTGTGGCAGTCTAAGTGTTAACTAAATGAGTGCATTCTTGCTTATTCATTATTAAATGCCAAACCAAATAGTTAATTTGAATATCAGTATTTAATATAATATTTTTTCTTGCATGAAAAGTATAAAATACTTTTCAAATTAATCTTTAAATGACCCCATCCAAAATAAAATCACAAAATTAGCCAAGATTTGAAATATATTATATTTATAACATCATTTAATTTTTATAGCTTATTTATTATAAAATAAAATAATATTTGGCTTCCTTTTTATAGAGTTAAATATTATTATTTTTATTAATCAGAAAGTATTTTTTTTTGTTCAGAAAACCTGAAGAACAATAACTGTCGCTAAAATAAAAGATAAAGAAATATCATTTTCTAATATTATGTGTAATAAGAAAGTTATATATAAGATTGTTAATTTTTCAATTACTGATAATGAATGAGTTGTGAATTTGCGGAGGATAATTTTAAGAATGAAATTGGGTAACTCCTAAATTCTTCGTTACTAATTTAAATCTTTTTTTTATGTTGCACTATTAAAAATGTATCAATATGTTCTTCTATTGTGCATTATAGTATAATTCTTTTATATTGTATCTTCATTTAGTAAAATCGAAAAGCTGTTTTCTTCTTCAATTTTTACTTTAGTCATTTTTGTCTTAATGTATAATATATTTTATATAATTATACAAATAAGAGATAAAATGTAAACCACTGTGCATAGTTCACTATTATTATCTTGAAATAATGACTATTTTAACATTAAGATAAGTGTACGTTGAAAAACCTATAGATGTGTAAGCTACTTGGCATTTTTTTTGTGAACCCTTGGTTCAAGTTGCACGTGTATAATAAATATTTAAAGAATTTGCTGATATTATATATATATATATATATACACACACACATATATATATATATATATATATATATATATATATATATATATATATATATACACACATATATATATATATATATATATATACATATATATATATATATGTATATATGTATATATGTATGTATTTCTTTTATCATTTATCAATTAATAAGCAACTCTGCATTAAATATTCCTATAATGCTTTCTCATTCTTTTATTAGCTTTAATATTAATTGCATCAATTTCTCGTTTATGGAAGATCAAACCTATACGTGATAATAATATTAGTAATGATAGATTGAATGTCAATATTTTCAAGCAGAAAATTAGAAAATGTAATTGATAACATGCAGACTTTTATGATAATTACTTGATACATTAACATATGTTCTTTTACTTATAACTAATATTGAATAATTATTGGTATAAATAGATTTGTAGACATTGATTGGAATGGGGAATATATCATCAAAAAAATGATTTATTAAAAATATTATATTATTAAATGTGTCTAATGTGAAAATAATTGTTGTTCTTGTGATTGGGTTAGATCTTCTAAGACTTTCTGTTATTTGTTTCTTTATATATTTATTGCTGTTAAATACACTTTTTTGTATTATATATATATATATATATATATATATATATATATATATATATATATATATATAGCATATATGTGTTTACATAAACATATGTATATAAATTTAAATTGAAATTTATTTTTTCCAGTGTGTACCTGCGTGGTCCACAAACGGTGCCATCTTTCAGTGGTTACAAAGTGTCCTGGAATGAAAGATGAGGTATCAATCATCTATAAAAATAATAAAATGGTATTTTAGTTTTTTTTTTATTTTATTTTTTTAATAATATCTAATCAGTTTTTTATTTTATTTTTATTTAAAATTTTATATAATTTATTGATTTTCGTATTTTTTTTACGTTCGTCGCTTTTTTAACAATATTAACTAGATTTTTATTGTAGAGAGTTTGGCTAAATCTATATTTCAGAAATGATATTTCCAGTCAAATATTAAAGTGGATTTTTTTATGATTACTTTTATCGAAAGATGTAAACTAATACGTCTTTTAATTTTAATATTAAACAAGGTGTATATGCCGAGCGTTTATTTTCATGCCAAAAATAGAATTTACATCAAACTCTCTGTATAGACCTTTTTTTTCAGTCATTTCAATAGTTTTTCACTTTTGTATTATGTTTTAGTCGAACAGTCAAAATAGTCAACCAGGCACAGGGTTTAGTGTAAACATACCTCATCGTTTTGTTCTACATAACTATAAAAGATTCACATTCTGTGATCATTGTGGTTCACTGTTGTATGGTTTGATTAAGCAAGGATTACAATGTGGAGGTAATTTTTTGTCTTTAAATGTGTATGCATACTTTTTAAATTAAAATATTTTTTCCATAGTATGCAATATGAACGTCCATAAAAGATGTCAGAAGAATGTAGCCAACAATTGCGGTATAAACACCAAACAAATGGCGGAAATTCTCAACGCAATGGGTATATCACCTGATAAACAAACTCCTCGGCGATCTAAGGTAATATAAATAATTAGATAATTATTTTAAAAGATAAAAAATATTTTTATATGAATTAAAATACAAAGTAATCTCATTTATATAAATATATTTTTTTTGATTAAATTAAATGTAAGAGCAACATGACTGTGGTATAGCCATTTAAAAATAATATATTTGTTATTTTTAGTATATGAATAGTGCTTCGGGTAGTTCTGGTGATTGTGCTGGTGCTATGTCAGGCGAAGGTTTAGCTTGCAGCTCTGGTAGCCAAGCTGTAGATGACATTAGTATACGTCTTGCATCGCCAAAAATTATAGGTGACCAAGGACAACAAGACAACGGTAGGACATATACATTCGTAAATAATTACAAATGCATTTTTGTGTCAGTAGTTTGAAGTTTTCTTTGTTTTTTAATTAGAATCACAACTATCTGAGTCGCATATGGAACGATCAGCTAGTGGGAAGCTAAAGATTAGTTTAGATGATTTCAATTTTATTAAAGTACTTGGCAAGGGTAGTTTCGGTAAAGTTATGCTTGCTGAAAAGAAAGATACGGATGAAATTTATGCTGTTAAAGTACTCAAGAAAGATGTTATTATACAAGATGATGATGTAGACTGTACAATGACTGAAAAGAGGATTTTAGCATTGGCTGCAAAGCATCCTTTTCTCACAGCTTTACATTCATGTTTTCAAACTAAGGTGAAGTGTTGTGCTTATTTTATGTTTTTATTATAAGTAATATATGTGTTTTTAAATATTTATTAATTTTAGGACCGATTATTCTTTGTAATGGAATATGTAAATGGTGGCGACCTGATGTTTCAAATACAACGTGCTAGAAAATTCGATGAACCGAGAGCTCGTTTCTACGCGGCGGAGGTGACATTAGCTTTACAATTTCTTCACCGACACGGTGTTATTTATCGTGATCTCAAACTTGATAACATTTTACTCGATGCTGAAGGACACTGCAAGTTAGCCGATTTTGGAATGTGCAAAGAGGGTATAATTGATGGTATTACAACTACAACATTTTGTGGAACACCTGATTATATAGCACCAGAAGTAAATATTTATTTTAGTACATTGGAATTGTATTTCAAAGATCAAATGATAAATACAATTATTTGTTTTAGATCCTTCAAGAACTTGATTATGGCCCTAGTGTCGATTGGTGGGCTTTGGGTGTTCTGATGTATGAAATGATGGCAGGTCAACCTCCATTTGAGGCAGATAATGAAGATGATTTATTTGAATCAATTTTACATGATGATGTTTTGTATCCTGTTTGGTTAAGTAAAGAAGCTGTTTCTATTTTAAAAGGCTTTATGACAAAGAATCCTGCCAAACGTTTGGGTTGTATGGTACAACACAATACAGAAGCAGCCATAAGAGTTCATCCATTCTTTAAGGACATAGATTGGACTGCTTTAGAACTAAGACGGGTGAAACCGCCATTTAAGCCAAAAATTGTACGTATCTATATATATGTATATATATTTAAAAACTTTATTTATACATTACGTTTGAAAAAACATACAGGAATTAAAAACAAATATGTATGTGCATATAAGTGTGTGTACGTTTGAAAGAGAAAGAGGGAGGTGAGATGAGTTCGGTTGAGGTTGTGTGTGCGTGTGTATATATATACACACTCACACATGTTTTTTATGTAATAATAGATATGTATATATTTGTCTAAATTAGTATTTTAACATATTTAATAAAATAAACAATAATTTGATAATAAAATTAATGGTTTCTACAACAATAATTTGGGCTGTGAAAGAATGTTTATATGAGTAATGTTAAATATTTTTTATTTTCGTAATTTAGTAATTGACTTTTAAAATTAGTTGATAATTATAACTAAAATAGAAAATTGTATGAAGTTGCATGTACATGTATGTATTAATCTACAACTTGCGTCGATAATGCGATTGTTCCAGAAGAGCAAAAAAGATGCACTGAATTTCGATGCAGAATTCACTAAAGAGGAACCCGTACTGACACCTGTGAATATGGATGTTTTACGTACAATCAATCAGGAGGAATTTAAAGGATTTTCGGTAGTCAACAGAGACTTCAACCCAGCCCGATTTACGTCCGATAAGAACACGGCTTAATCGTGGCCGGTATAGTCATTACTGAATCTCTTTATAAATAGCTTGTTGTGAATCTTAAATATGGAAATAGTGTAGGAAATAATAATGCCTGGCTTTCGGTTTGTGTCGTGCCAATGTTTATTAGATCAATGCGTATCATTATTTATGATATGTAACTAAAGTATTCGAAACAATGAGTATTGATAAAAATATCATTCTATTTATCGAATGTTAGTATATTTTTAAGAGTCTGTTTATCTGATATTTGCCTTTTCTATTCTATCAGAATTGTACTGAGTTGTTAACACTGAAAAATTCAATAATAAATGAGTTATTATTTATTTTCGAAAAGAATTACAATTTAAATAAATAATTATGTGATATAATTTTATAATTTAGTTTAAGTTTATTAATATTATTTCAGTAATTGTGTTTGTTACTGCATCAAGTCAATATTTCAATAGTGTAAAAATTTAATACCTTTGTGCTTTGAATAAGCTCAGTTTATGTTTATATTTCATTGACTGGTATTTTGTTAAGTGCAGTTGTGTGTCAAGAGAATATAAAACTTAACTGTTTTTATTTATAGTTTGAAACTGATATTTGTGACATGCATATGTATTTCAAGTACATATGAACATAATGATTGAAAATGAGTATGATTGGGTGATAAGTTTTTTTAATTTTTAAATTTATTTTGGTTATAAATGTTTGCTTGCAATGAGTTGTGTTAAAGAGGTTAAATTTAGTTAAATAATAATATTTTATTAATTATAATGAGTCCTCTGAAATTATAGTTATACAATATATTATTGTTTTCAAATCACTTTATTTTCATTGTTTAGTGTAGTTAAAAGTAAATTTGTGTGAACTAAAGAAATGTCAGGTATATTTTCTAATTGAAGAATGCAAGGGTAAGTGCTGTGTAGTGATAATATATATATATATATATATATATATATATATATATATATATTTATATATATATATATATATATATATATTTTTTTATATATATATATATATACATTTGTATATTATTGAAAGAAGTGTAAAATTTGTTTTGTTTATTACAAACAAAATGATTGCTTTCAGAGACATTTTAAAATATTTATCTACTTTCAAAATGCAATTAAGTTCTCTGAATGTTAACAGTGAATTTATAATAGTTAATTTACAGGTTTATTTAATAGTAATGAAATATATGAATTAATGTGTGGTGTATGTTATATAGTGTGATGTGTATGTATTATATACTTTCATAAAATCCAAATATTTATGAATTTAATTAGAATTTTATGTAGAATAGTAAAATTCATTTAGTATTTAGATGAACAATTGATTGGATTATAAATATTGGCACGACAATATTTCTACAGAAACTAAATGACGCATTATTTTTTAGTACAGAGTCATTAGTGGATGTCGATATCTTTATATAATTGTGAACTCTAGCTACAGAATATCAATGTGTACTTTAATTTAGAATATTAACTGAAGCCTGATGATGAATATGTCATGTTTGAGAACCTACCAATCGCACAGGTTGCGAATATTCTGAGAGTATGTGGTAGGATGCTATGCTAAGAAAAGACTGGCCTTTTTTCTAGGCTTTAAAAATTTGTGATTCTATTTCTCAGAATCGTTTGCCGTTAAATCTCAAAGAGTGTGTTCAAAGTTTCTTATGGTTCTTAAAATTAACGGATACAATTCGTTTCTTGAACATAGGAAAAAGTTTGTAAAAAGTTTTTTAATTAAAATCAGTATCTTTTTACAGATCAATTTATTAAATGTGTCAATTTTATAACACATATTGTTTTAATCTGAAAATTGCCAAATTGTTTGATACTATTGTAGGTATATGGTTAAAAAAATCATTACATCGTTAGTGTTTAAGATTCAATTTAAGTACAGATGTTGACTGTACAAAATTATATATATTTATATATATATATATATATATATATATATATATATATATACACATACATATACATATATATTAAGTTCTGTTTATGTAATTGAATTAAAAAAAATGTTAATGTTCTATTAATATATTCAGTTACATTAATTGTATACATATATGTATATTTTTATAAATGTATCTAACATATCATTCACTTTTTTTAAGTTTACTAAAAAGTTTTTTTATATGTGATAATTTTTTATGAGTAATACAACTGTGTTCTATTCAGGTTTTTATAATCAGTTGTATGATGTATAAAAAGATCTAAAAAATAGTTTAATATCAGTATCTATCTAACATTTTAAAAATGAGAGTTTATAAAACAAAATGTTTATTATTTTTATAAGATATTTATTTAAACAAGCTTTTATTTTTGTTTTCTTCTTCAATTATAGTTTTTATATATTTCATAAGTTGCTTTTATAATATTTCATAGGTATATAGGTATTTCATGTAAAGATATTTTTATCATGTAATATGAAAAGTATTTTTAAATGAATATGCCAGAAAAAAAGAATATGTTTACAGTATTACAAGTTAACACACAAACACACACACATATGCCCACATACAGATAGATAGATAAATATGTGTATATAAAATTAATTTTTAAATTCGTCTACATTTATATAATGATCGAGATCGGGTCACTTCATTTTTTTATTAATATGTAAGTAATTTTTGAAATTGAATCATTAAGTTATATATTGATTTTTATATGTAATCATGATCGTGATAGTGTAAATTGTATTTAAATATTTGTGTGGTTAAATAAAATCAACGTCAACTGAATTAAAACAACTTGAAACAAACGGCACACGATTCGATGAAAGCTCACATATATGTCAGACGTCTCTTTTCTCCTCAGTGCTTGTGTATAATGCTATCGTAAGCAGGTCCATGTTCAAACTGTTTATAGAAATATTATACAATTATCTGAGTTGTTCAACCACCTCATGTTGTGATTATGCGATAAAACACTTGTTGGCTTATGATTCTCATTTTGAATTACAAAGTACTTAAAAAATATAAAACTATATTATGATTGTTGTAAAATTTATTATTGTTTATTAATTTCTATATCAAGCCACACATTATTTCAGAATGGCTTGGTTTTAGTTCTAACAGTATTTATCACAAGTTGGATTGAATTAGTTGTTTTTATATCATTATACAGAGAAATTATGAAATGATGTTATGATTATTAAGTATTTGAATTAGTTGCTTGCGTAATGGTTACTTGGCCAGCCTGTTATGCAAGCACATTTTTATAATATAAATTTTGTGAGGCCGTATATACTAAATATTGAATATACATGTATATGTATGTATGCATGTGTATTTAGAACTTTATGTAGTAAATACTTTAATTTATTGTGTTTGCAAGTAACAGAAATACTCAATAAATATGTAAATATCATTCAGTTTTATAATTAAATAATTTATATCAGTAATTAATAATTGATTTGATAGCACAAAATATTTCATAAAAATAATAAAATACTTTGATCTGGGAGATAGTTGTTAACTTGCAAGTGAACTAGTCATTACCATAAAATTAACATTTAATGTACTAATGGATAATTAGTATATCGGCCTTACATGAAGGATGAATGAATGATTAATGATTCTCTGTTATGGAGTTAGAATAAAATTTTACTATGTTAAAAACATGTAAAAATATTTAAGTTTATAATTGTACAAAAAATCTAGGTAACTATTGTTTATTGGAGTACTACGCAGCAAGTACAGAGAAATATATAAATGGATTAAGTTTAATCATTTATTAATTAAATTAATTGATTATAAAAGTATTAGCGTAGCTTTATGTTGGAGACATGAGAATTGTAAATGACTATATTTAACTAATACATGTTATATATTTGTTGTTTATTAGGTAGAAATTTATGAACCTCTGTAAGATGAACAATTGATACGTTGATGCTAGTCACTATTGGATACTTAGTTTAAGACAACACACAAGGCCTATAATTGTAGAAAATATAAAATACTATGTACACTGTGTTTCATGTTATATATGCCACATTATTATGCACGCATAAAATACATAGACCGATAATATACACAATTATAACTAATACATATTCGTAAATAATCACCTGGAGTGAAGTTAAATTAATGACATGTAAATGTATGTTGGTTGACTGTGAAAATATAAATTTAAAATGTTATTTGCACTGGCATTACTGAGAAGTTTAAAACCTTTTTAGACTTAAAATACATGCTTTTATTTAATACATGTTTCGTTTTATCAATTATTGTAATTAGCAATAATCATGTATGTTTGTTGCATTTCATTTCATAATTTTTAAAGCACCTCAGAGTGATAGATAAATAATATTTAAATGAAATAGTCGAAACTATATAATAATGTATTATTTGTATTTACTTAGTGAAATGGTAAAAAAATCTTTTTCTATAACTATTGTTTGCCTCATTCTGAACGTTTCTGTTACCTGATGTTTGTTTGCCATAAGTTAGAATGATCTACTTGCAAGCAGTTAATTTCAAGAATGTGTATAAAAATTTCACATTGTAGTCATTATAAAGAAATTCAACACAGTATGTATATACGTATGTACGTACGTGCGTGCGTACGTATATGTATATATATATATGTATACGTATGTGTGTATATATATATATATGTATATATATATATATTTGCTTATATTACAAATAATCGTAAATAAGCAAAATATAATACAACAATTCAAAATTGGTTAGAGTAAAGATTATCAAAGATAATTAAAGGTTTGACAGTGAAATGCATGATAAACACAATGAAACTTATAGTTTTTTCGTCGAATTAGCTGGTGTAAATTATAATTGTGTTAAATGTTTTTTTTTTTAATATTTATTATATAAACTTATAAAAAGTAGAAATAATACTACTGTATATTGTTTAGTGTTAATATCATGCATATGCATTGTGACAGCATATAAATTATTTTCTTGTAGTGTAGAATCTTCTTTAACTACATTACATAAGGGATATAAATATATGCAAGGATTATTTTAGTCTTCAATATGATGGTCTGAAGATATACTAGAAGAAAAGTATGATTATGTAGCTTACAGATAATCCAGGAATTCATTTTTAAAAACTACCATTATAAATTATTGTTCTTTAGACATTAAAATCTTTAAATAATCTATTCAAAATAACAGAAATGGTAAGAAAATATTTACTTAGTGATTATTTTTTTCTTTAAAACAAACATTTTGTGTTTTAAGTCAAAATTGTGATAGGTACTTCTATATTACTTTTTTTTTTGTTTAAATTAATACAGTTGGTTATAAAATGATTGCATTTTTTAGAAAAATATTCAGTTTTAAATAAAATATAAAGTATTTTCATTAACGTTAATAAAATATATAACACAATAATTATTTATAACTTAGAAGAGTTCTTGATGTGTTAACTAACTGATGAATGCATGTGCAAATAAAAGACCGATTTCAATAATATTAATATTTATACGTACATTTATGGACTCTACATTAATACTGACAAATAGTTTGAGAATATAAAACTTTAATTAATGTATGTACAAATTGAGTTTTTTTTTTTATTATTAAAACTTGTTAATATCAACTTTTAAGTATAAAATTTTAAATACAAATGAATATTCAGGATATTGATTTCATATAGTGATATTTGTAATATTATTTTCATGTGCATTTTATTAAAATATTTTTATACATATTTTAATGTATATCAGTTAAAATTAGTAATGCTCTAGTAAATAATTAAATCTTGCTTGAATGTCTTATGAGTACATGTGTATGAATATGTACATATATATATATATATATATATATATATATATATATATATATATATATATATATATATATGTATGTATGTATCAATGTATGTATGTATGTATGATGTATGTATGTTTATATTAGGTGCACACACACATATTTATAGATACAATTTCATTTTTATTATTTTATAAGAATTTTTTTTATTTCTAAATATGTTACAAAGCAATGAAGTAATACAAAATTGTTCATACAAAATACATTTAAATTCATTATTTTTATTTAGTCATTTGTTTTTAATTTAATTATTTGTAAGTAGATAATTTAAATGCTTTATTTATAAAATATTAAAAAATGGCACAATGAATAATGGTATCTGTAATATTGATATGCAAGGAAAATAATTGTACTGTAATAGTTTTTATGTCTGTTTTTTATTGTTATTATTTTTGTATGGTCATATTTATATATATACACACATACATACATATATGCAGACTTGAATATACACATTTACTTATACACAATCACTTTTATACCTATGTGTTCTTAATAAAAATAAATTAAATTATCATAATTACTAGTAATAACGTCATAATGGAATAATAATTTTTACTTTAGCTATATTATTTGTATTACAATTAACAATTAAATTTTAATAGTATATAGTATTTTATTGTAATATACGAAACAAGTGTAAATGGTATATGGTATTTTAACACACATCGATGCTGGTGTGTACCACCGGTAGTCAAACATTGGTTATCTGTTCAGGCGGCGTATTCCACCAGTAGTAAAAACATGGTTGTCCGTTGAGGTAGCATGTACACCGGTGGCTTCTCGGAATTATAGTTATATATACCTTTTTGTTGGTAATAAAAAATCTTTCAATGTTTGAAAGTAATTTTGCACTCCATAGTACGAAGCCGCCAGATGAAACGAAATACCAATTACATCAAAGTGTTAAAAAGATATTTTTTGTTTTTTAAAGTAATGTCTCATTCTGGGTTTTTCTACCACGACATTGTAATTAAATAATAGAATTATTTACATTGAATATAAAGAAGCCTTAAAAAGAACTAATGTTATAAGATGTGAATTACTGAATAATTGATTGATTGAAAAGCAAGTGTTTCTTGTAGATCAATCATAAGGTAATTTAAAATTATAAGAAAATGTCCATGCTAAGCAATAACATGGTTTTTATTTACATTTTCATATTCAGTACCAATAAAATATTTATATATTTGATATCAGTCTCACTAGTTATGATTATTTCACTATTAAATTTTATAGCATTCATTGAAATAAGATTTGCACTGAAAACAATAAGTTTTAATGTTCTTTTAATAATTTTTTGTAAAGATTTTCTTTAAAGTGTAAATAATTGAGAATCTTGATTTGTCATGTCCTTTTGAATAATAGACGTTATCACTAGTAAAAATAATTAGAATGATGTATAATTCTAATTTAGTACCGTTATCTGTTTCAGATCTTACATTGAGCCATGTTTAATTTTATACATGTGTGTGTGTGTGTATATATATATATATATATGTGTGTGTGTATGTATGTATGTATATATACGTGTGTGTCTGGGTGGGTGTGTGTATGTGTATATATATATATATATATATATGTATGTATGTATGTCGTCTAGATGTATTTATAATTAGTATTCATCTTCAAATAAATCAAAAAGGTGTATTTGAAACGTTTCTGTGTGATAAAATTTTAAAATTAAATGAAACTATAATAATTGTATTTTTTTATAAATTATTTTGATGAAAATTCATAAATACACCTTTGAAAATACCCACAAACATATATGTGTGTGTTTACGTACATAAATGAATTTAATAATAATGTGTATTTAGATTATGTATGAATATGTATTTTAATTTTTATATATAGATATTTTGTCTCGATTTATTTTAGCTGTAAAATGTAATGTGAAATGAAATATTTATATATTTAGCAGATTTTCCTCGAACGGGCACGAAACTCATAAAATAGTATAAGCTTTAAAATCTACCCAGATTTTTGTTATTACCGTGGTATATATGTGTAAGTGTACGCACGCCAAACGAACAATTACCACAATTTCATACGTTTCACGCAATCATAAATGAAATTAAAAAAATCAACGCACATAATAATCATGTTATGTAATTGTTAACGTACATACTATTTTTTAAACTTGAAAAGTATTAAGTGGTTGTTTTATAAATTTTCAAATTGTCGGATATGTTCAGTATAGGTATATACATATATTTCTGTGTTAGTATTTATTAAAATTTTAATTTACGATAGACGATGTCATTTTCGATAACATCAATTCGAACTCATTGTTTTAGATTAATTCTTGCATTTGAATTAGATGTTTACTTGACACTATACATTTGATGTATGAATTTTTATTGATTAATCTTAGATAAATTTATTCAACATAGTCATGTTATGATTTTTTTTCAAGGCAAGGAAAATATATTAGAGAATTATAATGTTTTCATCGCTTATGTATATGGTGCTGATGAAAAAAAATTTTTTTTTCAATTCCTGAAACATATTCACCATTGAAATTGAAGTGTTATTTGTTTAATACTCGACTTGATCTTAGGCTACATTTTATTGTAGAGTATATATACATATATATATATTTTTTAATACATCGGCTATTTTTTGATTAAATTCTGGAAAATTTGTATCCAATCAAGGTTCGTCTCAAATATGAAGTAAACTTACATTTATAGAATTCATTCATCACTCATGTTCTGCAATTCATGTTTGAGACGCACATAACGTTACAATGTAAATTAGATACTGTTAACGTTTGGATACAAAAATATGGTGAAGTATATTTATAGTGTTGCATTGCATCAACACGATAAAATTATGGAGTTTTTGTATTTTTTGAAACATACGATTCGCTAGATAACTGAATGTTATGTATGCGTAACTGGCTTGTATCAATCGCTTTGATTGTTTATGCGCTAATAATTATGTCGAAGTGTAAATTGTGCGCAATTTAATTTATATATTTCCTTAATTATATGCATATATATATATATATATATATATATATATATATATATATATATATATATATATATATATACACATATATACATATAGAAGTCTATTTTTTTTATTTATTTATAATTTATCTCTTGTGTCATTCTTGTAGAATAAAAATGTCAAACTATTAAAGTAGGTTGTAATGTGCATATTGTATATTCATATTATTAAATATTATTAAATGGAATCAAGTTGAAAAGTGTCCACGATATTTTTCTTGTTTTTTTGGTGTTGTTTTTAGTTTGCAGATTATTTAGGTGTATACTTCCATGTTGTAATATAACTGAAAATAAGTATATATAAATTTCAAGAATACTAAGTAACTTAATCACAATTACTTAGTATATTAACTCATATATACTTAGTATTAAAAGTGAGTAAATATTCTAATACTGAATAAAATTTCTTTCAAATTAAAAACAAATCTTGTCTGTAAGCAGATTTAGAATTAGGCGCTTGCCTGATGCATTTATTAATTATCTTTTGAAAATAAGAGATGAATGATGATATGCATATAGTAGATAAATTATTTTATAGTTTAGCCTTAAGTGTCATAAAATTAATAAATATTAGAATGATTAATTGACGAAAGTAAATATTTTTCAGAAAGTTATGATCATAGAGAATGCAAAATACAGAAGGCATTGCCTATACTTTATGTGAAGAGGAATTGAAAGCAAATGCCCACTTGGTTAAATTCCCCATGAACTCAAAAAAAACTTTAAAAAAATCTTTGTAGCTAATGCAGTTTTTTGCTGTTTTTTTATTGCTTTATGCTATAAATTTGAATGTAATAAAGTTGGTTAATTATGCTGTTATCGATTGTATGAGTCGAAAGGGTAAGAAAATTATTAGAACATCTTATAGATAATTATTAATTTGAGGTTTATGTAATAATATTAAAAGGATAAACATTCGTTTTATATTAGGCTCTCGATATTTTCCTTTTTAGAATTAATTAAAAAGTTATAGAATTAAAATATTTGTGTTTAATTTCATTGTTATTTCCATTCATAATTTTAAAAGGTAACTGAATACATTTGTTCTAAAATGCAAGTTTTGTCATAAGCATAGTTATTGTTTTATGTTTGGTATATCGATATTTTTTAAAGAAAATTTTTATTTCAGATTTTATATATAACAAATTTGTCATTCATGTGTTAAATTTAAATAATTAAATATTAAAAATTCTATTATGTAAACATAAATAATTTCGAATACAAATATATATATATATATATATATATATATATATATATATATAATTATTTGTGTAGATACCGTAGGTACTAATATTTAATTTGTATATATTTTACTGTGTATTCGTTTATAAGTTAACAAAAATAAATTATAGAGAAATTAAACGTTCATATTTCTATATTTTATAAAACTGATGATTAGCCGATCTTTTGTATTATAAACAACATTTTAAGAATTGTGCAACATCTAAAATAAATAGCAGAGGGTTTTTTTTTTATTCAAAAATAAATATTTTTGCAAATAATATATCTTCGACTATGCCAATGTTTTTCTGACCGGATATGAAAATTCCCTTCATCTGTTCATCATTTTTACAAGTTCTGTATATTATTAGGTTGATGCAAAAATAATTGCGGTTTTTATCATTTTAAGTTTGGCGACGATTTTTCTAGTTACCGTTGTGTTTTGTTATAGTTATGTGATACATCATTGTAAACAATGAAATTAGCACTACTGATTTCAGTTTAGGACTATTGTTTTTATGCAGTATTGTTAGATGTAACCTCTTATATTAGTCATGGAAAAAAGCAATTCGCGTGATTGTTTTATTGGGAAGTTTAAATTGGGACGTAAAGCTACAGGAACTGCTTGAAATATCAAATTTGTTTTTGGCGAAGAGTCAATTAGTGAATGTATAGCTAAACACTGATTACAAAAAATTCGTGATAGAAGTGAAAACCTTGAGGATGATGGGGGGGGGGGGGTCGTGGACATCCTTCAGCTATAGACAATAATGATTTAAAAATACTTATTGAAGCGGACCTACTAAAACAACTCGAGAGGTGGCAGAAGAATTCAATATTGATCATCCAACAATAGTTCGAATTTGAGTCAAATTGGAAAAACAAAAAAGCTGGATAAATGGGTGCCGTATAAACTAAACGAATATCAATCAATTGGCGATACGAAGTCTGCTCTGCGCTTCTTTTGCGCACCAAAAATCATCCCTTTTTTGATCGCATTGTCACATGTGAAGAAAAGTGAATTCTCTATAACAACCGGAAACGTTCATCACAGTGGCTAGACCGAAGAGACGCACAGTTTTCTAAATCGACGCTTCATGAAAAAATGATTATGGTCACTGTTTGGTGGTCGGCAAGTGGCATCATTCACTGCAATTTCCTGGTGAAACAATAACAGCAGAAAAATATTGTCAAGAAATTGAAAAAAATGTATTGAGAAGTTGCATCGTTTACGGCCAGCAATAGTCAATCGGGGAGGACCGATTCTTCTTCGTGACAATGCCCGACCACACTTCTCACAAATGTCTATAAAAAATTAAATGACTTGGGTTATGAAACCTTACCTCACCCACCTTATTCTTCGGACCTGTCTTTGACAGATTATCATTTTTATAAATGTATGGGTAATTTCCTACGAGAGAAGGTTTTTAAAGATCAAGCAACAGCTCAAAGTCCTTTCAATGAATTCGTTAATTCCAGGACTCCAGAATTCTATCTTATAGAAATAAACTTGTTTCCCGTTGGGAGAAATGTATGCAGGCCAATGGTCTTCATTTTGATTAATAAATATAATTTTTAACTGATATATACGTGTTTATAGTCGTTACGTAAGAACCGCAATTATTTTTGCACCAACTTAATACGTAAAGCAGAGAAGTGTGGATTTTAACGCCTGGAGTAGATATTCTTAAAAAGCTCGTTTATTCTGTACTGAAGTGACTAATTACATAAATTAAAAAATCTAATAATTCATTTTATATATTTATTTAATGCGTTCAACATTTTTAATAGAAATAAGAAACAGTTGTAATAATACACTATAAAATAGTTATATTTGTACAAAATAATTATATATATTATTTGAAATTTGCACGTCTAGATTTCATTTTCACGAAATTCTGAATCAAATCATCATAATTTAACGATTCACGATTAAGTATTTTTTTATAATTTTTTATTTGGAGAAACTGCATTGTCCATAAGCGACGAATACGGGCAAAGTTAACATTATTCGTAGGCAAATAAACAAATTTTGAAATATTGTAGTCGTATTGTTTGTCCACAAATATTTAAGTATTTTTAGTGGTTGCGTTTAAGAGGACAATAATACAGTTAAATTTATAATTTCTTCACAGAGTTCAAGACCATCAATATCTCTATTATCATTATCAGCCAATAATAAATGTAAATTCATACGATTTTTTGATATTTTCGATCTATCTACATGTGTCAGTTTATAAATGTTGCACAATATTTTAAACTTATCGACATGTAATTTCATTTGTTCAAATCTTTCGCTAATTGAATTAATCGCAGTGTCAAGAATGAAATAAAAAAAATAACTTTATAATTATGTTGCGCGTCCATAATAGCCTGATCATTAGATTGTTAATCAAAACTGGTTTTATTTTTACGAATTCGAATTGTGAGATCGTCCCAACATCATGTGGGATCCTCGTCGTACAATGAGTGCTCGAATAATACAGATTGGATGAAAATAAGTGTATTAATGAGAAATTTATTGTTTCGGTGTATAAAAATCTCAAATTCAGTTATTTACTACAATGTTAAACATACATATTAATTTAATATGACTAACATATACATCTGAAGATGAAATCTATAATTGTAAATTAGGTACAGGTGTCTTCTGGTAGCCGTGACAGCACTATATATTATTTAAGCTTTATTATTCGTTGTAAATAAACAAAAATCATATAAATAATAAAACAAAATAATAAATTGTGAAATATCTAAAATGCACTTTTATACTTGAGGCGCCTGGAGCGAGTGCTCCATTGCTCTATACCACCACACGACCCTGTATTTATTATATATATATATATATATATATATATATATATATATATATATATATATATATATATATATATAGAATGTAATCTTTCTGCTTTTTTATGCATATTATGGTGTCTAATAACAAAATCGAATCAAGTGCGAAACGTTGTCCATAAATATTTATAACTATATAAAATTAATCATCTTTTAACCATTCTTAAAAAGAAATAATATTTCAAGAATTAGCTACAGGGTATTTAACAAATAACATGGAAAATATAGTCAAATTTTCAAATGGCGCCTCTATAAAAATAGTTATAGTTATTTCTTTCTATTTTACTAAATATTCTTAGCGCTCAAACTGTTGTGTCGCTTAAAAAATAAATAAATTAAAAATAAATAAACGAATGAATAAATAAAAGAATCAAAATAAAGTAGTGACATTAAAAATGATATGAAGAATAAATTTTTGTTGAACTAATGAATAATTTAACCATTTTTTAAAGTTAATTGTTATTTTTTATTAGTTCAATATGTATTTATTACTATATATTTTTTAAAATATTTCCTTCATACATTTTTATTGCTAAATATTTCGTTTTTAAAATACACCATTATTATTATTACTGTTACAGTATTTTCCAAACACAATAATCAGGCACCTTTTTCAAGATACCTGTAGTCTTACTGGTGTAATCCATTCAAGTGAAGATAGTTTCATAATTTTAATAATATTTTTTTTTCAAAATTAGCTCTAAACCCTTAAGTGATCTATTAACATACAATAAAACATCATGTATCATTTTTGTATACGAAAATTTAATATTTTTTTTGCAGGAAACGATAAAGTAAAATAAATGTAACATGCATAACTTCGGAAATACATTATAATTTAAGAACTATTGTTAGATTATTCGGTAAGTCAAAAAAATGTGCAACTATTTTCTTATGTGTTTGCTATTAACTCAGTTTTATGATATGAAATTATTATAAGAAAAAAATTATAAAACCTATCAACATTAAAGTCTAGAACATATCTGAAGAAGAATCTGAAGAGGAAGGTGAATAAAATAGAACAATATTTCAAAACTCCTTTGTATTAAATGAGTTTAACTTTATTGTAAAATTTTACACAGTGAACAAAGTAACTCGTCCAAATATAAAATTGAAACGTGCTGAAGGTAAATTATAATCAAAAATTATTAAATGTCATAGACTTACATTACTATAGTTTAGATTAATTTGTAAACCTGTACGCAATGTAATAATATTATATATATATATATATATATATGTATATATATATATATATATATATATATATATATATATATATATATATATATATATATATATATATACATGTAACAAATACGATAGAATTAGATCAACAAGAAACGTGTGAAACGAACTTATGATTAAAGTGTAAGTGTTAAAATATTATGAAATAACAAGTATGAAAACAAGTGTGTAAGTACGGAATAATACTCAATACCAAAATTTAAAAAAAAAATCGAATTGATTTCATATATATATATATAAATATATATATATATATATATATATATATATATATATATATATATATATATATATATATATATATATATTCGAATTCTATTTTTGAAATCTGTGAGGCTCATCAGAAATATATATTGATGAATTAATAGTATATCATTATTATAATTATAATGAATTTAATTTATTGCATACACATTAACAATTAACATTAATTCTTCAATTATCCGTTTTCTTTTCTCTATGCAAATCTAAAATCATTAATTTATTTTCACATAGAATAAATTGATTGAATTAAAAATTAAATATATTTTTTAATAACTTAATTATAATTTTGGTTAAAATTTATATCTTTTTATAATACTTGTAAACAGTTTTCTTAATCTACTCCGTACTTAATTATTATAAAAAGAAATGAATATGAAACAAAATGAATTCGAAAAAATTAATTTATTCCACTTCTTCTGCTCCCGGTGCATCCGGAGTTTCATTCGTTACTTCAACTGGTTCTTCAACAATTGGTTCAGGTTGTTCTTCTGTTGCTGCTGCAACATGTTCGCTTGGCTGCTCTTCTGAAACAGTTTCTTCAACTGTCGTTACAGAAGGTGCTTCGACTTCTTCTTGAGGAGTTGCTACTTCGGCTGAAGGTTCCGCTTCAGCTGCTGCCATTTCAGGTTCTGCTTCCGGCTCAGTTTCGTTCTCTTGCGCCTTCTTCGCCAATTCAGATTCTTGACGTGCAAGTTCGGCCAGTTCATCTGCCTGTCGAGCCAGTTCTGCTTCCTTTTCTTCTTCGAGCTGACGTGCCATTTGTTCAAGGTGGGCGACTTCGGCTTGTCGGCGCTCTTCTTCCAAACGAGCTTCTTCCGCTTTCTTTTCTTCTTCAGCTTTACGTTCTGCTTCTTCGGCAGCCTTACGTTCCGCTTCAAGTCTAGCTTCTTCAGCAGCTTTACGTTCCGCTTCGAGTCTGGCTTCTTCGGCTTTACGTTCCTCTTCTAAACGTTTCTCTTCTGCCAATCGTTTCTCTTCTTCTTGGCGCGCTTTCTCTGCTGCTTGTCTGCTCTCTTCTTCCTTTCTAGCTTTTTCGATACGTTGAGCTTCACGTTCAGCCTAAAAATATATCATTCAATAAATTTAAGTATATTTATACTTATTTAATATCATTAAATACTTCTTCCTCCAAACGTCTCTGCTTCTCTAATTCTGCTTGACGTTGTGCTTCCATTCGTTTTGCTTCCTCTTCGCGTTTTTTAGCCTCTTTTTGACGAGCTCTTTCCTCTGCCAACGCCCTGGCAATATCATATATATATATATATATATATATATATATATATATATATATATATATTTGTATATATATATATATATATTAAATATTCTATGAACAATTTTATTTGACAGGAAGTATTTAAAATACACAACATACCTCTCTTCTTCAGCTTCTTTCATCTCTTGTTGTTTAGTTTTTTTAATGACGAATTTCGGGTCGCTTTGCACAGTTGGCATCATAGTTCTCTGAGCTGCTTTCATTTGTTCCAGTTCCATCTTTTCGTCCGCAGGATCGGGTAACATTTTATGTTCTGTGAAATGCCTCGTAGCACGTAATGCAGGCAATGGAGCTACGCACGTAATTATTAAACATTTTATTGCTTTTCTAAGATGAATTTTCTCTTGTTTTTCAACAAAGAGTCGTTCAATCACGAATAATTTTCAACATTATATTTATTATCTGCAGAATATATAGGGAATATTTAATAAATATCAATAAATGGGTAGACAATGATATGGAGATTAGTGAATCTATGAATTCCTATTCATTCAATTGTTTATTATCTATTGATGTAATAGAAAAAAATTTTAAATATTGAAAATATTTTTTAATGTCGCAGAATTATTACATTTCTAGCGATAATAAAAAAAATCAATATTTCAAACAACCGTTGTTTTCATTTTTTCATTTATTATTGTTTTGAAAATTTAATTGCATCTGTTATATATTGACTTTAATTTAACTGAAAATGTGTATTTAATTGTAAAAATACAATCGGTTAAAAGTTTAAAATTAATTTTGTAAGAAAAACGACAACAATGAAATTAATTCTAATTATCTATTGAAAGAACGATTAGAACATTTAATACTTTTTAAAAGTTAATGACATTTAGATATGTATCTAAGTTATACATCTAAGAACGGTTATATTAGAGAGAAATAATAGTGAGGTTTCGTGATTGTCACTAACTCGATGCTGAATAAAGCGTTCGCTAATAATGAATGGTAACAACAATAGAAAACAAGAAGCGTGTGAACTAAACCATTGGGAAAGTTTAAAGTCGAGTCGAAATCTTAACTAACCGATTGTCAAAGTCGACGCTATCACGCACGAAAGTGTCCTGGAAACTCATCGCATGTGGACACCGATCGAGTTGGTCAGGCCCTAGTCTAACAACCTCTTTACCGGGCTGACTAATGAATTCGTTTCGAGAATTCATCTCGTCAGGATGTGTCACTTTGTAGTGCTAGTGGTTTTTTTTATTCGAAATATTCATTGGTTTCAACGACGTGCGCAAAAGTGAGTATTTTCCTATTCTTTTATCTTATTTATTATTAATGACAATATGTTAAAAATGTTTTACGTAGCATTGTATTTATTTACTTAATGTAATTTTGTGTATATTATGTATATATATATATATATATATATATATATATATATATATATATATATATATATATATATATATACACATATGTATATTAACCGATTTGTTTAAATATTGTATTTTATTTAAATAATTATTTCTTTGACAATTTATTATGAACATGCATGCATGTGTGTTAATATCTTCATAATACTTTAAATTCTAGCAGTCAGTTTTACAAAATTCTATTATGGGATGGATTCTATTATGGGTGTACTATTTTACATCGTATATATATATATATATATATATATATATATATATATATATATATATATCATATATGAATATTTTGTATCATAATAATGTTATTTAATTGTAAGTTTTAATAATTTTATATCATAAAATGGAATGTTTTATTATACATTCTCCGACTACTTGATCGACTGTTTGTATGTTATCAAGTCAGTCGATAAGTTCATAAGTATTAACTATGCTTGTGTTATTTTTCCGAAAAAAACATTTTTAGAAATATGATGATTTTTTTGTGAAATGGGCAATCAAGCCACTGTTTTGCTATCATCTTTCATGAAAATTAGTCGTAAATTAGGAAGATATAAAAATGTAGTTGATCATTAGTATAGAGGCACGTTATATGTATTATTTGTTTTTGGTTGATGGCATTGCAACTTTTTTTACAAATTAATTCTTTTTTCGCATATTATTTTTTCTCGTCCTACAAAGTAAAGAAAAAAAATTTTCTTGGCAAAAATGTTCAATAAATTTCTGTAGCTTGGTATTCTAAATATGATAGTATTACTATAAAAATGTGCACAATCAATAATAAGTTATGAAACATTTCTAATGAAAAACGTTTTTTTTTTGTGCGAGACGAAAAAATAATTCATTGGTGAATATGAATTTATATACGATGTCAGGATTGTATTGTATAACTTCTTTATCAGAAAAATGACAGAATTTTAACAACAATATCAGTGTAAAAGCTGGTCAGAAATAGTTTCACTAATTAACGGATAAATGGGTAAAGTAGTGTATAGTATGAGTAAAGTAGTAGTAGTATATATATATATATATATATATATAAATATATATATATATATATATATATATATATATATATATATCATATGGTATCATTATTTTCGAACTAAAAAATCTAATCAAACAATAAATCCAGATGTATGTTCTTAACATCTGTTAAAATCAAATTTATGTTTAATTGATAAATACAAAAACAGAAAACAATTTTTCTGCACCATCATAATGTTAAACAGTACATTGCGTTATAAAACTACAGAAATTGAACCTTTATTGCATTGCGTAACATATCAATAAATCTACTTTGTCCGAAAATAGTCTTTTAGTTGTTTTCTCCTTCTCTGTAAGCAGTTTACATCATTTCTGTATGTAATATCCAACCGTATATTAAAATCATGTATAAGTAATTGAAACATTTTCCCATTTCATTAAGTTTATAAAAGTGTTATCAGTTCAGTGTCAATTATTTATGTTTGTTTGTTATTTTTGACGGTAAGTCTTTTATTTTTAGTTAGTACTGAAGTTAAAATTAATTTTTACATGATTTATAAAACTGCGATTTTTTTAAGTAAATTTGTAAGCTGGGTGGTGTTGTATATCACAAACGTATATTGTCTACTTTGTCTGTTTTCGATTTTTTAATACTTTTTCTGAACTACAACAGTTTTTCGTAATATATATATATATATATATATATATATATATATATATATATTTATTCCAAAAAATTATGCAGTAGTAGATTAAAAAGTTTAATAAACAGCACATGCCTCATCCAGCTTACTTGCTAGAAATTTAAGCGATTATTATTTGTAGTGAAATCTCTAGAATTGTTCATTGAAAACTAAAAATTAACTATCGATTTCTATTTATTTTATATTAGAATAAAAGTCCAGATTCACAGATAAAATACAAGAATTTTCAGTAAGATATCGAGAAATTGTTGATATTGAAAAAATATATATCCTTGTTATAAAAAAAGAATGATTTTTTACGTATTTTATT
Source organism: Acanthacorydalis orientalis (assembly GCA_034766995.1). Classification (NCBI taxonomy): domain Eukaryota; kingdom Metazoa; phylum Arthropoda; class Insecta; order Megaloptera; family Corydalidae; genus Acanthacorydalis; species Acanthacorydalis orientalis. The sequence continues at coordinate 21,120,663 of CM068318.1, read as the reverse complement.
TCAAGCTGTCTCAAAAAGAAATAAAAACTTGTGGATTAACATGACATAATTCATTATTAAAAAGAATATAGAAATAATAGAGTATTTAATTTGAAAATTATCCAAATGGATTTTGAAAAACATTTATTAGTAATTATTAAACTTTTTTTATATTTAAAGCACCGGCCACCAAGAGATAACAATTAATAATTTCTAAGAAACAATTCAAAAAAAGAGATGATGAATTTTTAATTTGTTTTAAAATTTAATGAAAGCATGAAAAACAGTTGCGTTGTTTATTTGAATTTTTAATTTGCGAATAAACTTTATAACTATTTATTTTAACTCTTTAAATAGTTGACTTTTTTTAAAAAAATACATTTAAGTAGAATTTATTTATAACATTATACAATTATGCGACTAAAATTATTAATTTATGATAATTATTAATTTACGATACGATTATTCTTAAAACATAAAAGAGAATCAATTTGTTATAATAAACTGTGTTGTATATTTTAAAAATAAAAGTACCTGTCTCAGTATTTGAAATTGAAAATAAATATTGAAAAATAAGATTATTTAAATAATTTATTTGTACTTTTTACTATATTGTTTATAATTTCGGTCCAACAGTAAAGTAACTAACTGTACCATAATAAAATATAAGTATAAATAAATGAAATAAATATTAGGATAAAATTATTGAATATTAAAAAATGTTGTTAGAGAAGTGTTATGTAAAATATTTTATTCCAAAAAATATTTAATATTCTCTATAAGAATAAACTCACTACATCATAATATAAATTGATGTTTTGCAGAAAATACTCACTTTTATTCACGCGTTTATCATTTTAATAAGTCCATTTTCAACTAGCTTACTTCTGAAAACTTGTATTGAACATTTTGAAAATTGCAGTTTGAATTCGTGTTTGCTTATGTGCGTGTATGCAAGTGTAAGTGTGTAAAAAGTGTTTGTTTGTGTGTCAGTACGGCTTGTATTTCTCCCTACAGCGATTCGATTGAATCTGTTTCGTTTTCTGGTTCAAGAATCATTCCATAGAAATTGTCAGAAATAATCTTTTATTAATTCAAAAAAATATATTTATCCGCTAACAATTATTGCATTTGTATAAATAATAAAATAAATATTCAATTTGTGAGAAAACTGGATAATCTGGTGCATAGCAGAAAGCATGAAATTAGTGTATTTTTTCCACTTATATTTGTTTAAACAAAATATTCATCTTTTTAGTAATTAATCATTGAATATGTAAAACATTTTTTGAGCAGAGCTCGAAATCAAAATATTCATAATAAAATATAATATACTCTTCATTGTTTTCGTTGTTTGTAAACTGTATGGCAGTATTGATGAATAGTTCACTGTTTTAAAAATATTTAAAAATGTCATGGTATGTGTATGCTGTAGAAAGATTCCAATTCAGACTTCAACTTATATATACATATATATATATATATATATATATATATATATATATATATATATATATATATATATATGTTATAAACAATAAAAGTACCACATTTTTTATTTATAATAAAAATAATAATTTCATCTTGCAAACATAATAAAACACAAATATACCTGTTTAAATTCGAAATTTTGGGTATATGGTTTTATTTCCGGAATAGACTCTCATATTTTATACAATATCTAAAATAGATACTTAGTGACGATGAAAAGTATAAATAAATGACTGTATTAATAAATAGTGATATCGTTAGAAATGTTACGAACATGGAATATTTTTTATATATTTTATTTAATCTTTCTGTACTTTTTCTATTATATATTTCGAGATAACAATTTAAATAGGATCACGATTGTTTTGTGTAATTGTGTATATTCTTTAACTTTTATTAACATACATTCAAGCAACTCTGTAACTTGTTTATATTTTGCTTGAAAAGGAAATAAATTATATTTAATTTAATTTCTTGAAATATTGTTCATATTTTCATATAAGATAACAAAGTAAATGCGTTGTTTATTTCTAATAAATAATAATAAACGCGAAATAATTTTATAAATTACAAATCAATAATGACAGTAGATGAGGTTTTATAACTGTCTTATTATGATGTAATTAATAATTTGTCACATTATAAACCGTGAACTATATTTGTATGTTTCATTAAATTTTAAGGTTGAAATTTTGAGTCTTTCTCAGGTATCCTTAAGTCTTGTTGAATATATCTGAGTATGACTCAAGATCTGAGACTAGTCATAGCAAATAACTATTCAAATGATTGATAAAATCCAGGCTCTTTAAGATAATATATAAGAAAACATATAATTATAATATTGCCGCAAGAAAACTATTCATCTTCTATTTTTTTAGATAATTTGTGAGTTTAATCTCATTATGTTTTTTTTTAATATGATTTTAAAATACGTCACTAATTAAATATTTGAAAATTATATAATTTATATTCCTGAACGTTTGCACATTTAATTAGATAAAAATATATAATTCTTTCTACTTGCAAACCTTGCTTTATTACAATTAAATAGCATCTATTTAATATTCGTTGTTTATTTAAAAATATTCAAGCAATTATAATTCGTTATTTATTACAATGTAATAAATGAAAATTAAATTTGTAAAAGAATTGAGGTATTGTAGAAATGGAAACAAGTCTTAAGTTTATATGAAATTATTTATTATTATTGTTTTTGGCACTTTTATTGCTTATATCTGTACATTATATATATATATATATATATATATATATATATATATATATATATATATATATATATGTATATATGTAAAAAGTAAACTCGTGTAACTTCCCAATGTTATCAAAAATCAAAAACAAAAAACATGCTCACAAAAAAAGATCAAGTATCTTGTGACTGACGTATTTCGAAAAATGTCAGATTTATGTGGTTCGTGCCTAACCGTCATTTATGAGAACAATACATATATTTCTTAAATCGAAATCTGACTAATATCCGAAATACATCAACCACACACTTGTAGTGAGTATTTCAAGCAAAAATAACTATCGTTTATTTGTACATGTTTGTACATTTGTTTTAGTATATTTCGTTTGTACATTTGCAATATGGATGTCGTTTGAATGAGACAATTATATCACAGCATTAAGAGGAACTTTTTTTCTTTTAAAAAATATATATTTACATTTAAAAAAAATGTAACAATTTGTAATATTTCGTTCGCGTCGATATCGTTTTTGTTATAATGCATATTTTCAATCCTTTATAACAACTGAAACAATGTAGTAGTGGATGTTAATGAGAGAATAATTAAATAAAATTCATAAAACATAAATCATTAATGTAAAATATGATATAAATTATTATCTAGTTTTTGGTTCACTGTAAGTAGTACAAGTTTTTTAAAAAAATGGAATTCGATTTCGAATACTTCTCTATATTGTTTTATGGGTTTTAACGATTAATGTTCGCGTTTTAATCAGGAAATATTTACAGGTAGAGCACGTTGAGAAATAGAAAAAATATGATTTTAATTTCAATGAAAAAAAAAATTCTTCCTGTACTTGACTTATTCTTGTATGATTTTTGTCTGTATTTAATATCTGTTAATGCAGCATTTTCCAAACGTTTATTACTTGGACCTCCCTTGATACAATATATTTTCTATGCGCTTCTTGTACAACTAAGGAATATTTATGATATTGATATATACGCGTGTGCAGTCTATGGTTGTCCTATTTTTACCCATTATCAACTTTTTTTATGAACTTGTGTAGTTTACTTTCATTCTTATTTCTGAATGGTTATTGCTTATACACAACATTTTTTGCCGGTACTTAAAAATGTATATGTTGTAATGTATACACAAGCTAGACAATATTATTGACCATAATTATTCCATAATTATTGACATCAATACATGTACCATGCAGCAATTAATCAGGATAATAATTGAAGTATAAAATTACACAAGTGCTCACAATCAAATATTGTACACTATATCAGTGGTCTTCAAACCTTGTCGACTCACGAAACCCTTAAGATTATAATGTTTTTTGCGGAACCCCTACCATCCCCAGAAAACACAAGATGCGTACCCCACAAGTTTTGAAAATCGGTCATCTTGCATGATCAAATTTTATTATTTACATCTAACTGATCGGGATTGGAGGGGTTAGAATTGGGTAGTGCATGCGTATTACAAGACACTGACTAGCTAGCGATGCATAGCCTCTCTTACCCAATTCCAACTCTCACCTCCAAGTGGATAACCCTGGTAACCTGAGTAACCTCATTCAATATCGGGTAACCCCGATGACGAGGAGGGTCAGCGTTAGCAAGAACGGGAAAATGGTCCTCCGAAAAGGGAGTTGAGCGTGGAGCTACCAACCCCACCTCGTAAAACAACAAACGTTACGAAATCTCAAAATGAGCCTCGGATACTGGATGGATGTAACGGCAAACCACCACGAATACGGAATTTGAATTTGATTTTTGGTACATGGAACACACGTAGTCTCCACAGAAACAGCGCGTTTGAGTTACTCGACGAAATTAAAAAATACAGAGTCTGTGTACTATCAGTGCAAGAGACCATATGGCTGGGCAGAGGTATATTCGACACTAAAACTCACTGTCCTGTGAAGAAGGTCTGTAGACAAACCAAGGTTCAAATGGATAGACCATATAGAGAAGGATGCAGCAGAACTGTTGGGAATAAGGAACTGGAAAAGGACTGCCAGGTAGAGGGATGTCTTGAGGCAGAAAATTGAAGAGGCCAAGGCTCGATTTGGGCTGTAGCGCCATCGAAGAAGAGTGGGGTAGTAATGTGTGCATATAAATACAGTTTTATTTAATAATAATAGGTAATAATAGGTATTTATAGAAATAAAAGACATTATTACGAATTAACTATTTTGAATTTTGAACTTTTTGGGGTTTTCCTTCGAAAATTTTTTCGAATTTTGATTTTGAATCGCGGAACACAGTTTGAAGAACACTGTACTATATTATGATATATATATATATATATATATATATATATATGTCAGTAGTAGGAAAACTATGAATTTTACAGGCATACATACCAGCTTCGTAAATACACCTTCATACAGTTAGTAAGAAATACATATAATGCGAAATTCATAAGCCATAAATTTAGAACTTTTTCTTATATAGGAATAATTTACATATATTTAATAATAAAAATCTCTCTAAATAATGGTTTATTTTATTTTAATATTATATGTACTATTTTTATACGAATATCATTCATAATTTTGAAAATATTTTGTTTCCCTTTCAAAATACATCACACCCTGTAAGTATTCGGACATCCCCTTTAGGAGTTTCGCCCCTCCGTTTGGAAATGTTGTATTAATTCATATTTTTCATACAAAATAACAGGCTCACTGCCGACCTCTGTAAAGAGGAGTGTTATCGATGCTGATTTTGTCTTTTGATTTATTGGTTCAGTCTGAACTTTTTTAATTGGCGCATAAATAATTTTCAATCCTTGAACTATTATAGAGGCGTCATTTCTATCGATGCTCTATAAGTCTGCACACAGGTAAAACCGGTAGCAAACGTTTCATTAAAGTCACATATAACTTTTAAACTCTCAATTTTTATTTCAAAATAAAAATATTATTAAATAATTTTTCTAGCAAGTAAGTGTTTCATATTTTATAATTCATATATCTATGTCATATAAATATTTTTCATCTTATAATCGAGACACGTTTCGATAAAAAATCAGCCCATTTATACAGAAATGTTCTTTGTACAAATTCAATATTTTCTATCATTAAACACTTGTAATAATTTCTTTTTCTGCGAATTTAAAAATTATTTAATAAAATTTTTATTCATAACATTTATGATCATCGATACCCTAAACTCCTCCCATAGCTTTCGAATTAAGATATCATATTTTTTTATAACTTTTGATTAACTCTGTCATTTTTTCTATAAAATAAAGTTTCTTCAGTTTCTTGTTATTCTACTTGACTAGTTTTTTATAATCGATTTATATTTATTATTAATACTTTTTTATCTGTTCGGTATAATTATATAGAGTTATATAATCTTATGAAAACTTTCCATTTTTTTTAAAAAAAAAACTTGCATTACTTTTACGTAGTGAACACAATCAATGATAGCAATCGCGAAAGCTTAATCAATATTCAAGAACTTTGAAAGCAACATGTATAGATATATCAAAAATAAATAAAAGTTATTCTTCTTTTCGAAATATTGTAAAGAAATATATATATATGTATGTATACATCAATTATTTTAAGCGTCAATATTCTTTTTTTAATTTCGTCAATATTTAAATTGAGTGCTAAACGTCGTGGAGGGGAAAATGCCTCATGAAAACGAGTTATGTAAAAAGGGGTTTGTGAGTAAGATTATAGAGATAAATATAGAGAAAAAGAGGGTGAGAGGTTGTTATTCAGAGCCTGCAGTGAGTTCAGCGGGTTTCTTGGAGCTGTCAACGTTGCCATCGGCTGCTGCAATAAAACCAAACAGTTAGAATCACTTGCTATAACAAAGTGTTCCTCATCCATTTCGTCTAAAAAATACATGCAATCGTTTGTTACACATTCACTATTCTAATTTATTCTATAGTTTAACTTCTCAGTTTGATGGATGACTGAAATGATTAACAGCGTTGTACAACACATAATAACAATTATATATGAAGAATACAAATAAAAATGTATACTTATCAACTTTTCTGAATCTGAAATTTGATTTTAATACCTTGAAATTAAGTATTTAAAGAAAACCATAATATATTGTTTACAATATTAACCACTTGTGTTAGATAATATACTGCGTGCATCGTTTCCTAAAAGCCATTTAGAAACATATTACAATAAAATTTCTAGAATAGATTGTAGAATTTGTATGAAAAGTATTTTATCGAATGAAGACGCAATAATATGTTTTACTAATTTATAAAAATGTTTAACAATTGGCTATTGACTAGTTTTACTCAAATGTATATTTCGTCTTTAGAGAATGTAGACTCAGAAAATCGGTGTCTACTTTTTTTAAAAGTTGAGATTTTCTCTGGTGCGTTCTGAAGAACATAGAAGAGCCATCGAAATTTGCATGAATATATTAAAATATATTATAGGCAATTATTAAACATTTTAATATATGTCATTTTTTTGATTGGGATGTTAAATCATTTATAAAAGTGAATTGACCCCTACTATCAAGCTATAAATATTTCATTAGGTTTTTGAATAGGAAATTGTTTATCATTTTTAATGAAAACTGTGGAATTGTTCAATTTTTACAAAATAACCTAAAAGAGCAATGATCTACTAGAGTCTTCTAGTAGATAATTGTCCTTAAAGCATGTTAGAAAGGTTTTTTTTGCAGTGAAACATGTTAAAGATCTACCTTTAAGCTGCTAGTTGATAATAAAAATATATTTGTTTAACCTTTCTATTCATTCTTTTGTTACAATTATTGTATTCGAATGGATAATAATAATACAATACTTACAAAAAATATTATTTAATGGATCATATAGACTTGAAATATAGTAGAAAAGTTAAACATTGAATACAATGAAACAGTATAAACTATGCAATCTCTTTTACTACTGTCTGTGAAGTACAATTCTAATTTTTATAGTTTTTTGATAAGTCATTTATAGCTGATATTGTCTCTGTATATAAATATAGAAGAATTTTTAGGAACGTGAAAGTTTTAAAATATGAACAAGAATTTTTCTTAAATTTTCTTAGAATATTTCTAAAACATAATCAGATCAAGACTTTGTAAATGAGAACATAATTTTTAAAGCAAAAAGTAGAAAAAATCGTTAGTCAGGACAAATAAAAAATCTTTTTTGTATACTATTTTGCTCTGATTGCAAGAAAAGAGATTAATTGATAACATTGCAGTCGACAAACTACAATTTATGAATTTTTGTAAAGTTAATCAATCACTACTTAAATTCGACATTGTATTTTACAATTTAATGGATTCTATCTAAATATCTACAATAAAACCATAAAATGTTTGTATCTTTTATATCATTTCTAAAATACGAACAGGGTTGGATTTATTATATATGGTAGGTTTTATTATTAATTTTGCTTCAAATTGGCGTATTGAATTGAAGATAGAAAAGAAGCAAATAAGAGCATTTTTGAATGAGTTCAAAACGGGTGGTAATGTAGCAGAAACTGTTCGTAAACCAAACGATGCTTTTGGTGTGGGTACTGTTAAGGAACGTACGGTCCGATGGTGGTTCCAAAAATTTTGTGCTAGGGACAAGAATTTTGAAGATGAAGAAGGACGCAGGTGTCTTTTTTCAGTTCATAACGACCAACTGAAGGCGGTTAGTTATATCAGAACCACGCAGAACAATTCGAAAACTGGCACATAGCCCATAGACAGACCGTCATATTAGAGGAGGCAAACACAATTTTTGAGGGGCAAATTTTTTTTTGTCAATATTTTTGGGGGTCGTGATGGAAACGCGCTCATAGAAACGATTTTTTTTCGCGCGTAGAAACGTTTTTAATCATCAAATCTCAAATTTTCAGATTTTCAAATCTCCCAAAATCGCAGATTTTGTTAGAGAGGGAGAACGGAGCAACCAGGGGAAAATTCACTCCCTAGCCCCACCCCTGACTTCAGGCTTGCTTGTATATAAGTTACACGTTAGTCATATAATAGTTCTAAATCACTTAAAACAGCTGGAAAATCAAAAAAGCTGTAAATTTATATGAATTTGAAGGTCATAAACCGCAGTTATTTTTCTGCCAAACTAATATTTTATACTTTAATGAAATTTATCTAAATATCTATAATAAAACTATAAAAGGTTGCATCTTTTATATCCTATCTAAAACATGAACAGGGTTGGATTTAATTAATATACATTTTCGAGATTCTACTGTATGTATTTACAAAATTGTGGAGTTCAAAATATTAAATCGACTTGTTTTATAAAGCTGCAAACAGAATTATTAAGGATCATCTGAATCACTAGCATGTGAATTAAATAAACATTTTTTTAAAACATAACGAGCAGCATGTATTTTACTATCAACGCAAGTGGTTAAAACTGTCTGTTGAACTTTTATTTTCACATTTCTCTTAAACTGTCTTATATGGCTGAAACAATACGTTTTAAATGTTATATTAAATATGAAATGATTGAAAAAGTGACCCAAAGAATACAATTTATCCATTGATATTATCAAAAGTTCCTCTATGCAGTAAATATTTTACGATTAATATTTTTATAAAAAAAGAAACACTTAAAATGAAATCGAATCAATTCCATACCGTTATATTTTTATATATATTTAGTACAAAAAATAAATCGAAATATTCTGATTCTTATTGAGACATGAAATACGTATACTGATTTGTTATTATTGTTGGTTACATATCGAATTATATTTTGAAAAGAAACTGAGAAGTTAGAATCGTAATTAATTCGTGTTATGGTTGAAACACATTTTGACGTGCTGACAGAATTTCTACTTTTAACGGTATTGAATTGTACAAACGAGGCGAATGATGAATACAATTATTTCTTTTAAATATCAATCATGTTTATACATTTCTGTTTACACGAATATTTTTTTTAATTCGTACTAATTATTCAAATTTCATCGGAATATAGTTCGTGTTGTATGGATTGCCTGTAGCGGAATTTCTAATTCAATACATTATCATCATATCATTTATGGATTTTTATTTTAATATGACTTAATTTTTTTTTATTTGCACAATTTATCCAACAATTTGATTATTTAGAAACCATTTTTAAGTACTGTCTTTTAGGTGCTTTTTTAAATTGACAATTTATAGAACTATTTAATTACTGACTCGAGTTCCAAAAGTCGTCAATGTTTGATTTACTCGAAACACGGTACACTGCTTTATAAAAAAGTTGTTTGGTGTTTTATAAAAATTTTGACGATTATAAAAATAAATTGAGCTTTCTGATTAAAAAAAGGAGAAAAATCGAGTAACATCATTACAAGTTCTGTCTGATCAGATAAATTAGAAGTATTTTTTCCTAATGGTAGTTATTGAGTAAAATTAGACACCCATGAGTGTATTTATAGTGAAAATATCATTAACAGAAAAAAAGAACACCCGATATTGATAAAATAGTTTCTGCCAAAAGATGTCAAGCTTCTAGTAAAAAATATTACTTTTTTTTAATTTCTCTAATTTAAAATTTAGTTGTAATATTTAATAATAATGTTTGAAATTAATTAATTAATTAATTTAAATTTTACATTTATTTTTTCTTTAATGAATTTATAAAAAATTATATATATATATATATATATATATATATATATATATTAATTTTTATAAATTCATTAAAGAAAAAATAAATGTAAAATTTAAATGGGTTATTTTTGAATATACATAAAAGATCTTTTTTCGTTCGCTAATTTTTTTTGGGTGACTTTTTTTGTCTGCAGTTTTTTTTTAAGCAGTTTTTAGTTTTTCTGACAGTGATTGGAATCTCTGTACCCGTGTAGTTGCTTGTCGTTCCTGGGGATTCGATCCCTTTCAATACTAGACTTAAGACTTGTCTTTCTTTAATGACGTGTATTACTGTCATATGTCATAATCTTGACTTTTGCTGCCTAGGAAAAATTTTCAAAAAACCTAGATGACCTCACTTTTTGTTTGTTGTCCACAGACTCTCTTAAACTGAATTCGGTGGCCCGTGTTCATCATATATGGAGTTTGACACCACTATTAGAGAGCGTTTGTATAACGTTTTGGAAAATATGGAAAAGTTAAAATTACTGTAAAATGTATAATGCGATTTTCGTTTGTGGTTGTAAAATAGTTTTGTTTCATGTACTGAACATTTTGCTCTATACATGGAAGAAATTTTAGATCTTGTTGCGACAAGAGACCAAAAATGCAAATTATTGAAAATGATAGTTGAAATATTACTATAGAGACATCTTGTATGCATATTTTATCAAATATTTATTTAAATTTTAAATTCTGATGAATGTTGTCTATCTTTTTTTCTTTACGTTCATTTTCTATTTTTCCTTTAAGGCGATTATCTAAATTTTATTTTTTACAACTAACTTACAAATGATTTTTGAAATAAAATTTATATATTATTTTTAATTAGTTGATTTTGACATTTTAATTTCAAACAGGATTTTTATATGAATCCAGTAGTTTTAATGTATATTGATGTCATGTGTTAATTATCCATATCACTATTTATTTTTATTTGTTAATAACATTGTTCGTATAGGATTTTAACTTTATTGTTTTTGAGAATATTACTGTTTTAACGATTATTTATAACATTCTGTAATTTACATATAACATCCAAAAGTTATATTAATATCTGAGTGTAAAAATGTCTTCTAATAGGAGGATAATCGTATATTTTATATTATTTTTTTAATTCTATCAATTATTTCATTTTATAAGATTAATTTTCAAATTATTTTTCATGTTTTTTTTTATAAGTCGGTTACGAGTTAGTGATCTTTATAGTTTTTAAATAACCTAAGAATAAATCACAATTTCTAATAATAGAAAGACATTTTTCATCGTTTAGTCGCTAAGTCGTGTATTTTAGTTAAATTTATTTACCATTGAGCCCCATGTATGAAACTATTAACATACTACCACATTATTTATATTCGCTGTCATCTATTTTAAATAGATATTTAGATTCCGCTACAGGGATGACATTGTGAGGAATTAAGGTACTAAAAAATGTTTGTTGATACCTGAGATCGGTTTTGGGATTGCACCTGCGGCAGCCGCCTGCCTATTTTTGAGGTAGTAGCTCAGAAGATGGATATCATTGCGGATGACCTGTTCGGTAAGTGGGGTCAGATCGGAGATGTGACGCCGTTTTGAGTACGCCTTGTCACCGGCATAACGGATGCAAGCCAGATGTCCCGGTCCTTAACACGTTCATTACAGATTGTATAATGATTTTTATTCGGTTTGTGCGCGCGACCGAATTCTAAACACTATTGTCTGCGTTCCGTTATAATTTTAATTTCTGGAACGTGTTATGCACAAATGTCGTTAAAGATGTGTTAAGTTGCGATTGGATCGCGTTTAAGTCGGTCCAATCGGCAAAAATGCGAATATCACACGCAAATATGCTGCTTTGAATGTTTTACATCGTAATCAACACATTTGTGTTTGTTAAGAATGTGATTCGAGTTCGAATTAATTCCTGTTAATTAATGTAAATGCGAATACTTGTGTACATGTGTACAAATAAATCATGTTAATGTTAACACTGAGTAACGCGCCGGCCACTGGTAGTCACAAACAATTACCTTTAAAAATCAAACGAAACACCGGTGTCTGGCATTTTTTCTAATTGACAAGTATATATTCCTATTTTTATAATATCTAGATAATGATAATTATTATTAATAAAATTGACTTTTTTTTAAATTATGCGCGCATGTCCCAAAAAGATATTCCGTAGAATTTTATACAAAATCAAGGATGAAAAATAAGCAACAAAATATATAAAAACGTGTGGGCTCTGACGTTTCAATAGACATAGAATATTTTATTTTCCTCTCATAGTGAAACAGTGCAATTCGAGTACCGTGTAAATCGAGGATTAGGTGTATATGTAAATGTATAATACATGTATGTGTACACGCATGTAATAATAATGTGTATGTATATATAAATATAAATATAAATATATATATATATATATATATATATATATATATATATAATGTGAATTCATGAGTATTTGTACAAATTTACAAAACACTTCTATGGGACATTTTATATTATTTAAATTACTGTTTGAGATATACTTTTAAGGCGGGTTTCTACCAGCCAGACAAAACTTCATCAAAACACGGAGTTGATTTCGATTACTTTGTATTTCTTGTTTTTGAAGCTAGAAACATTTAAATACTCTGAGTTGCCGGCGATTGTTTTTGTCTGCAATGTCTGTCTAGAAATAAAAAGATCAAAAATTTTTCACGTTTTCGAAACACAGTCCGTACAATAAAAACAACGAATCCAAATCCTAGTTTATCTTTAATTCATAAGGACAGAAAAGATGCTTTCAATGTATTGCTTTTAATGTTATTCATTACATATTACTTAATATCGCTTTTTAGGGTTAAGATGGGAAAACTTTATCAGTAAAAACAAGAAGATTATTTTAACTCTTGAAAAATATGATTTTAACTGTCTATGCAGTGGAAATGATTGGAAATAAAAATGTCGCCGCGAGTCATCTTTCTTATTCAGTTTAGTGGGAATTAAGTTTAAGTTTTGTTAACAGATTGTCCGATTACTTTGTTTTCATTTTTAAAAGTAAAACTTAGACGAAGCTGTGTTTGTCTTATAGATACCCGCCCTTGTGTGTACTGTTTGTATTTTTTCTGTTATGAGGAGAACATATTAAAAAATCATGTGACTTACAGCAGCACTCAGCGTACTATATGTTTTCAAAGTCTTTAACGTGTATTGTATATTGCTAGTGCTCAATGTGTTAATGTTAAACATTAACACTTATAATTAAAATGCAGTGCGTGTCAAGCGTACTGGACTGTTTGAAGAACGCAGACAAAAGTGATGTTCGAATTAATAATAACTATTTGATTGGCCACCTAAATCATTCATTGAAATATTTTCGAATAGATTGTACGCGTGTTCCGATTGGAAATGACATCTAAAAATTGTAAATTTCAATCGTCCCATCGTCTGATTAACCCGATTCGAAAAAAACACGTCATCTTCGTATTTTCAGAACGACTTCTATATCGTTCGTTAGTGTCGAGAAGTACACAATCAGTTAGTGTAGACAGGGTGACAAATGGACAAAAAACAAATAAAAAGCGTGTACATAACAACAACAAAACACGAGACCGGTTATCAAAACGGCCTTTGTTGGTTTAAGAGTGTAAAAATACTGCTTAGATAAAAATAATAATAATAATAAACATCAATAAGAAAAAAAGAAAAACATCAGACGCGAATTTTTCACCGAAACGACAAGATATCAAAGAATTCAGACACGTTGTGTGTACTACGCCGGGCGGCGTAGTATCTTACTTTTGACGAGTGTTAACCATCGAATAATTTCTTCTTCTGAACAAATAGGTGGCTTGATCTTGTATGTGGGCGGAGCGTTTTCTAGCTCCAAACGTTTACCTATAAATCGTTTGACCGGCTCGCTGTAATATGACAAGTTGATGATGTTGTCAGCGATTTTCGTTACTGGCATCATCAGCCTATGCATATACATTTCTGGAGAGCACTTGGCCGGAATCGGTAGACTGGTATACCTAAACGGGAATGATTTGTTATCAAACATTTTATCAAATTTAAGATACGAACATTATAAACAGACAAACCTAATATTATTCTATGAAAATTTAACAAACTGTTTTGCGGATACTGTGACTTTTTCTTGTTATAACCGATTTTAACGCGACGTTTCTCTTTAATTCACTTCTGGTCAGTTGTAAACATTAGTTATTTCAAAAAAAAATCATTTTACAATTATCGCCACAATTTTTGAAATTTTTATTTCTTTTGTAACCCTAATTTGTTCCATCAGTCTAATTGCAGTGGACGCTACGCAGTAAGAGTAAATAAGGAGTAGTTTATAAACACTTCCATTGCATTTTAAGCAATGAACTATCATTGCATTTCTTAGGGTTAAAAACGTATCGCTTACAGCCATTCGTTGGCGATTAATTTTTTTATAGTAATCGTTATGTAGACAAATTTATTGTAAGTCGCTGGGAAAAAATAACTTTGATCTCGGAAAAGTCGATTTGAAGAAGTACCTCGTTCAGATAAATGTTACAGTTATGACAAATGATTAAATTCATCAACATGTTGATTTTTTAATAGAAAACAACTACCTGATAACTCAACCTTTTATTGTTGCAAAATTCGTAGTTACTATAGAAAGAGTGGGATATATTATATATTTTTTAAGTTGAACTAAGTGTATCACTTTGATTCGAAAAAGCAGCTTCCGTCATTTAAATGCTGCCAAGATAAGCCTCCTATGTCAATAAAGTTTATTTAGACGTTATGTAAAAAGTTTATGGCAACACTTCTGAAGTCGACAAAGCGTCCAATTAATTTCTTTTTTTTGAAAATGGATCAACTATGAATTCACAAGGTTACTTCGAAACTTTAATAAAGTGGTGAAGATCCCTTTGTTACGTTCGGGATCACTGTGAGTAAAATGTGCTGTATTTTGATAATGCAAGATCGTAATTTTCAAACTCACCTAGAAATCCTTGGAATAAAATGTATTTGATGTTCTTACAAATTTTGTATAGCCTACATATGGTATCATTTGATTTCAACTTATTCGTAGTACTAAAGCGTGATCTCAAATGGAGACATTTAGTTTCCAATGACTAATTTAAAGATGGAAGCGAAAGATTTGCTGAAGGAACAACCGCCAGATTGTATCACTAACGGAAAGAAGAAACCTGTTTAATTTTGATAGAAATGTGTTGGCAGTGGTGGCGATTATGTCTATCTATGAGCGGTGTTTATACGGCCTCTGGCCATTTCCCGCATCTCGCTCGCCATGTGCTTCTGTCGTGGACGTCAATCTCCTCTACGTCCCATCTCCTCATGGCAGTTCTTATGCCTTCGTGCCATTTTCTACTTGGCCGTCCTCTTTTTCGTCTTCTTGAGGGGACCCAATTCCAGGCTATATTTGGCATTCTCTGCCCTTCCATTCTCTTCATATGTCCATACCATAACAGCTGTTTCTTTTCTATAGTGCACGTTATTGAGATTTTGGCGTTGCTCTTCTTCCTAATTTCTTCGTTTCTAACGTGGTGAAGTAACGTGTGTTGGCGGCATCGTCTCCAGAAGTTCATCTCCATCGCTTCAATCCTTCTTTTCATGTTCGCGTTTAGAGTCCAAACTTCCGACCCGTAGGTGGCACAGCTCTCTACGAATGATTGAAATTATTGTTTTTTTGTTTTTAACGAGATGTCCATACTCCATATTACGGAATGCAGCTTGCTAGTAATGGCCCTCCTTTTCCCAATTTTATTCAGTGTGTCCTTTTGATCTGATCCATCAGATGTTAGTGTAATGCCAAGATAGTTGTCTTGGGAGGTTGTTTTGATGGTACCTTTTTCCGTCTCGATGCCCCGACCGTTTGCCCCTATAACCATGTGCTGTGTTTTCTTGGTGTTAATTTGCAAGGCCCCAGATTTCGAATTGGCGATTATGTCAAAAATCAATAACCAATTAAAGTTTATGTATTAAGATATCTTTCTTTTGTTTTTCATCTTAATGTCTCAAACCATTCAAGAGTTACGAGCCCCTGTACATAAATTTTAGCTGTCCCTAGCACTGATTATTATTCTTAATATTATTTTTTCTATAAATCTTTGTATTTTGTCAGCAGTCGTAATTTATTTTAGTATGTAGCACTCACTATATGCTTATACATATTTGTTCATACATATATACTTCACACATTTCACTTAATAATATTTTTTCAATTTATTTCGTTAAAAAGACGGTCATATTTAATTTTCAATTTACATATTTAGAATAAAATTTAATAAAATCAGACAATTGGAATGAAGTCTCGTCAGAACCGATTATAACAATAAGAAATCACAGTATCCTTAAATAACAATAAATAGTGTAATAATACCAAAAAAAATATTTAAAACACAAAATACAAAGTTATTCACAAAAAAATATGAAAATTTTCATTAAAAAAGATGTTAATAAAAAAATCCATGTATGTCCAGGTTTCAACGCTATCAAAATTCGTTTGCGTTGTAGATGTTATTTACACAGATGTCACAGAAGAAAGCAAACATTCACTTAATCACTTGAATCATTTAATCGTTTATTACTAGCTTCGAATAACGAGTGCACAGGAAGACATAAAACAAAATATATATGTAGGATTAATTATTTAAACATTAAGTAACAGTATAAAAGATTAATTCATGATTGTATTAATCTCTTTTCTGTACATATTTTTAATTTAAATTTTCTGAAAGGTATTGAATAAACGATCTCATCGTATATTTTTGTATGAATTTAGTTTTCATGTTACCTGGTTCTTCTGTGACATATGAGTGTATTTTAAAATCATAAACTTCATTTGTAAATAATTCATTATATGTGACAATATATCAAGCACATGCTTTGAATTATAAAATGAATCATTTCACTAAATGTATTGCCAGTGTTCTTTTAAAGAGTGTGATTTGAATTAGTTTTAAAAGTATAAAGTTATTAAGTAGTTGACAACTAAACCATTTTCGACATCTTGTTTAGTTTCAATTAACTGTAAAATTAATCTGTTTAAAAATAAACATATGTTTGTTTCGTATATAAAGTCGCATTCTCTTTTGTATTTGTATAGTGTCTAAGCAAATAAAGTGATCGATAAATATGTATTCTATCAAACATAAAACTATCTAATTTATATAGTTGTAAGATATCAGACGATTTATTTAATGAAACACATAAAACCTCCATCCAGATGAAATGAATGTTGTCGCCGAACTAAACGACATAAAGTTAAAATCGAGTTTAGTCGAATATAATTACGAGTACCTTTTTTATTTGATTAAAGAGAAATAAAAAAAAGAGAAACTTTTTTCTAATTAATAACCTGTCATTTTTCGAATCGTTCGGTGGAAGTTTCATAAGTGCATAGTAACCAAACTTCTGTTCCGGGGCAACAGATCTATAAAGAACACAGAGACAATTTCTATACATATTTCTGTCCGAACGCTGACGACTTCATTGATTTATAGGAAATAAAGAACGTTATAATTCACTAAATATAGAAAAAAACATATTACTTTTTATTCCAAAAAAATCTACGATTTTAAAAGATTAGATTTCTATCCAAAAATTCCTTTATACTGTGTATATATATATATATATATATATATATATATATATATATATATATATATATGTATATATATATATATTGATTAAAGATTTTTTTTAATTAAAATCTGAATCTTAAATGAACAAAAAATTAGGACTGTCATTAATACTTCTCATTAGATTTAAAAATTAATTGTTAATGTTGCTTTCATATATATATATATATATATATATATATATATATATATATATATATATATATATATATATATATATATATATATATATATGTTTATGTATAATTCATTATAAATTATAAAACATATAATAAAAATATTGCTTACCTATTCATGTATGTGTGTGGAACAACATAACGAACTGTAACACGTGGCACTGGTTCATGAACAAGTTTGAGTAGAGCATTTGTGTGTAACCGAATATTACGTGTTTCGTCATCGAACGCCTGTTAATTAAAATCAGAATTTATGCATTGACACATAATATCAATCATACACGAACGTTAACAATATTAAAGAGAAAAATCAATATGTCTTTGAAAAAGCTATCCTGTTTGAAAGACACGTTTATGCTTTTGAAGTGAAACTTCTTTAGCCGCGTTCGGAGTATATTTTCAAAGCCGAGATGAAAAAGTGTTACGGAAGTTGTTACGACGCGGAATGGGGTGGGGGGAGTAGAGAGGATGGCGACGATATGTAGACGGCAGAAGAGAGCGACGGCCTAGTTAACATTGTCACTCTGGTCATAGGTATGACACAATCCCAATTATTTGGTGCGACGGTGACAGCAGTTGATGAGTTCTGCGTTGCTGAGTGTAAAATGGAAAACAATTATAATTTTTGCCAATCACATTTCTCCGAATCAAAAAATGGATGATATACTCTACTTCATACAGCGTTTATTACTACTGTAGACTCATGGAGGTGTAACGTTCCTTACCAGAGGAGAGAATAAACTATCAATGAGTTTCATTGAGGATTTTAATGTCAATTCGCGTCAGAAGATTCAGAACCGCTTGTTAGTTTTCTCCTTGAGAAACTTAAGTATGAATACTGATTCCATAATCACAACGATAAAATTGGGTAATACTACAGATGCTATCTTTTCGCAATATCTTCAAAACATTCAGTCCAAAACATACATTTCATATTTCAGTTATCGTAAGCCCATAGTATCTGTTGTACCAGCTGAGTCACCACTAGAAGAAATCATGGAAGTTGATGAAATATAATAAAAAAAATGTGAATTTTCTAATTCAATTCTCATTGTTTTATATTCATCGTCATCCTCTTATACTAAATTCTACCTTTTTTCCTCTCTTCTATACCGATCCTTAAAATAACAATAAACGAAAACGAAACCATTCACTTATTCCACATGATACACCAGGCTCTTAAAACTCTCTACATTTTAACCGACTCGTTGGTTAAAATATAAAGAGAAAAAGAAGAGTCGGTTGACAGAAGTTTCACTCCTGGCCCGCGTACTGTGTTACACGTACCGTTTTTTTTGAAATTAAACTACTAATATTATACATTCAATCTTTACTTTCATTAAAAGCATTTTTTTAAAAAATATATAATACTTACTGATGCAGCTGATGTACTCATATAGTGAATATATGGGCTAGTGTAGATTTGTGGTCGAAATTTGTGTTCGATGCGATCCAACTCACGTTGGATGACTGAAGGTCTCACACGGATCACACGAATAGGTGCGGTCAATCTTTGATGTCCTCCATATGGTATATGTCTTGTGTATGTATTGACCACATACACCTAATGTACATATACATATATACATATATATATATATATATATATATATATATATATATATATATATAAAAGATCAAATAAAAGAAACAAAAGTACAAACAAATACATCTATATTTTTATGCCTATCAGATTGGCGAAAAGTGTAGTTAGAAATTACAAAAAGAATTATTTGAAACAATATTATTCAAATTAAACCCATTGTAAATTATATATATATATATATATATATATATATATATATATATATATATATATATGTTAATAAACATTTGATATTGTAAAATCCATAATTTCAAATATGTAAATTCAGTTTTTCTACAAATCATCAAACTGAAAAAAAATCCAAACTATAAAAACTCTACAATAAATTCAATATACATAGAACTTAACGGTAATTGGTTAAAATTAATTTAGTATAATTAGTTTCAAAATTCATACCTTTCCGACACCAGGGAGATATTTGGTGAGCTGCGAAGGTACATGCTGGTAGTGTGTGAGAGGCTGTAAATAAAACACAAGCCATTAATCTCGTGGAATTGTATAACGAATATTTTTTTTTAAAAATATGATTGTATTTATGTTCATATTTGTATTCGTGTTCATATTTGTCATTAAGAAAATATTTTTAATTTTACACTTGCGGGATTATGAATTATCCCATTGCTATATATATATATACATATATATATATATATATATATATATATATATATATATATATATATATATGTATGTATATATATATATACATATATATATATATATACATTTATATATATATGTATATATATATATATATATATATATATATATATATATATATATATATATAAATGTATATATATATACATATATATATATATATATATATATATATATATATATATATGCTTTCTTTTGAAGAAACTTACACGCACGTCCACGCAGAATTGTAATTATTCAGTAAATATTTCATAAAAATATAAATTTACTAACGTTTGTAGTCTTACTTGTATTGTATTATAGTAATACTTGCTTCTTCGAATAAATGTTTTGAAAAGTATCAATGGTTTATGATTAATGGACTACTTGTTATATTTATGATCGGTTAATTTATAAACAAAAATTTAAATGAATCTCTCTCTCTCTCTCTATATATATATATATATCTATATAATCTATCTATCTATATATATATATATATATATATATATATATATATATATATATATATATATATATATAGAAAGAAAAGAAAAAATGAAAAGGTAGTTAAAAATAGAAACGAGATAAGAAAAAAACGATATAAATTTTTATGTCGAGTTTAACTTCTTTTTCTGATCCTCTATTTCGTTTTCATTTTTTACATTTAAGAGAAACTATTTTTTCTAGAATTAATATACTTAAAATACATTTTACCTCTAGACTATATTTAAAACAACCTCAATATTAATTGACAGTTAATTATCATTGGTTTTATAAAATCGATTGTTTTTATTAGTTTTTTATAATTGTTTTTTTTTGTGTAATCCTATTATATTTATCGCTAACGTTAATGTTTTTGTCTAAATTCTGTTTATTTTCCAATAAATATTATATATATATATATATATATATATATATATATATATATATATATATGTATATATGTGTATATTGTTTGATATCTTTGTTATGTATATGAATTTATCTTCAATTCTTATCTTAATGTAGCGGATATTGGACTTTTTTATTAATGTATTATTTACATAATCTTTACTTGTTTGCATAATTAAAATTTATCAACAATTAGTATTTACACTTAAATATTTTCAGTGTGGATGCGACGTGGGACGATTGACCATGTGCACTGAACATTCAAATGTTGATTGCTGTCTATTTTATATATAAGAAATCATAATTAATATTACAATCTTCTTATCTTGAGAAA